>CM026210.1:15629832-16027583 GCA_014839995.1 Xenentodon cancila | reverse complement strand
ATAGATATATAGATATATAGATATATATGTATGAATAAGTTAATATTTCTGATGAAAAAAATAAAACTTAAAAAGAATAGAAGGAAAGGGAAGAGGGAAAGGTGACTAAAATCATATTTTAACAAACTTAGCTTATAAAATATTCGAATATAATGAGTGAATATTCGGAGTGGTAGAATATTTGCTATTAATTTTATTTTATTTTTTTCTTCTCCATCATTGAGTGAGCCCGCAGCACTGATCAGTGCGACAGTTGGGGGGAATCAGGGGAAGAATCAGGGGGAGAATCTGAAGCCACACCGACGTCTCCAACGCCACTTAAGAGCACTTCATTTATTCTGCTTCAAGTAAACAAGTTAAAAACCACCGCACAGACGGAGGACTGCAAGCACGCCAATAAAATGTTGTTAAAAATGACACATCGATTGAATGAATGCATCTCAAATGCGCTTAAATTAAAGTCCAGATGACTTGTTAATTGTCTATCTTATAGTCGGTTAAAAATTTGTTTGAATCATTAAATGTTTAAAATAAATTGACTTTTTAAAATGAAAACCAAACGAAACCCCTCCGTTCGTTTCTGCACCTGTTACATCTCCAAAATTAACTAATTGAAATCTATATGAACAACAAACTATCAGTGCCGAGTAAACCTAACAAGGTAAATGTAAAGTTTAAAGAGATGCTTGAGAAATTTCTCGTGACGTTACAATTAAGGGCACAAAGGCAGTTTTTTTGTTTGTTTTTCATTTAAACTTTCCGATTAAATTTGGAAATATTAGCTACAAAAATCTCGTTAAATCAATAAAATAGCTAAGAAATGTATTTTTTTTTTTAGTATTTGTAACTGTCAAAATTAAAGATTAAAAGGATTCCAGCAAAAAAAAAATATTGATTGTAGTTCAGTGTGGAAACGTTTCTTTCAGCTTTGAAGGCGCATCACAAGCGCAAATCGCTGAACTGTTTGGACTAAAGCTGAATTTAATTCTCAGTTTCGGAGCACAGATGAAAGGCTGTGTCTCTCTGCAGATGTGAAATGTCTGCCTCTGACTGCCGGGCTGACAGCGTTTGAAAAGGCAAATGCGCCAACTAGTGTCGGAGAGCTGCATGGCGACAGTTTGCAGGGTGTGCCGTCAATTAATGCAACCCTCAACTGCTCAAGTTTATAATAAATGCAGCCTCTGGCACACACGCGCCCGCGCACACTCACATGCACAGGCAATTATTACCTTCTGTGTTTGATGTGGAGAGAAGAAAAAAAAATAGACGTTTGCTTGGTTGCTTTAATTTTCCTATTAATTCAGGTCAGTCAATTAAGGTGACACGGATCTGTCTTAAACCCCTAATTTCACTTTATGAAGATTTACTTGGGAAGGAGAACTGCAGCCGCTGGATATAATGGCTTTGCAAGATGAATGCAAGATAAAACCATATGTCTGTGTGTTCTGAAAAGGTGTAGATAGATTACAAACAACACAAATGAGAAAAGGTGGCGTGATGAGGGTTGACGCACTGAAGATTTTCCATCTTTTATATAATCATATAATTTAAATTGAGGAATTTTCAGTGCATTTATGTCCGCATAGGCGTTGTTTTACTTTAAAACGGGATTAAACAGAACAAGTGAAGACCCGTCCAAATTTATGCGCAACACTTTTAGGTTTTGTTTTTTTTATTTTAAAGCTGTGCGTAAATTCAAATAAAGTCCATATGAATAATATTGCATCTGTGATGAACAGAATACTCTTAAGTCACAGTGTCTCCTAATTTTCCTCTGACTACAGGACACAAGAACACACGTACAGGGGAGGAAAAAAGCACAGATAATCCATATATCAATAATTTAGCTCGTGTGTGACAACAGTGCAGGGTTGCAGAAGTAGGAGAGCAGAGCGCGATTGGTCTCTGAAAGCCCAACCCAACAGAGTCATTGGTGGAAATCATCTCCACACTCCCAACCACTAAACACTAAAATGAGTAGGGTAAAATAATATCGCGGCACTCTGCAGTCCGTCCAGCTTCACGGCTCCTTCCTGCGCCCCATATCCCCGCGTTTAAAGGATAACTTATAAAGGAACCCCGACTGGAGCGACGGGAGCGTCCCTCATATTCCAGAAAACACCTTGTTTTTTGTTGGAAGATCCAGCCAGGATAAGGTTTCAAGAACTTTCGAGCACGACAAGGACGTTTCTGTACTCCAACTACAGTTTGACTTTATATTCGAGTGTGAGAAAATTAAGTCTAGATCTTTTCTTTTTTCTTTTTTTTTCCTCCGGCGGTTAAAGTGGTTTCAGTTTGCCATCTAAGAAGGCTCATTACGCTCTTTAGTCGAGATATTTTTTTAAAAAAGTTTAGAAGCTGGACTGCCAAACTTTTTTCGTTGCAGTTGGATTACCTGTTTACTATATTGTCACTCATCGGTATTTTTTTTTCCTTTTTAGAGGACTCAGCTCTTTGAAATTTTGAGAGAAAGCTCAAATAGTTCGTTGTGCAGATCCACTGTTCAGACGCGGCATTCAAGTGTGCCTTACATAAGACCGGTACTTCACCGAGAGACTTCGTTTGTGCGTTTTTTTATTTTGTTTGGAGTTTTTTTTTTCTTTTTTGCTGAAGATAGTGAAAAATATACCCCTTATGCTTTTCAACTGACGCATCATGTTCTAACGCGGCTCTCTTCAGCGTACATCGTTACTGTTCATTCACGCGGCGCTCTCGCCTCCATCATTTGCGCTCACAGTGGACTCCTGAGACCAGCGGCGTCCGGAGGAGAGAGAGTGAAAGAGGGGGGCCAAACCAAAAAAAAAAAAAGACCAAGAGACTCTGAGAGCGAGAGAAACAGTTTTCCCCACCAAAGAGTTCTGCTCTTCTGCAACGACCCAGTCAAGTGGCACTGACCCAAGCTGTTGTGATGCATATTCCCGTAGAGCCGCCCACTACCAGACGGTTCACGCCGCCCTCAACGTCCTTCCCCTGCAGCAAGATAGGAGACGGCAACGGGGCCATGGCCACTCCGGGGCCCCTCAGGTCAAGGCCGGACACCAGGAACGTGGTGGATGTCCTGGCGGACCACGCAGGCGAGCTGGTCCGGACCGACAGCCCGAACTTCCTCTGCTCTGTCCTCCCGTCACACTGGCGGTGCAACAAGACGCTCCCCGTGGCTTTCAAGGTAAGACTCAAGACTTCTATTAATCCATCCATCCATTTTCTGAACCCGTTTGATCCTGTGCTGGGTCACGGGGCTCTGCTGGAGCCTATCACAGGCAATTACAGGCGAGAGGCAGGGGTCCACCTGGACAGGTCGCCAGTCTATCAACTTCTAATCATTTTATTTTTTTTATTATTAGTATTATTTTAAGGATGCAAACAGTCGTTCTCTAATTGTATAACATGCGTGAGTAAAGTCAACAAAAGTTTTAAAATCCAAAGAAATGACCCATATAGGCCGACATGCTACTGCCATTGCATTTATTCATATATTAAAGATTGTGCATTTTGTCTGTGCCATCAAATTAATAACACCTATCTGCAGATGGGATTTAATAGGTTTGACCTTGACGGAGGTTCAAAATAATAACATCCTAATTAGGAGCATGAATTGCTTTTTATTATAGATCTCTATCAAGACGCAAAAGGAGATTAAATCACGTTTATTGGTGTACGATATTTTTCTGCTTTTTTTTAATTGAATCTTTTTCATGGAAGCTAAATACTTGTGGTTTGTGTCATTTATGAACAAACTATTGTCTAAATTATGTGTTTAAAAAATGTAAAATACAAACAGGTAATCAATAAGTAGACAATGAAACGCCTGTCACAGACCTATGGCCTTTGTACTTCTACACGGGGACACGTTTATCTTTAAGAAGTCTTAGATGTTTATTGCTGGTATATTCTGATGAAACTGTATACAGAAAGGTGTGTTAATACAGTGAGAGGAGGGTGCAGTCTCAGTCACACATGTGTACATCTGGGAGGATGACCCAGAGTGACCGTGAGCTTTCTCCTGGCTTCAGGTCGTGGCTCTCGGCGATGTTCCTGACGGGACTCTGGTCACCGTCATGGCCGGGAACGACGAGAACTACTCGGCCGAGCTGAGGAACGCCTCCGCTGTCATGAAGAACCAGGTGGCCCGCTTCAACGACCTGCGCTTCGTGGGCAGGAGCGGACGAGGTGAGCTGAACCTCCGACACGCTCTCAGACGCCCACGTACACGCGTGCATGCGTGCATTCAGGCCTTGCACACAAACAATGAGAGAAAACTGGCAAAGACGCTGCTTGTTCAACGCTACTTGGGGCCACGCTTAGAAACGTTTAATAGTGATCATGTGTGTGTCTCTAAGTGGACTTGCACAAAATGATTTTTGGGTGAAATTAAACAAAAATATATAGAATAAACGTCAAAATCACGGGATTGTTTCCACAGATGCGCAGAGAGGAAACCCAGATCCATCCTCTTCATAATATGCAGCTTTGAAACCGTTTTCTGACAGTTTTAGGCAGAATTCTTTTGTCTGTTACTAACATCTGCAAATGATTTCGGCGTGGGTACGGCGAGTGCCAGCATTTTGCCATCTGACGTCCACGGGTGTCATCCGAAACATCTGGCCTGCGTCACGGTGCGCAGATGCAACGTGTCTGTATAATTTTCTTAATCCAAGTGGATACAAATAATTATCCACATGGTGTAGGTCGGAGGATGTGCGTGGAAAAAAAAAAAAGAAAGGAAAAGAAACCGCGTCGCAATTTATGCCCTGAGGCAATTTGTCAAATAATTCTAGACACTGTTTAGAATACTTATTCAGCCAATACGGCTTTAAGTCCAATAGATGCGTAATATTTATCATGTGTGTTGCGTTTAATTGCTCTATAGAAATTCACACATCAGCAAGTCTGTTTGCAGGATGTTGTGGTTAAAGCTCAGGCCTGCTGACTGACATTTTTGTGCTATATCGAGTAAATCAAAACCTCTCAATGTTAATTCATAAATAACTCATTGTCCCCAACTAAAGAGGATTTAAAAGCCTAATTGTTGACGGAAATCTTCAGGCGGACAAAACATTTATTTCACTTATTCTTCACGCAGCCTTTTCTGGCCTGTTTCCCTTAACGTCAAATGACCTGTGATTTTATCCAAAGGAAAAATGGTATCTGATGTGCTTTCCTATTTTTTTTTATTATTTTTTTTATGCAGCCCAACTTTTATTTCCACAGAAGTTCTTTTTTAATCACCAAACGCATTTTTTTTTTTTAATTTTTCAAACAAAAGACGCGATTTTCTCAGGATCAGCGTCATTCACGGCGTGATCTTTCTCACGCATGTTTTTTCATGCAGATGTGCTCGAGATCCTTTTAAACAATACACGTTTGCTGCAAGATTTCTGGTGCTATCTGGAGTACATTCTCTCAATAATCCACTCCCGCGGGGAGACTCTCGTAAGAACTGGCGCCATAGTCTTTTTTTTTTTTTTTTTTTATCCTAGTATTAGTTTAATTCAGCGGGACAAAAAGAGATTTTGACTCTAAAACAAGCGAGAAATGAAGTGTCCTGATTTTAATTTATTTTCTTTTTTTTTTCTTTTTTTTTTTTGTGTCGCAATGCTGCAGGAAAGAGCTTCACTCTGACCATCACCGTGTTCACTGGACCTCCACAAGTGGCCACCTATCACCGCGCCATTAAAGTCACCGTGGATGGACCGCGGGAACCGCGCAGTTAGTACCCACCAGCGCGCACACACAGACCCACTTAAATCACACTATTGTCATTTTGTAAGGTGCATTGTGGTGAGATGTGCGTGGTGCAGAGCCACATCTCCAGATCAGTTTTGAAAGTGTCGATGCTTGTATACCAGAACCGCATGAGTCACTTTCAGGTGAAATATGAAGAAGGTAAGAGAGAGGTGCGTGTGGGTGCTTCGCATTTATCACATTGCGGTTGGAAAAAGAAAAAGAAAAATCAGTTCACACAATCACATGTGCAATAATCCAGTTTTCACAAGCTTAATTTTTGGGGTTAAGACTTGGGTTTGGGGTTAGGATGAAATGTCAGATTGTGTTCGAGCCTGGGTTTGGAGCGCCTCGTGGTTCTGGTAAACCTCTAGAATGAAGGTAGAACAGTTTATTGTTTTCATTAGAACAGCAGCGCAGGTTTGTGTGTGCAGCAGTGGCAGGAGGAACGTGAAGCATATTAAGGCATATCCCAAAGACCACTAAGAGGAGCTGAGTGAGTCTCCAAGCCACAGGTGGCTGCGCTCAGTGGCATCCTCCTCCTCCTCCTGCTCCTCCTCACACCCCTACCTTCTTCAGTGTCGGTCAGAGGGGTCTTACCTGCCTGACCACATAAGTGCCTAGTTGATTTAACACGGGGCAGACTCCGGCCAGCATTAGGCAGGGGAGGCTCCGCGTGTTAAAGCTGTTAACGCCATCATTCAGAAACAGCTGCAGTTCTCATGTGGTTTAAAGCTGCCGGTGTGAGGGATGGGGGGAGAGTAGCGGTACTCAGATGAGTCAGTCGCCGAGGGGTAGAACTGTGTGTGTGAAGATGAGTTGAAGACTTTAGGTTTCATGACCTTTTCTAAGGAACGATGACTACAATGACCCTCGGGTGCAGGGTTTTAGAGATTTTCTGAACAGCTGGAGTTTCGCTGCAGTTTTGAGCAGAGGTGGATATCTTGGATGGGAACGATTCAACTGAGTCCAACCAGAGCACATAAGGAACAGGGAGCGCGTTAGCAAGTGCCACATGAGAGGGGATATGGCTGGCAAAGGGAGTGGAGGGCCGTCACATGCCTGCCAAGCTGCATGCTATTTGCAGATACCAGTAACTGCAAAGGCGGGAAGGACTAGATAATAATAAACATCGAGTGTGTGAGTGGATGGTTTCAATTTGATAGTCTTTTTTATGTGATAGGAAAGAAGAAAAAAAACGTTTGCGCAGACACGTTTCTTGTGTGAATCTGCGAGCGTCTCGCTTTGAAACAATTGCATACATTAAGGCTATCTTGTGCAAGTCTGTCAACACATTTTGGCTCCAGCTGAAGGCGTCAGCGCGGCCGTGCTACTTTTGTACTGGCGCTGAGCGCTATTATGTGACACCGTTTAATATAGGCCAGCAAGAATTTAAGGCACCATTTAAAAACTCTGTTCCACCGTGCTGAGAGACAACGTACAGAACAACAGAGAAAGAACAACAGTTTTTGCAAACTGATAAAAAAAATTTTTTTAAAAAGTCAGCGTATACAATATAATATAATATAATATATGAATATAAGTAGTTTATCTCCCTGATAATAAGACTGTGGAGATGTAAAAATATAAGATATCATTTTTAATCACTGCATCAGAAATGAGAAAATCCAAACAGCTGACGATACAAGCGTTCAGGAATGCAGCGTATTGATATTATTCATTATGTTGGGCGTAATGAGCCCATAAGATCTGGGTTTGAGATGACATTTCAGCCTGCTTGAGTATATTGAAGAACTTGTCGCCTCAAAATAGAGATCACACGAGATGATATAAAGGACCTCTCATATTTAAACAAGAAGCACATTCTGTGAGTGTAATATCAGTCATGTCCCAGCACAGTCAGAGAACAGGAACACACACTACCATTCAGACATTATTAGGACCATAAAAATAATCAGATTCTTCTCTAACCACAAGGCACCACATTATATTGACTGTACAACATTTTGAGCCAAAGCAGACAGACACTATTGCCAACATATAAAAACTACCAGCATTTTTTTCATTATTATTCTCATCCTCAGAGACAGTTATACATTTCTAAACTGCTTTGATCCCGATTTTTTTATTTTTTTGGGGGGGGGGTTTATGGTGCCACACAATATGGGCTGTGCATCTCGGTGCAGACAGCCTGAAGCCACACTTGGCTGGCGCTTTGCTCACCTGTCGGCGGGCTGGCAGGCTCCGGGGCCAGCCCGCTCCGGGGCTTTACAGGCTGTTTGTGCAGGGGCCTACATTTGCATGGCTGCCAGCCGAGGAACGGCAGGGGTTAGCATCGAGGGGGTGGAGGTTTGATTAATGTTTGCCAATCCAGTCCAAAGAACCTGATCGACAGGACTGCAACAGTGGCTCGCCCGCGGCAAGGCAGCATGCCTCGTGAAAAAAACGTTTGAGCAGAAAGTTAGACGCACATACGGTACGGGCACAGTTGTGTGCACTCATGTACCTCCACGTGCCCAGACTCATGCAGACATGTGAATGGCCATTAACGCAGTGACAGCGCTTTGCTCATGAACAGAAAGTATATTCAGCTGAGTATTTTTGTCTCCCTTGCTGCCGATTTCCTCATCAAGCATCCGGCGTTCGTCATCGCAACCCACCCCTCCCCCTACACCACCCCCTCCCAGATCTATCTGTCATACTTTATTATCAAACTTCTGCTCAGCTATAACTGGAAACACAACTGCTCTAACTGCTGATGACAGCTCTCCTTCCTCTTCTATCTGAGAAGCAGCTTTGACAACATATCACATCCAACAGCAAGAGACAACATACAGCGCCTGAAAACGAGAGAGTAATGCAACACTGCTATCAGATCCCCAACCAAGGAGTTACTCTCTCAAACGAATCCCTCAACTATATTTTACTCGCGCTTCACAAACCCTCACTTGAGCATGACATCATCTGTTGCTTGTTTGCTCAGAGTGGAAGGGACGATTGTATTTCTGCCTGTTGACCTTAAATTAATCAGTCTCTGGGCACATCTTACTGCGAGTCTGGCAGTGAGATCCAAGGAGGCACAGACATATTTTGAGCTTGTAAAAAGATGTTCAGATATAATTTTCACAAGTAGAAAGGGAGACGGGGGGTGGAGTCACTGTTTGAGAGCCTGAAAAAATACACCAGGAGATGGGAACGTCTGATCAAACGCTGTGAATTAAAGACAAATGCTAATATTTCATTTCAATACTTGGAAAAAAAGATTACATTACGTAGAAAAAAAATGGTCAATCTGCAAACAAAATTTGTCTAAATATACAGGGAATATTTTAGGCTTTCACTCAACGTGTGATAAAATCAATACTTTACGTTTAATCTGTGAGTAAACAGTTGAATAACAGTTTTTCAGGGCCAGTCACAAACCAGAATACTTTCACGCTTGTTTCCGAACCGAAGTGGACCAAGTATTTTTGCAGTTTTTTCTGCCTGTTGTACCTCATTGACGTCATAGTATCAGTTTGTCTGATCTTACTTGAAGTTAATACACATGATGACATCCTTACAGCGTATGCATGTATAAAGTTGGCGGGGATGCACTTCACCACCCAAGCACCCACACCTCCTCCAAAACTGCACAAGCACTGTTGCGTTTTGTTGCATCTATTTACTCGGCTGGGTGTGCTCGCGCAGCTCCAGCAGGAGAATGGTGGGCGTGGAGAGGGAATGGCGGCGGCGGAGGGGGGCGCCTTCGAGTTGGCGGATTGATTCTATTTGCATTTGGCACACAGACTGTACAAGGTATGCAAATAGACAAACAATGACATTTGCTGTGTTATTTTCTTGTGATATTGCAGTCTCTCTGTAAAGTAAACAAAAAAAAAAAAAAGATAGCATGCATGTTGTTGCATTTGTGTGCGCGGGCGCTCGGCTTACGCACCTGGCAGGTGCATCTTTTTAAAAGGCTCACTCTGGGCCACGCCCATGCTCCACAAATCACATGAAAGGCTCACCCTCTGTGCGAATTGCTCTCTCAAAGGCAACTTTGATGTTTGAAAATGGAGACGGATGCCTTTGAAAGAAAGGCCTACAGGTGTAGCCTATCAGTGCCAGGGGAGTGAAAAAAAAAAAAAACAAAAAGAAAAAAAAAACAGTTGCAAGTGTGACTCTGGGTGCTTTCCTGACTCTTAATGGTTCTCTCCGCTATCTATAACCTGGAGACATAGTGGCCTACGCATGCACGCATTCACACATACACAGGCGCATTGTCTTAACAATCAAACTCATGACCATCGAAATTATGATTTAGTGGCAAATATAGTCCTCCCTAACACCGCTTACTGACAGATGGAACAGATAAAGGCCACATTTAATGTCCTCTTCAAAGAAATTAATTTCTGTGACGTCTACAGTGACTGGAGGCCGCTGGCTGTGGCATTCCTCCTCCCTGGGGTCACTCTGATGCATCATAAACGGTCTCAGTGATTTTAAGAAGACCAAATATTGGCCATCTGATAAATCAACCGGAATGCAGCGGTGCAAACAGAATAGTTTTGGACTTGTGTGTTGGGACAGAACATTCACCACATTCTGAAGTTGGAGGCTGTTGATGAATGGCAGATGAGGAACGTGTCCTCCGGCAGTCGAGCCGGATATCTAGGCACTTTTAACGAAATTGTGATGTATTTTTCTGTTAGATGTGAATTACTGCAGGGCTGTTGCTGTCAGAGTCGTCAAGGCGTGACAGGACAGACATAAAAGCAGATGTAATATGATCAATTTTTTTTTTTCTGTGGGAGGGTAAATAAAGGACTGAGATGGAAGCTCTTTGACCACTATTGCCACCTTAACCACATCTAGAAGCTTTGAGGCCAACTCCCTCTGCAGGCTACACACACACACACACACACACACACACACACACACACACACACACACACACACACACACACAGCTGTTGGTAATCCTACTTAAGCTTTTGTACTTAGGTTCTCCTGTGAACGTCGAGCTAATTAGTTTAAACTAAACTGCAATATAAACAAAGAAAATATAGCTGCAAGTCTATCCGTTTCTGCTCTTCGGCCTGTATTTACAGCTGCGAAGATTCTGCTAAAAACAGGAAAAAAAAGAAGAACATTGTCTAAGGTTTTGAAATATCGCAGTGCCTCCTCCTCAGGCCAGCCGCTGACTGTCAGAGACACACGCACAATGGCTGCGGGCTGAAATCCGCTCTCTTTTTCCAGTCAGACAAAAAAAAAATTCCACCCTATATTTGCTGACACCAAATAGAACAACAGGACTCTATTACAGGAGAAATTAACAAATTAATTACACAGGCATTACACAGCGTATTTAATCCACTTAGATGATGCAAGTAGACGAGACTTTTTTTCCCAGAATCGGATGAGGAGCTTGCTCGGCCTCTGCTCAGCACTCTCCCCATCGCTGCGTCTCCACCTCCCACTTTCCTCTAAACTCACCGGCCAAGCGTCTTTCCTGTTTACTTACCTATGAAGGGAAGTAAAATGCCCACTCTGTGTGTGCTCACTCTTCCTTATTTACACTGACCCATACAGGAGGAAGCCATTACAACCTTTCAGCTGTAATTCAATAAAAGTTCTGATCTGCATTTAGAAAAATAAATGGCCCATGAGTGGAGGAGTATTTTTCTCCCCCACTGCATTATGACAATAAACCATTTTCTGTGTTGGGACAGAGGGTACGGGGGTGGAGTGAGGAGGGGGCGATTTGTGGGAAGAGAGCACCTGTTGGTTACTGGAAAAGACGCTGCGTACCACCACCCTGCGGTTTGGATATTTATTTTTTCTTCAGGCCTTAATGGTTAGGAACAGTGAGCAAATAATAGGTGTAGCAAGGTCTTTCTTTTGCTTCCAGGAGCGAAGAAGGTTGTAATCCTTGAGGTAAACACAGTGAGAGGCCTTGGCTCTTCAAAACGGACTGGAATCATCACAGAAAAAAAAAAAAAAAAAAAAAAAAAAAAGGGAGAAATTGATCTTGTAACTTCAGCACGTCTGTTGTAGTCCACTAAAAGTGTGATCAATTCAGACAAAGTTCTGAATTGAAAACATATGCATGCCCATATAGTGGAAAATTCACATATATCACACATCTGCTTTGAACCACCTGGAATATTATTTGTTGTTCAGGGGAGCTGTGAGTAAGTGCCTGCGTTTAGGGGCAAATGCGTGCTTGTTGCACATTATTGTGTGCAGGCTAGTGTGCACAAAGGTGTGAACGTGAAGGCGTTTGACACATCTGCTGCCGTTGCATTGATGTATGTGACAGCAGCAGCTTGCTTTCCTTTCTCACAGCTCCGCAAGGCCCCCACCTTACCCCCAGCACCTCGCTGCTTAGAGCAACCTGACTACTTGCAAACATGAACACACACACAGACATGCACAACAACCCCATTCACCGTTAGAGCTAAAATAACACACTAAAAGCAGCTTATTGCTTTAATATGATCTGTCACCGGAGCCAAATAGGCCTTCTGTGCTCAACAAGGCCAAAGCAGCGCCATCAGTACTGGGAAATCTGCAAAGTCTGCAGGCACGCAGCCAAAAGGCCTGACAAACAGTCCTGCTTATATCACACCCCCCCCCCCCCCCCCCCCCCCCCCCCCTCACACACACACACCCAAAACCCGCCCCATGTGAAGACACTTGCACACGGACAGACAGTAGAAATGCATCACATTTCTTAATATGCTATGTGGCCTTGTTGTATTTTGACAAGATCCGGGTGCGTTTGGTACTTCATTGAGGCACCCCTTTACGTCCCAGCCTGCCTCAACCCGCCTTGCTGGATGGTTGTCCTTGTGTGGTGCTGCTTCGGTCCCACACATACATACATAGACACACACACATGCACAGACACGCTGTTTGTGTGCCTGTGCATGTGTGTATGCGTGTGCACTCGCAAAGTGCTTTATTCCCTTATCAGAAAAGGAAGGCTGCGCTCTTTGCTCAGTCTCATGTAGCAACTTCCGCTGTGAGCAGTTTGTTTTCAGGCCTGCGAGGGGGATTTTCACACTGCTGATGTCCCCAGAGAGAGACTGAAGTATCTGCCTAAGGGACCAGACAATCCCCCAGCTGTGGCCGTAGTGAGTCAATGACAGATAAAAGTGTGCCAAGGCTCTTGTTGACCTCCTCCAGAAAGCCCAAATATTGTGTTCACAAACCCCCTTGGCTCTACATTGTGTGCTCCCATGTTTATGATAGAGACAAGAGCTCACACTTAGTGCCAAGAGATTGTGTCAACAGGATCTGTCTGAATACCATCCTTTTTAATGATACACATTCATACCGAAAGTGTTCCAAAAGTGTTATGTAAATTAATTTAAAGCAGTGCAATGTCTGTGCGTGGCTAGCATCAAGTCATTTAGGCCCAGACGAGACAGCCACAATCACCAGCCAAGGGTAAAACCCACATCCCTCAGGGTCAGCCTCAAAACAAGAACTCAGATTTGCCCCACTGTGAAAACTTAATGGTGTGATTGGTGGCCCTGGAAAGCGTGGTGTTAAGTACACTGCTGCAGAGATGCTTTTCGAGCTGTGGCCCGTAATAGCACAAAAAGGGAAGTGTCAGAAACAGTGGCGGAAATGAGCGGGGTGGGAACGCGAGCGGGGGAGGCTCAGGTCCGCTACAGAGGAGGAAGAGGAAGACAGGTGTATCAGACTTTGCTCAACAGATGTTGAAACGTCCTCAGTGTCTGTTGAGGGCAAACGGAAGTCTGCTCGCAGGCGAGCAGGCATCACTGCAGCATGTGCTCAACTGTCGGCTGCATCGCGCTGTTGGGTTTCAAAATCCAGATAAGGATGCAGCTTTTGTGTTTTTTGTGTTTCATCACTTGGCTTTGAGTACATTAACACATCTAAAAAGGGCTTCCCTGACCTACAATGAAGGGCAAAATATTTTAAAAGTTGTGGCAACACTGAAATAGCTCATTGATGCAAAAATAAATACAATGTTTAAAAAAAAAAAAAGCACTCATACAAGCATATTTACCATTTAAATAGAAATATATTACATCCAGTTCTCATTTTGTTCCCTTCATACTAGACTAATCAGTGTTCCTTATGTGAACATTTTTGTAGGTAATCCTACACCATACATACCAAGACTTTACAGTCCACACATAGTTCTGACTGTTTAAGTGTGATACATACAATCCACATTAATCTGTTATCAGGGGCCTATCAGGTCCATTTATACGTTGAATACAAATATTTACACTTCAAAAATATTCAGTGCAGACTTGGTTTGGGGCCAAAGCACGTATTGCCCTTTGCTGTTCAGATAGAGTTTCACTTAGTCCCTGAAAAAGCATGAGGCCCTTCACTAAAAAGAGCTTGTGTTTAATGTCTCTCTTTCTGCACGGGGACATATGTTTCTTTATTTCAATGGGGACAGAGAAACAGACAGAGAAAGAGAGAAGAAGTTCAAAAAGGTGGGTGCATGGAGGAAGGAAAAGGTTCCTAACTGGCGATCTCTCGGCTGTGGCATCGTTTTTTAAAGTCCTAGCAGTCACCTCACTGAGCAAACACCGTCTCTGCGTGGAGCTGATACGGGCTTTGTGGAGGGCGGGGAGGGCAGCACTTGGTGGATTTGGCCATTCGTGTGGTCTTGTCCGCTCTGTGAGCACCATGTACACGCTCATGAAAAACAGCTCTGAAGCACTTACACTTCGGCTAAATCAGCATGCTTCAAAGCATCGGCGTAAAAGAGCAAAAGCAGCATGTCAAATTACTCTGCAGCAAACATAAAACACTATCAGGAAATAAAAACACACGCATGCAGGCACAAAACAAAGCCGGTCTGGGAGCGGCACACCCATTTCTTCAAAACTCAGCCTTTGAGTACACTGTTAATACCAGACGTTTTATATCAAGCATTTTATTTATTCTTCATAGACTTCCATAATGCTTTCAGATGATGCGACCACTACCCTGAGAGGAGGCTAGTAAATCTACAACCTTTAGCATCCATTTTCAACTCGGGATGCATATTGAGCGCTGCTGTTTAGGCCTCATGTGTGCATTGGCTCCCAGCTCTATCTTGTGGTTATGATATCATAGAGAGAAAAACAAGGGCATTCTTTCCTAAGTGCACCCTGACACATTAAATATTCATCTGACCACAGAAACCCCTCTGAAATGGGGTTGGTGTGGAGCACCGGCACCCCTCTGGCCCTCGGCCCTGCAGAGGAGAAGTCAAATGTTGGCGGTCAGACCCAACGCGCCGCGGCTGCACCCGGGGTCGGCTGGCCGAAGACTGTTCGCATCGTCACGAGGTTTAAATGAAGTATACGGGCCGCGTATCCCGACGGGATTTAGACAGGGAAAACTTTTCCTTTAACGAGAGTAAATGTGCGGGAGAGAAATAAACAAGCACTGAAATAAGGCAGTCACATGATTAGTATTTTCAAAATCACTTTGAACCACATATTGGTTTGACACAAAGTTAAAAGGGCCTTATTAAGTGCCCATAAATGCAGTTTAGAGGGAAAAGAGATGAGAGTTCATATACTTATTTTGTCCAATAATTAAATAAAGACAAGAGGAGAAAAACAGAGAAGGAGAGAGTAAGAAGCCTCCCGGTTGATTAGTGGTGTTAACAGCAACTGTGGGGTCTGGGGTTGTGGGCTGCAGGCTTTCTTCTAATGATGCTTCCACACCACCCTCCTGATTTACAAAAAAAAAAAAGAAATCACCCTCTCAGAGCTCACTAAACCCCCTAGAAGCTGTGAACAGTGTGTCGCTACATGGAGTGTGTGTTTCCCTGCCAGCTGGAACTGGGCCACAGGATCTACAGCTCAAGTGTGTGTGTGTGTGTGTGTGTGTTTGTGCGTGCGTGTGTGTTTGTGGGCAACTGAATGATCACTTTCATCCCTAAAGAGCCAGCCAATTCATCTCAGACCACCGCTGGCCACAGAAAAACTGACCAATTATGATTTTTCACCCTGTGCTTGCTGTCTTTTTCCAGCCATAGAGCAGTGGGATGTATCATTTCCCTGACCTCAGCCATTTGAGGTGGTGTAAATCTCTTAATAACTACACAAGGACACGTATAGGGGCTATATTTGGAGGGCCGCTACCCCTGGCTGGCCCTGCTCTGGCCTGGAACAGACAGTAGCCACAGTGTCTATGTGGCTGTTGGAGCCTCGTCCAGGCGCTGTTTGAGTGTGTGTGTGAGGGAGACAGAGAGCGTTGGCCGCCGGTCCTTCCATCAACCCGCTTAAAGTGAAGACAGAGCAGTCACAAGTGACCCGGATGAAAGCGACGTTACAAAACGAGTAACGGAGTGTTTGTTGTGATCTTTCTAACACGCAAAATGTTCAAGGTAACTGCCGATCAGTAAGCGTGCGTACAACAGCGGCACTGAAAGTGTGTCAGTGCGCCTCGTACCCTTTGCGTTTGTTGGAGGGGTGTCAAAGCGTGATATTTCTACACAGCTCACGAGGAGAGGACGGAGGAGAGGTGGTGGGCACAGAACAAATGGACAGGGGCGGTAAACAAGAGGAAACTTTACCCATGGGTCAGCCTCGGAGGGAAGATATATTGCCCATGGGTCAGTGGAGAGAAAGGACGGGCAAAATCCATATTGGTCCGTCTGCCTTGCCCCCTTTATATAGTGATAAAATATTCAAATCCAGCCATTACTTCACATTAGGCTACTCTGTAGAGATGCCAGGGAGAAAACCACAGAATGTATACATGCCGGTTCACACACAGTTTTGGTGCATTGATAGTTGCATTAAAATCTTTTCCTCCCATTAGAGGCATCCGGACTCATGTCTGACATTTAAGGTGTGTTCACATGTAAAGCATGTGCATGTACAATTACACATATGTATTAGTATGTGTGCGTCCACATAAAAGGCCTAATCGGAGGGTTTTTTCTCTCTCTCTCTCTCCCTCGCTCTCTCTCTTTTACCATTTCCCTGAAGGGGATGTCAGAGTGATAAGCGCTAAGTGTGTTGGTTAGTTTTCTAGGTGCAGCAGAAATGCGTCATTTCTCAGAGTTAGTTCTCACCTCTAGCATGCAAACACTTACACAAACACACACACACACACACACACACACACACACACACACACACACACACAGAGCTCTCTTTCTCTGTTTTCTCTCTCTTATGTTTAAGACTGATGACTATAAGGTCTGGTAGCTTTGTCTGGGTGTTTCCTTCTGACTAAGTGCTATGTCAGTTAGACCTGAACCAAAAATGTGTGTGTGTGTGTGTGAGAGTGTGAGAGTGTGTGTGTGTGTGTGTGTGGGTTACTGGGGGCAGATATAGTCAGTATTTATTTCTCTTATTCTTCTTTTTTTTTTTCCACTTTCCTTTTTGAAGCAAAGATCACTTACCTTCGTCCCTTCATAGAAACGCCTCAAGCGGCGATTCGCACTTTTTTAGACTTTAGGGTTCAGGAAAAACAACATTCCTCAAGCAATTATTTTCAACCACTTACACTATCGTTATCTGCGGGTGACGTGGCAGCAGGTGCAGCTTGGGCAACATTTAGTGTCTAGCCAATGTATTTCAAGGTCTGCTGACATTCTAATAATATTTTTGTGTTTGGAAGCAGAAAACACGGTGACAGTGTTTGTCTCTTTACGTTTATCTTATGCAAGTGTGCGAGTTAAGAATGGAAGCAACTGATGGTCTTCGCCTCCTGGAGTATTTACAGTTTAAGCAAAGAGAGCTTGTTTTATCCCTTTACAGCTGGACTCTTCCAGAACTATAAAGCATCCTTGTATTTTATTGTATAGGAGGTAAAATTAGCATGACCTTGACTTCTCTCTTTGCTGTTTTGATATTTCAGGGCACAGAGTGAAGATAGAAGACCCTCAGAAGATGCAGTTCTCCGAAAGGCTGTCAGAAATCGAGCGCTACCAGCGAAGTATGCGGATAGGTCCGGTGAACAATAACCCACGCCCCATTCACCAAACCCACCTCAGCACCACGCAAGGTGAGGACCACCGCCACACACAGGCGCATTCCCAACTAGGCATCAACCCGCACCACGCTCAAAACTCAGCTCTGTTTGGAGGTCACTTGTTCGTGTCTTATGACAAAAATGTGCGTGGTTTTATTTGGCCAGACGCTACGTAATCTGTGCTACAAATTTGTCAGGATCAGTGCTCTTCCCTTTGAAGACGTTGTGCCAAGCGTCGCTAATGCGCGCCCCCCCCCCCCCCCCCCCCCCACGAGACGCGTTTGAGTTGTGTTCGCGTCAGCCCCGTCCCCGGACACCCTGACGTTGGTGGGTCCTGGGCCTCACAGCGTGCAGGACAGAGCCGGCGGCCAGGTGGCTCGGCTGGCGCTGGCAGCCACGTTTTGGACTGAGCGCTGAAGCTGGCCTCCGAGCAGCACATAGTACAGCCTCAGGAATGTAACAGCCGTCCGCTACCTTAGCGGTCACGTCACTCTCAGACTGGTCGAATGTGTGGAGGTGGGAGGAGGGGATAGTGAGGAAGGGGGGGCTTAGAATGAGGTGGTGTGACTGAAGGGAGGGGTTTGTTTCAGCATATGTACGTGTGTGTGTGTGTGTGTGTGTGTGTGTGCGCGCTGTGGACAGCTGTGTGGGAGGTGACTGGGACGAGGATGAGTCCTTACTCTGTCATGTGTCACGGCGCTTTTAACAGGTCATCTGCACATCTGCATGCATGCAGGGTGAACGCACCGACGTGCACCCACCTCCCGCCCACGCTCTAGTTCTCATGATGGCTAATGAAGCTCATTACCTCGGTATCAGCGCGCTGCTCCGTACAGGAGGACTTGCTTGGGAGTGCCGAGTCGTGCGTGGGTGAGACTCTATCACAGCACGTCGTAGTCATACGCTGTTTGGCCTTGTTCTTCGCTTCGCCAGTAGTTAGTCATCAATATGGACCTAACTAACAGCTGACTGCGGGGAACACGGGATCTTTCACCCGGCTCCCCCGCCGCGCTGTTGATTTTGTGGATGCCGTTACCTCGAACAGGCCGCGCCGAGATGAAAACATGTCAGCCATTTTACAAACACCAGCTACTGGTAGTGGAGAAAATAAACAGCGTGGAGCTTCAACACGATACCGCCGCTGTGATCAGAACTTTCTGATTGCTCGGAGTTTACACTGAGCTCTGGAGCTTGTCTGCCAATAAAAAGCCCCCTGGAAGTAAACTTCTACCAGGAGCTTTAAGTTTTGGAGGCGTTCTTGGACCATGTGTGTGTGTGTGTGTGTGTGTGTGTGTGGTGCACAGACACGGTTCAGACATGGTTCAGACAGCAGACAAGGAGCTCTGCTCTCGTCTCCCTCACGCAGGATTAGGGCAGGAATTAGAGCATCATAGGCTTGTGAGGCTTCAAAGGGCTGCAGTGTTGCAACACACATGTACGGGGCATCAACGGCGGGCACCGACATAACATGTTAACATCAGCTGGAGGTGTCAGAGACGCCAGCGGCCTTGAGCGTCACATTACAGTTGCCAGTGACTGCAGGCTGTCCATAAGAAGCCTTTGTGCTTGAAAGAGACGGAGGAGAAGGGGAAGGGCTTTAACAACCGCACACCTTAATCTGCGGTATAAACGTCATGCCGGTGCACCGCAGGGCAAGAGTGGTAAAATAATTAAATAAGAGCGCGGAGGGCCTTTCTCCCTCCCTGACTATCTCCTGGAGTGTCTGAGCTGCAGCCTGTACACCAAAGCTGCAGTATTAGAAACAAAGCTCAAACGAAAATAGACTTGTTGTTATAAATCCCATTCAGAGTGACTGGGAGGTGTTTACACATCAACAGCACACACTTTTCTGTTTTTCACAACTCTGCCAGACACTGTTGTACTTTGCAGATACTTTAAATCCCAGGGGTTGTTTGTTTGAGTATTGCAGGGTGATATATCACCCATCAGCAAGTTGTAATTAAATGGATTCCCATCTTGCTGTTACAAAAGATGTTTTTCATTATCATTATGGAACTTTACCTCCCCCTAACAAGGGCTAAAAAAGAAAATGTAGTGTCACCTCCTTTTAAAGCCTCCTTGCTTTTTCTTTTCTTTCTTTTTTTTTTTTTTTTTTTTGTCTGAACTATGAAATACTGTCTCGGTTTTGTTGTCAACACATTATGTCTCCAGACATCTGCTCCATGGTGAATTCTTAAATCACACATACAATTGCGCCGCGGCCACATCAAGAATCAGGAGCGCGCGCGCACACACACACACACACAGAAGGTTGTGTGTTAGTGTTGCATGTTCTCCGTTAGCGCCCCAGACAGACGGGGTAATTAAGAGCTCATTACAGAGCATGCAGTGGCAGGATTCCTGCACGCTGGCAGACGCTCCATTCGCTGCTTGTTTTTGTTCTCCTGTGGCCACAGGTAAGCCTGCTAGACATGTGGAATGAGTCTAAGTCAGGGCGGCAGGGGTGTGTGAGTGTGTGTGTGTTCGATCGTGTGTTCATGGCTCACCTGGTGCAGTCAAGTAAATCTGACAGTCAGACAATCAAACACTAAACAGTTTGGGTATTTTTTTTTTTTTAAAACAAAACCTCAATACACCTTCAAGTGTGGGCCCAGGTACATCTAGAAGCATGTCTCCTTCTTGTATCTGTGGGTGGCAGCTTTTAGTTTGCCTTTGATACAGAATGTAGTTTATCATTTAACATGCAGCTTTGACAGCATTTTAGAGTGTATACAGAAGTATTTCCAGTCTTAAGAGAAGCAAAAGCCTGATGGGAGATTCGATTTACCTCCAAGTGGGGAGTGGAAAACAGTTTTACCTTAATCCTGTCAAACGCAGACAAAACTCAACAAGCTCCTGGCACAGCCTCTGAGAGACAGCCGAGAAGAAGGGCGCTCTTTTAACTTAAATGTGTTTTAACAGCAACGGACGGGGGGGGGGGGGGGGGGGGGAGAAAAAAAAAGAAACACAGCACCAATTTAATCGTCCAAAGAGAAAGCTCTGGCACTTCTGAGCCGGTATCGTTTAACATGTTATTTGTTCCAACACCTGCGTCTCCCCTCTGAAGATGAATATCAGATACGAGCATAATGTTCCACCATCAAGTGCTCAGTGCTTTGATGAGGACCCAAAAGTGTGTATTCGTGTGCATGTGTGTGCAAATGTGTGCGACTTTAGTGCTGACGTTATTAAAGGTGTCTGCAGAATCTTGCAGAACTGATATATCCCACACACTTTTCAAATGGTACTATGCTTTTTTTTAAAAAAAAGCAAAAAAAAAAAAAAAAACTGCAACACATCCACAAACGGCAGTAAATCTGATTTCGTACAACTGCTGCACATCTGCTGCAGCTGCGTGCTGGCAGCCTCGGTCGGTGTGTTCGCGTTGTCGCCTCTGGACTGAACACAACTTGAGAAAGTCCCGATGTGGCCGTGCTCCCACTGCCTTGTCCTTAGTGACCACACTGTTTACTCCACATAAACATGGCGGATGCCCCCGCCCCCAGCCCCCCCCTCTGATCTGCTACTACCGTGGCTCAGAGGTTCGCACTAATTCACACATCCAGAGTGACAAGATCGGCCAATTAAGAGCAGGAGCCGGACGGGAAACCTGCACCGTCCGGTAGCGCTGGCTTAGACTTTTGAGTGAAGCCGTCACGCCAGTTGGGTTTCATGCTGATTTCTGCCAAACCCAAGCAAGAAGCTTTGAGGTAAATGCAACAAAAAGAAGTAGGAACCTGCACCAGCCCCCCCCCCCCGACTCTGTTTTACTTCTGCGCGCTGCTATTTACATAATATGTCAATGACCACCACAGACTTTATTTACTATGGTGCCTGAAAGCTTCTCTTGTGGTTCGTCTTTTCTTTTTGCTTTTTTTTTTTTTTTTGACCATTAGATGAATAATTTAAACTGCAAATGTTTCTGTTCTTCCACAACAACAACAACACACACAAAAAAAAAGAAATCTTCTGAAGCTGTTCGCCTGGTGAAAAACACAAAGAAAAAGAGAAGTGAGAGCAAGATGGCTTTCTTTTTTCTTTTTTTTTTTTTTAATTTTTTTCCACCAGATTCAAATGTTTGTGTAAGTTATAATTTAAAATCAGAGTCAGGCTGAGTTTTACATTTCAGTAATTACAGAAACTACATGTGTGCCATGAACAGTCTCTATTGAGTCTGGGACGAGGGGAAGGGCGGGCGGACGATGGGCTCTCAAACAGAACATAGGATTTTTCAGTCCATGTGTTTGTTTTTGCTCACATTATAAGTGAGGACTCAAAAGACATATCAAATGTCCCACATAGCTGAGCCAAGGCCGTGTTCCTCCCCTCTCCAACATGCTCTCTTTCTGTCTCCTTCCTCCAACACGTTCTCGTTCTCCCTCCTTCCCTTCTGGACTCTTTTTTTTTTTTTTTTTTTTTTTTCCTGTCTTTCTTGCTCTCACATTCTCTGCCTGTTGCGACGCCTAAGGCCTAAGCGAAACAGGAAGCCAGCACAAGGCCCGGCATTCACTGTGTCTCAATAACATGCTTCATTATGGCAGGCGCATTATATCTCTCAGAGGCGTTGCTAGATCCGGAGTCACAAGGATGGACGCAATTTTGGCACAAACATCATCCCTGCCATCCCTTTCATCTGCACATGCACTTCAAATGCAGGGCATGTGTTTATTCGCGTCCTCCCCGAGACTACACTTGAGCCACCCCAAAGCTGCTTATTAGTGATGCAGTCACCCCGTATTCCCGTTTCCAGTCCCTGCCTTCCCCGCTCTTCGGCTCCGCCCAGGGGGCTGGTCTTGTTATTAACAGGGGTAATCTGTGTCTCTGCTATTGACGTTGTCTGCTGGCCAATCAAAATATTTGAAGGAAATGTTTATTTTCTTGAGCGAATCGCACCAGCTGCTTGCAAGCTTTTCTGAATAAGGCCATTTATGTGTAAGAATTTGCCATTGTGAGGCGTAGTGCTGGACCTCTCAGTGACTGAGTGCTGATTTGGGTCTTTGCAAAGGAAGTGGAGGAGCTCCAGGGGAAGCACAGATCTCACACATGCCGACCCCAGTGTGGCTTATAGGTGAACCGCTCGGTGCCGCCCCCTTCTCTGGCTTCAGCATCTTTCTATATCCTAATTGGCACTACAGGCGTTTGGGAGTTTCGCAGAATCACACCAGTGGAAGTCAGCGTCACGGTGACGTAGAAGATCAAAACAAAAGCAAAATAACACTGATCTTGTAATAAGCAGTTTTCTATCCAAGTCCTGAAATATTAAAATGAACTTAATAAAAAAAAAAAAAAAAAAAGAAGTGAAACAATATGAAACGGTAATCTGAGGCATGCAGACCAGATTTCTGTACCACATGTGCTTAAATTGCCCGTGTCCACAAAACTCCGTGCAGGTTGTCTTGTAGCAAATGTGCCGTTTCAGACCTTGAGCAAACAGCCGACTGTTTGTGTCAAGCATTCTGCGGTGTGACCGTTGAGTGTGAAGCAGGGTCCCACGCGTTGGGCCAGTAGGTCCTTGACCCCGTCTTCGCTTCCTGACAGCTCGGCTGGACAGGCTACCGAGTGTCCTACGCTTCACAGATCTCACCTCCGCCAGCGTCTCGCCTGAAACACCCAAAAATACCTTGTATGCACCCATCGAGCTTGTTTTTCCAAGCCTGCTCTCACTGTGGTGAGAAATCCACCCCTCCTCTTCCCAGTCTTCACTGCTCAGTCAGCAGAGGCCGGCCAGTGGCAGGAACACACATCCCCAACCCGCCAGATGTCAAGACACTTTTGACCAGTCTGTTTTTACGCGGTTATTTGGACTGTGTTTTAGATTCCTAGGACAAAGGTGGCAACTTCCTCACCTTGATCATACTAATTTTACAACCCTCGTGTATTGTTGCGTTTTAAAAACATGTAATTAACAGATCGTCTAAATGCTCATCTCTTGTTTCTGTTTGTCCCACTTAGCCCTGTGGCAGGACCAGATGGACACACCCACCCTGAAGACCTGCAAAGTGGAGGAGGACCTGAGAACATGGCCAGGTGAGAAACTGCACTGTCCATCTTCATCTCTGTCACGCAGCTTTTGCTCGCTTGCCTCTCCCAGTTTGAATTGATACGAGATCCAAGCCAAAGATGTTTGTTAGTGGTCCAACCCGGTTAACAGCGGCTGCGTGTACAAGCTCGCAAACTTCGCAGAAGTCGATTTGAGCACCGAGGCACACTCGAAACAAAGCTTTCAGAATTTCCTTCAAAATCAAAATGAGTTATAATCGCTTTCCAAATTAAAGCGAGTAATTCTTAAGCGGAGACGCTGGACTGGCCAGCAGACGGTGTCACTGGTGTCACTGGTGTCACTGGTGTCACTTTGTCATCGCTGTGACAAGGAAGTCAGTTTCAGTTTTGTCCGTAGGACGCTACTTCATGAAAGAAAATTCCTGGACTGCCACCAGCCGCCCTACCTCCTCCTCCTCCTCCCACTGCTCCTTTCTTTCTCTCCTTGGATCCTTCTTGCTCCATTAACAGCCCCCTCAGTCTTCCACCCGCCCCCTACCCAGAAACCACACCAGACAAACTAAGTCGTCCGCTCACTCTGTGATGAGGATGCACATTCACATGCAAAGAAGTAAACAAGTTTGATGTCCGACTCCTGGAGCTTCCCCCCCTTTTGCACAGTTCAGAATGCACAAAAACAGAAATACGGCTGCTTGAGCACAGAGGCGGTGTACTTACGAATGTTTGCATGCAAGCATTTTGTTTGTGAGGCACTCACTGCTGTGTTTGTCATTCACAGCGGCGTGAAAATCGTGTATATAGCCGAGACTTTAAAGGCTGAACGTAAAACACCACCTGCAGATGCTACAAATCTGTACAGCTTCATCTTTTTAATTACAGTATACAACATGTGGCCCGGAGTCAGCAAATACACACCAGTGGCTTCACAAGAGACGATCATGTCTCTCACAGAAACAGATTTACTTAACAAATAACCAGTGTAATCATGTCACCTTGCTTGTTGATGCATTAGGAAAATCTCCGGTTTTTCTGTAATCACAAATTTCCTTTTCCCTTGCTCGCACTGCGCGTTGAGAACATGCAAAACCCTCTGGGCTCACATGATGAAGTGCTAACGTAGATGAGGCTTTGGGGCTGTTGACCGCGGTGCCGCAGCTCAGAGGTGACCGTCATTTGCATTCGACATGATGCTCTGACTGCGAAGGCTCGGGGCTTAAATAAACACTTGGAAATCATTTGTGTTCATTTGGGTCTCCTATTCTTCCCCATGCAGAGAGGGAGATCTGCCCTGCTGTTGTGTTGCCTTGTAATCATTGCTCCGTTATCGAGAGCGCAGTGCAGAAAAAGCCTCTTTCGGGGGCGATGCGGTCAGAAACTCGCCGCCGAGCACAGTGGGCCTTCCCACGCCGCTGCACCAGCCTCTTGTGTTCTCTTACCCCTTTTCCTTCCCTCCACTTATTTGCCTGAGACACCATTCCCGGGCCCCTGGCCGTCACAGTTTGCATCCATCCTGAGTAAACATTTCACAGGTGAGCGCCTGGATTTGCATCTTCCCATTGCCAGCTACCACATTCGGACACATACACACATCCCGGCACACAATTCCACTCAGACATGATCGCCTCCAACCTGCCTTTGTGTTAACAACCAAAATCAGTTTCTCCCATAAGCAAATGAGGCAAACCTACCATATCTGGGTTACACGCTTGAGTGTGGACTAGTGGACTTCTTGAGCTAAGTAGGAAGCCGGAGGACTCCGCTCTTAGAGTTGCAAGATTTAAAAAGGGCATGGCGATGCGCTTCAGAACTAGAGGAGGAAAGAAGGAGCGCTGGAACACAATGTTCTCAATAAAAAATAAAAAAAAAACCCTGATTCCCAGCTACCCACTTCATAGACTAGGAACTTCACATACAGCAGGCTGTGCCAGCTAGCCCTCTGGGGTCCATCCCCTCTCCTGTCCCTGCAATTTAGTCAACACGTTTCAGATGAGCCCTAATGGAGATCATGTGTGGTTTCGTGCCTCTGACGTTGCAGGCAACTACTGCAGGGCTCGGTTAGGAAGACCCTCCTGGCCAAAGATACACCGCTGTTACCACAGCCCCAACAGCGCAGCCTGTATTTACAGTGGGTGGGGGAGGGTGTGGATGCAGAAAGGTATGCGACGTAGTTAAGAGGGAGAAAAAGCAGACTGCTTCTCAATTACAGAACAGTTTGTTTAGCCCTCTCCTCCAGAGGGAGCTACTGTACTGCCGAGACGTCTGAGGTGGCAGTGGACGCCTTCTGGCCCGCGTCCAAGAGCCTGAGACTGAACAAGCCCATTAAGGTGTTGTGATAAGTGTCCAGTCCAGTTTCCCCTGACAGAGCACAGGAGTCGATCCCCACCGCAGTTTGGCCAACACGTTTCCCCCAACTCCAATCAAGAGGAGATCGTGTGCAGGGTGGGCTGCAGGAGCCAGAGCCATCGTGTCCCCATGCCACATGTCCCCTCCCCAGCTCCACCCCGGAGCCTAAATTTAGCACAGGCGGAGAAAGATGAAGGGATGCACGCACACACAGTGGGAGCAAAGGCTTTTTGGGATTCTGGTAGGAAATAGTAGGCTGAATCAACAGCAGCTGAAGGGTTGGATTTTCCTCGCGTGAAATCAGATACGAAGCCCGAATGCAGTGCCTGGTAGACTCTGGAAAAAGAAACAGCTCCCTCACCACCAACACCAAATTCCCAGATCCCCCCCCCCCCCCCCCCCCCCCCCCCAAAAAGAGGAACTTCAACTGTGTTTTTTTGGAAAAAAAAAAAAAAAAAAAAATAGAAATATAAAGCAGGGCCTATGGAAACTGCAAAGGAGCCGCTTTTTTTTTTTTTTTTTTTTTTTGTCGCTGAAGAACGGACCCAGCTCTCCAGACACAGGGAAAAGAGATTTCAACAACACTGTGGCACGCAAGTTTGGCATTCTCCCTTAGGGCTGTGGCGTGCAAGCACTTGCTTTTTCACAAATACAAGCTCTCTTTTCTCCACCGTCCAAATCTACATTTTACACTTGCAGTCATGTGGGCACATTGGGCTCATGAAAGCCACATGTGGACAAACAGATAGCCATGGACCGAGGTGTACGTTAGCAGACGAGTGTGTGTGTGTGTGCAGGTGGCAGGTGTGAGCTGGGTCGGCCGACCGGTAACGTCAGGAATGAGGAACTTTCCTTCACTGCTGCAGTGCACAAATACTTAAGGGCATTTACAGTTCCGCAGTATTTTGCTTTGGCTGCTTGCCACCTGTGTTTCTAAATATCTTGAGCGCCACAAGCAACAAAACTCAAAATGCTCAACTTTCCAGGCAACGCTTAAACTTTTACACTTCAGAACACGTACGAGTTCAAATGAGTTACATACATGTAACAAACTGAGTTGAGTTGAAGTGGAAGGAGAAACACGGTGCCCGAGTCATAGAAGCTTAGCTGGCGGCCGTAGCCGTCTTTATTTTTATTTCCCTTCGGTCAGCTGAATACATCTAAAAGTCCCAGGCGAGTTCAGCTGTGCTCGTTTACCTGAGATTGTTACGTCAGGTCTGACAGGTCCCAGACTGTGATACACATTAGTAGAGATACTCACAAAAAAACAACAAACCCCCCCCCCCACTTTGTCTTGACGCCCGCTCTTTCATTTTTCTTCCGTCTGCCTGTCTGTCTCTCGTTGTGACTGTCTGCCGATGTCGCCAGTCTAAGATTTATGTGGAGTTGCACAACAGTGCAACAAGCCGTCAGTGTTTATCCGAAGCACCTCGCAGCATTGACAATGCCTCCTTTCATCGCTGTAATGAGACAGAAAGCTGTACATTGATCTTCTTTTGGGGGACTGGTGGAAGGGCTTATGGCAAGGGGGCCTTTTCATAACTTCAGACGTGCATGGGGCTGTGGGATGATGTGCTTTCAGTGCTTGATGACCGTTGTTAAGCCAAAAAATGTCTCAGTTCATCACTTTGAGGAAACATTTCCATCGTATGGTGTATCGCAAGAAATCTGAGCTCAGATACGGGGGACTGGGGAGGTATACTGCTCTGGAAATGTGGCTCTCTTTTTTTTTTCAGAATAAGAATAATAGAAAATGAGAAATCTCTGAGCCCCTTGTTTCTTAACTGCACCAGCAGTTTTCACGCATGACCAAATGTTTCTCTTTCTGTTGTCGACAGGGACTACAGATCTGTTCCCACAGAGGACCACCTTCCCATCTCTGTCACCACTGACCGACCCTCGCTTCTCAGACCCCCGCATGCACTACCCGGGGGCGTTCCCCTACTCAGCCAACACCTCCAGCACTGGCATCAGCAGCCTCAGCATGTCAGCCTCCTCTCGATACCACACCTACCTGCCACCGCCCTACTCAAACAACCAGTCTCAAAACTTCCAGTCCAACTCCTACCTGTATTACGGCACAGGCTCTGGGTCCTACCCCTTCTCCATGGTGGCGCCAGGGAACACCGGGGGCGAGCGCTCCCCCACCCGTCTGTTATCCTGCTCCGGAGCCACGGGAACCGGAGGAACCAACAGCCTGATGAACCCAGGTCTGAACACCCAGAGCGAGGGTGTGGAGGCTGATGGCAGCCACAGCAACTCCCCAACAGCCATGAGCGCTTCAGGTCGTTTGGATGAGTCTGTCTGGAGGCCATACTGACTGACAGACAGCTAGAAAAAAGTAGGGGAGTGTGAGAAAAAAGGAAGGAAAGGTGAAGCGTGATGAACAAAAAAAAAAAATTTGAAAAAGCTGAACACTGAAAGCAAAGAAAAAGAGAGAAATGTTGCATGTTCGTCTTATTTCTCTGGCACTCGCTTTGAAGACTTAACTGCTTTTAAGAAACCAAAAACAATTCTTTTGTGTATTTTGTCTTTTTTTTTTTTTTTTTTTTCCTTTTTTTTGAACGAACTCCTGCACTGCGCTGAAACACGTACTCTAAAAGACCTTCAGAAGCCATACGAGTTTAGGTGATGTTCAGCGGCCGTTCAGCTGTAGATAGAGGTGAGAAGCCATAGCAGCCTTCCCGAATCATCCTTTTTTTTTTTTTTTTTGGCAAAGCCAGGTACTCAAAGACAAACCAACAGAAGAGAGTGGAGGAACAATCGAACCGTTCGCACGACGAACGGAAAAACCACAGCAGACATTGTTCAGACTGATTTGGCTCACTTGGCGGGTGGAGAGGAGAAGACTGGATGTTTGCTCCGTGAGTGACTCCTCGCCAGGGTTGGCTGCACTGCTGTAGCAATCGGTCCTTTTAAGCTTTCATTTCTGTAAAATATGAACGTTAAAAAAAAATATGTATTGTGAGCTGTAAAAAAAAAAAAAAAAAAAAAAAAAAAAAAAAACATTTGCAGTTGCATCCAGGGCTGTTTCACGTGCTGAAAGTACTTACGCAGTACCTTATTGTCTAATTTATTATCTAAAACACACCCTTTAACCTTTGGTGCCTCAGTGTGCAGGTGATTTCTCAAAACAATTGCTGCATTATTGAGAGAAAAGCATTTTAAATGTCAGGACCCACATGTTGGAGAAAATGAATCCTGCTTTGCTGTGTCATCAGTGTGTAAAGTTTCATCGGGAGAAGGAATGTAAAAGGCAAACGCAGAGGGAGTTTGATTTTCTGCAGGTATGTTGAAGTCCTGTTGTCTCTCGCCTTTACTTTTTTTTTTTTTTTCATTTCATTAACAAGCCCTTTTCTAAAGAAGTAGCCCTATTTTTTTCTTTTTTAACTGGATGACACAGTTTACTTTTGATATTTATTTGAGCCAGATTTTGAGGAAATGTATGCATTTACCCCAAATCCTTAAGCATTTCTCTTTACCTTTCCTTTTCTATATAAATATATATACGGTATATACACCACGTTTTGCTGTTAAGTATAAATTTGGAATTTGTGTAATATATTGCAACTAAATTATGAAAAACAAAAACCTTTAATGTTATTATTTGCCTGCCAATGTAGCTTTGATGCACTAAAACCTTTATTCCAACTGAACCATGCCCAACAGGATATGTTAATAGAATAGAACTTCCGCAGCTGAAATTCCTTTAAATAATTTCCAACTTGCCTTTGCTGAAAAAAAAGCCATTTGCTAATTTTTTGCACTATTTTCAACTTTCATTCATCTTTCCTTGGTTATTGTTGGTTATTAATATATCGGAAAGTGTGCAGAACTAATTATCAAATAGCCCTGCACGTATGTTTTAACACACATGAAGTATTCTTTAAAACAAATAATAATTAAAAACACAAAGTAGTTTCAAATATACACACACACACACACACACACTCATATTCCTGCTCCACCGGTGTGTGTGCACATTCCCCCCCTCCTGAGGGACACATCCCTGCAGTACAGATATTATCCACTGCCCCTTGAGGAAGAGGAGTGTGAAAATAAAAGGGACAGAGGGACAAGGTGGGGTCAGAGAGGTGTCTTCTTACCGACACTGAGCAAAGTTGTTGGAAAAAAAAGAAAAAAGAATTTTTAAAAAACTTGCACAGGTCCCTCTGTCCCCCAGCGAGTGCTCAGTCGGTCTCTCCTGCTGCTCCAATATTCCCATCGTGCTCTGCCAGCAGTTCACACGCAGACACAGATCTTGGCATGACCTAAGGAGTTTATAAAAAGGTATCAGGTGACTGATGTTTATCAGGAAAGTCCTTCACAACAGGGAAGATGATTAGAAATCATGACTGGAAGATGGCAGTTGCTACACAGGTGAGGTTTCATTTCAAAGTGAAGAGTGAGCCAAAGTAGTTAGGTAAAAACTACGTGATGCAAAGTGCTTTTTCAAACCCCCTGCCTTATTCCTCTTTTATTCTTTAAAGAATTGCAGTCTGTGCCTCATTCCTATTGCCTTCTGGTTTAGAGGAATAACACGCCTAGTTTCCCCGTTCTCTCCTCCAAAGCCTGTACATGTTTGAAAACCCCCCTCACTTTATTACGGGCAAAAACAATCATGCAGCTAAAGAAAGTATATGTGTGCTGATATTCGTGCTGTTACTTCCTTAAAAACCAAAGATGTTCACAACAGCCTGTAATATTGTCGGGATGTTAATAATGAGATGTTCGGCTAAATCGGTCACGTCTTGACTGGTCTTTAATGTCATTCTTTGCAAAACCAGAAAGCCAAAATGTACAAATGAATTGTTTTTTGTTTTTTTCTCTTCTGTATTACATTAAAAAAAAAAAGCACAAATGTTACATTCATTTTGTTTCTTTTTAAAAGAATCCATTTCTCTTTTTCATGTACTTAAATGGTAAATCCTGTTGCCATCTTCATTTCTTTCTATGCTCAAAGCATGTACATTTGAAACTGATATGTTAATTTAAAACTCTCATCTATGTATGTGATGATGCCATTTTAATGCTTCCATATTGAGTGCTTGTAAAGTTTGCAGATAATGTAGTTTTTAATCATTTTAATTAAAAAAAAAATGTGTCTCACGTCTTTCCTCAAAGCTGCTTTTATTTCATGTAAATTACATGCATTTAGATATATTCTTTGGAGGGTTTTTTTTCCCTGTACGCGACATAAAACTATAAAACAGAATCTGCAACTGCAGCAAACTTGCATAGAAATGTAATTTTCTGTGCAGAAACTAAAGCGTCTATTTGAGTAAATGGGCCAATTCTACACTTTCTGAAAGTTTATATTCTCACACTTTGAGAGCAAGAGTTTATTTTTGTGGGGATTTGAGAAGTTATACCTCTTACTTTAACTTTTAATGCCAGATGTATCATATTTTATACGTGCATTTCTGACGCAATCAAGATGTTTTATTCAATTGAAAAATAAAATTCTAAAAATAATGACTAAAATAGAAAAATAAATACAATTATCCAATGTATTCAGAATGATTCAAAAAGAAAAAAAAAATGAGAAAACCATTTAAAGCAAAATTGGCTGTGTTTTTAATTTCCAATATCATAAACACTTTAAACAATTTAAAAAAAAACATGTAATTTTCAAAGGCAGAAATGGATGACAGGCTCAGCAGTGAAGTGATAAAAATTCTTTGTTTTGCTTATAAAAACACAAATCCTGGGTTAAATTTCTCTTCTCATCTCTTTAAGACCTGGAGTCAAGTTCAGTAACTCTGCTTTGAATCCTCTCAGCTTCATCTACAGATAAGGACAATAGACAAACACATTTTCTATTCTTCTTTTTTCTTAGATATATAGAGTTGAAGTGAAATATTAACTGCATAAACATCGGTGGTGGTGTTATTTATTTGAAGTCTAGACCAGGACTTGCGTTTCCTTTGAGCTGAAAAGGTCCAACCTGCTCCTCTGAGAAAAATCCCACTTCGGGTATTTGGAGTATTTGTGACCACGTTCCTCTAACTGACTATATACAAAACTATCACGCCACAGCAGTTTTCCTATTTTGAAACCCAATACTCCAACGTCTGGCTCGTGAGGTCTTTTAAAGTTTAATAACAGTTGGTGGTGAAAACGGTCATTATGGAGGCTCAGTGTACGATTCACCGCCATAAACGCAGCTGCCATCACATCAAATGAGAAATAAACGAGGAGAAAAAAGAAAAAAAAATTAAAAATATAAACACGTCCATAAATATTCTTGGGATTCAATTTCATGCCAGCACAGTCTGATCCAGAAATGTCAGTCTTCTTTAGCCTAAAACAGAAAATAGCAGGCATGCCACAGGCTCGGTCTCATAACCGTAGGAGTTCCTTGGCGGCTCGTTCCCAGTAACCCCTCGATACTGACCCTCGCCACCGCCGTTAGCGAGACTCTCGCTGGCAGTTACTCACGCTTCTCAGAGGTTTGAAAACGCCTCGGCTGTCGTCAAGGTGGTACCCAAACTATATAAAAAGCACCGCTCGGGAATCCAACACCGCCTTGGCAGCATCCATGCTCACACACCTCAAGTCGTCACTTGTTTAAAACAATACGGGATAAGCATGGTATGTCAGCTGGCTTTTTTCTTCTTTTTTTTTTTAAACCAGCTATGTGGTTGTTAATTTATGTTGTGAATATGGTATCTGTTTGGCCCATTTGAAGCAGAGCCACAAGATTAAACCCTTGAGATGCTACCGTGTGGGGTGGTCTGATTTCAGATGTGGTTAATTTGAAACACAACACCTCAATTCCTCACCCTTAAACTAATCCCACCTGTTGACGTACCATGAGAGGGCTTTCACTCCTATGCGCTTTGTATTTTTTTCCTCTAATTTTTTCCCTCTTATCTGTCGTGTTAACATTCTTTCATATCAAAGCCCTGTCTTTTTGATCCTTCCTTCTCACTCGGCTCTCTTTTCTTTGAACGTCTTCTGCTCACGGTGCATGTCCGCGTCAGGCCGTCTATGGGGGCAGCGTTGGCAGGACAACAAAGCGCCAGGACACACACACACACATGCTCAGCTTTGATACACACTGCATTCAATTAACTCGGAGCATTTACACACGCGCACGCACACATGCACGCTTGTGCTGACAGATCTCACACCAGACAGTCTGAGCTCCACGTTACACCGTGAGCGTATGACAGTATTTCCGCCAGGTCTCATTACAGAGTCGCTCTGCATCGCCCCACCATTCACAGAACACAAAGAGAAGATGATAAGCTTTCAATTAGGCCAGTTCTCCGGGGAATTTTTTTCCAACTGTCTCCACACACTGAGACCCGAGTCTCTCGTCCACATGTGGGAAGCAGAGGATCTTTCATCTGGCTCCGTCTTTGTCATAGACGCACAAGACTGGAGCTACTCTTTTCAACTTCTCTCTGTTCCCGCTATGCTGGACCTCTTCCGGAAATTGTAACTCTCCAGGAAAGAGGGAAAACGTTTGCTCGGGTGAGGCAGCGTGTCTGGATTTAATTGTGGTCAAATGTATGAACTTCTTGATAAAACTACTGGAGGTCATAGGAAAGAAAAACTGAAGCAATTGTTTCGCCAGATAAAGAGTGAACCATCTTGAGTTTATAACAAAATGTATACTTGCATTTTTCTAACAACGCTTTATGTTTGGAGAGATGACAGACTCTTAGAGATCCTCTCATTCTCATGAGGACATTACCCCGTGTAGCTTTTGCGGTACCTGCATATGAAAGCCATTTAGGCCCCTTCTGCAGCTATTGACCTCTTCTCGCTTGAACCCCGTGAGAAGGAGCAGGCTGAAACCGGCTCGGTTTGGGCGCCTGGTATCTGAACAGAGGTCTATTTTCTAACCAGACTGGTGGTGGGAACAGAGGCCACCGTCCAAAATCAGGATTCCCACAGAATGACCGAGAAACACAGGGGCCAGGGGCTAAGAAACCACGAGAGCTGTGATGCAACCATTCTCACACAGATGACTTAGTGCTGCCTTTGCTGGCATGGACTGGGAAAGATGGAGGGAAAGATGGAGAAAGAGAGAGGACTCTCCATGTTCAGAGGGATCACAGTGAAGGTGGTTTCTCATCGATGCTGGGTCTACTGAGACCGCTCTGGGTTACAACACGAAGCAGCTCCAAGTTCCCACAGTGGACCACCTCTCCACGGGGCTCAGATTTGGATCTTGCTCAGACCCACATAGGCAGGCTCACGCAGAGGAAACTGAATCTCACTCTTTTGTTATTTAGTCTTGCTGTGGGATCTCTAGATGATCAGATGTTCACCTAAATAAAACAAGTGATCTTCAAATGTCCAATGACACAACTGGACTTGACACTAGACTGAGGACATTTACTCTTTCTTGCAACACTTCGACAAACTGTTTTGCAATATTCCTTACGAGGTAATGCTCACGCACAAACAAGTGTCCTGATGATGCACATTACAGGGCAGTGCTCAATGCAATCTCATGACCAAACTCTCCCTGAGTCAACCCCCCCAATGAGTCAAAACCAGAAGAAGGGCTTTCCAGAAACCAAGCAGCCGCTGCATGGTGGACCTGTGGCTCAGACAATGGTTAAAGGGTATTCCGTCTGAAACCGCAGCAACTAATTTTTAATTCAGATGTCCTAATGGCTTAGATTAAAGTTATTTGCATTGCCCAAAGACCACAGTCTGTATGTAAACCAGTCTGGGTTTAATTTGATTAGTTTGCTGGGGAGACATGAAGAACATTTGATACATACGCATGAGGGTAACAGCCATAGTGCTGGCGATGATGTTCTTGCTTTCAATACTAAACAAAATGCTTTTCAAAAGCTTGATTTAGACACCGTTTGCTCTCGGTCAGTGAACCAAAATGTGTTTTTACTAAAAAGGAAAAAGGGCAGCTTCCCAGAAACAATACTAGTTGTTTCCCATACAGGATTCATGAGAATTGTCAAATCTCTCCTTTTTTTTCCCTATCCCTTTTTCTCACAGAACAAATCTGAATTAGGATTCGTACACATGAACACAACTTCCTCTATAAAACAGGAAATTAACACACACACACACGCGCGTGCACACACACACACACACACGTAGCTCACTGCCAGACACTCCCCCTTCGTAGTGGGGTACTGAGGAGGTGGAGAGGGAAAACAGGGATCCCTGTGGACCGGATCTCTGTTCACTTGAGCAGGGGAACTCGCTAAATTGACGGTTCACATACACACCATCTTTCTGCCTTTTGTTGTTTTCATTCATGCGCAGGAGCCCCGAGTTAAACGAGGATGATTGCTTTAGTCCGTATTAGATCACGTGGGAATGTGGATGATCATTAAAGTCCACGTAGTTCCTCCCGCGTCTGTGCACCGCCCCCTCGTCATTTTTGGAAGCAGTATAGTCTGGTAAACTATTCCACCAGAAAGTTTACGGTGATTTAATTCTTCGTCTCTGTCCTCGTACTAGTCAGTCATCCTGGGAATAGCCACCACCCTGTATGACTTATGTCTCCATCAAGACTCAACTGGGTGCAAAGAAAACGGCAGAGACCGCTGAAGCAGCACAGTCCTGCAGCCTCGTCTCAGCTGTCGGTAGGAGCGACAGCATTAAAACATATTTTCCCTCAACTTCCTGAGCGCCCACTAAACACACAAGCCTCACAGACACAATCAAAGCCAGGCTTGAATAAATCACGCTGCTACTGACACCCAGTGATGCGTGGATTATTGTTACTGCGGGATAAGTGAGATGACTTGAGGCCATCGCTTCGGTCTGGTGTACGATGTGTGTGGCAGCGTCAGCGTCAGACACCCCCCATGTGTGTCCACGGGTGCCTTGTGGGCCTCCGTTAACCAGTTCCCATGCCTCCACTGTAGCGGCTGAGGATGTCCTCAGGGACACCTCCCACATGTTGGTTTGTTTTCATCCTTAATGGGAGATAATCTTGCTTTCTCTTCATAGTAAGTGCATGTGAAGTAAACAGTTTGTGTGCGCTTTTCTTTATTTCTCTGCTTGCATCTGTGGAAGAAAAACCCCTTCATTGGTTGAGGTTACGGTGTAGGTTTTACAGAAAAAAAAATATTTAAAAAAATGATGAAACCAAATTATCCTTCTGACATCGAACACCTTGATTTTTGCTCCTTTTTGTTTTTGCCCAGGAGGCAGAGAAGAAGATGGGAGGAGGAAAAATATATTTCAAGAATCTGGAGAAGTCTGTTAGGGAGCATTCAGATTTAGGAATAATTGCTGAGATATAACAGCCAAATGGGCCGTGGAACAAAGAGGGATTGTGGGGTGATGGAAAATGAAGCATTTACATTTGAGGTCTGGTAATGAGGGGGTTTTCCTGAAAGATGACAGTGAGGAGGAGGAGGATCAGAGAAAAAACAGAAAGGGAAGAAGAGGTAAAACAGTGACGATTTATCTGATCTGGAGTTGGCAATCACACAACTGATCCCAAACAGGGTTTTTTTTTTCCCCTTTTTGGCCAGAAAAGAGAGCTTTAGACTGGCTAAATGATTGAAGCACATCTCCATAATGCACGTTCTTGAAGCCTACGGGTGTTTGTGCTTCATGAGGGAGACCGATACCTATGCAGGGGCTGCAGCAGCAGAGCGAGCCAAGGAGGATTTGGGCTCTGGGACATCTTGGCAGATTCATCTACATCATAGTGCAGCCATCTGGCAAGCTACTCACAGCAGGGCATGGCAGATTCGAGTATTAACAGTCGGTCCTTAAAAACCATCCATCAAACAGGTCCGCAACACAGCAAACTCCATCCATCTCTTTCACCGAGACGGACACAGGAGCAGATTATTGAAGACAAAAGGAGGGATTGCAGTGTTTTTTGGCATGTGTTCACTTGGTCTAAATGTTTGATTTGAAAAAAAAAAAAAAAAAAAAGACACTACACAATAAAGCATCAAACAATACAATCCTCCTCGAGGTTTGTGTTTTTTTTTTTTTTTTCCTCCCCCTCAACTTCAGCCCCCTTGGGTTTTGCCAAGGACTGGTTCCTGCAGTTTTCTTTTTGTGGCTTTTGGAAATGCCCCCACTTTTCCGGCCCTGCTCCAATTTTCTTTAAATGCAACCGTAATTGGTTTGATTTCCTACCTCCGGCCTGGTGGTGCGGGGAGGGAGTGACAAGCAGTGGCAGGAGCCACTGTGGGCCAAAGCAAAGGGAAGTCAGCCTACAGCCTTCTGACTGCAAGCTTGGGTGGCAACACTGTTGGACACGCACTATTATTCCCTCTTTTAAAGGGCTGTTTATGGTGAGATCCTGGAAGCCCAATAATGAAATATGTCATAAATTACCGCAGCAAAACTCTGCAACACCCAGAGCCGCACAACACTCAAACATTCCTGATACCTAAAAGTGTCTGAATCATGAACATTTGCAAATCATAACTCTCCCCTGCAACTTTTTCCCTTTTTGTGTCTCACCCACATCCATCACATGCCTGCCAACAAATCCTGCAACATTATCACAAAGGCATCCCAGCCTCCAAATCAAAACCAGTCTCTTACAAAACCCCTTTTCTTTGTGATTTCTCTCACAGGCGGGCAGACGGAGGACTGGGAGTGTGGTGCTCATCATGCAGGCGTGAGTAATCAAAAAGGAAATAAGACGTAGCGTCTGGGAGAGTCAAAATGGGCCTCCGCTGATTTGCAGCCAGCTCTTTGTTAAGCCCTTCTATTGTTTCCGTGCTTGGTTGGCAGACCAGAGAAGTCATCGTCCAACAAGAGGCCACTCTGGAAATGTCCTTGTTCTGAAAATGCTCCTTGGGAACAATAGCATGGATGGTAAAAAAGGGACAATCCTGGAACTTCAGTGAAAACAAAAAAAAAAAGGCAGCATATATAACCTCAAATCAGAAAAAAGTTAAGATATTACTATCATTCTCAGGTGAGTTATTACAACTTTGTATTCCTTGTCACTAAAGTCTCTTGAATTGAGGATTTAAGAGCTGCCGATTATTTTTTCCCTTTCATTATTGCTTTCAACACATCTAATAATATGTAACAGTGTGGAGCCTTGTGTTTAATTACACACACACACACACACACACACACACACACACACACACACACACACACACACACACACACACACACTCTTCTCAGCCATGCCTTTGTAATGTGTGCAAAACAGCGTTAATGCAGAAAAGTACATGTTACACATACATTTTTCAACAAGACAATACAAAACCCAACAGAAGCGTAAACTACTTTTGTCATTACAGACCCTGGCTTCTGGACTTGTTGCTACCAACAGTCTGGATCCTTTATGTCTTCTGTCTGGGACGCACAGAGTCCATTTCTTCCAATAAAAAGGCCAAAATACTGATTTGCTAGACCCAAAAACCTGTTTCAGACTGTGTGAGGGTCCATCCCCAATGACTCCCAGTCCAGAAGCTTGTACAACGGTGGCGTTTTTTTTTTTTGTTTTTTTTTTGTAGTTTTGAATGCAGTTCTGAACTGTAAGGGTTCATCATGGTTTTCCTGAGTAATCCAGTGTGTCCATGTGGTTGCATGAGGGACCAGGAATCACCAGAGTCCAGATTAGGGTCGTGCTCCTGTCCTGTACACACTGGACTTTTCACAAATTCTTTGAATTATCTAATCAAAATATGTAAAGCTCTTCCAAGATTTCCGTGATGAACATTGTTTTTAAACATTTTTAATAATATTCTCATGCATTTCTTGACAAAAATGCAGATAATCTGATCATGTTTACTCCCTAAAGAACAAGTCTATCATAGATACTCCTTTTGTACTATCCCCTAATGACATCATCTCTTATCTCTTTTTTTTTTTTTTAAACCACAAAATCAGCCCTAAAATGCCTTCATCCCTTCAGTTGTTTTTGTTCTTGTACAAAAATACTTCAGATGAAAGTGTAAAAGATGAATATTAGCAGACGGTGACGATAAGTGACGATGACGACTCTCGGTTCGTATCACCTGCAATTGAAAGTTGATGTGCTTTTTCCATCTCTGTCGTGACATTTTTCTGATTTGGGGTTCTAGTCGAAAAAAGAAAATAGAGGGAAATACTAGGAAACTTAGCAGTATCACACATAATATTCAGATTGATAGTGTAATATCACATTCCACCTCATCTACCAACTTCAGTCTGAGATCGAAGCCTAAAGCTTTCAAGATGACCGACTACCCAGAGACGCTACAGTTGGAGGGTTTTATCGGCAAGATGCACTCGCTCACACCCTCTGACAACTGAGCAGGCCCAATGCACGTCAGTGAAACTAAATCTGCACGTTGAAAAGTTTCAGTCTGTGGTGGAGGAGGTGTTGATTTTTGCTGTAACCAGCAGCAACGTGGAGAGGACCTGCCATGGCGAGTCTAGAGCCAAACACAGCCTGTTAATATGGGATGGGGAGACAGTGGGGGAGTTGTCTCTTTATGATGGCTGGAAAAAACAACAGACACGCGTCCAACCAAAGCACGATTCTGGGGTATTCGGTGCGGCCACAGAAGAAATGGGCCCAGGAGGCTTCCGTAGCTGAGGCACTAGTGCAGAAAAAACACAGAGGCTCATCCAAAAATGGCACAAGGGCATGCACACACATACACACACAACGTGCAGCCTTCCCAGTAAGCAACAGTCTTCTCGGTGGAAAAGTACGGTAAGCGATGCATTAAAGCCCAGGAGTTTGAGGGATTGCAGGGATGCGGTGGCAGACACACAGACCAGGAGGAACACCACGCAGTATCCCGAAAACAGGGGATTTTATTTGAACGGATGGGCCAGCGGTGCTGCACACACCCAAGGCTCCAAGTTTATGTGCATGCGCACGCATTTCATTGTATTTCAGAACATCTGTGTGTGCACCATCAAAGACGAGACCTTTAATTACACTGATTGGAAGCAGCGTATGCCGCTGCGCCTTCCTCTGATAAACGGAAGAAAGTTATTAATAAAACAGCTTTCATAAAACAAAAAGGAAACATACCTCTAAAAGTTGAACCAGAAAACAGCTCAACACCACAAAACCAACCTCCACGAACCCCGTCCCATCTTTCATACCACTGAAGTGTTCTGGTCCATTTCCGAATGAGACCAAGCGCTGCACTTCTCACCCCGATCCCGTTTCTTCTTTCCCAGTTTAGCACCACAGTTCTCTCCTCATTTAGTGAACCATGCAAACATTAAAACGTCTTGGCACTTCTTCACGGTTGTCAGTGTGAGACAAGACTTTTACTGCACACAAGTTCGGGACACTGCGGGTTTTACGGGCTGAGTGGGCCTTATAGCCTTCACTGCTCAATTGAACTACTTCCCAATAGTCTAAAAATGACTCCAGCTCAAGGGTCAGCAGGAGTCACGACGTAGGCAAAGAAACGCTCATGAAGACAACAGTAAACCAGCCTTTCTGCTACATGATCTCAACGTGCGCGTTCCTGATGAGCTGGCAGAGTGGAAAACTAACACCGACAGTCTTATTAATGCTTAAAGCGTTCTGACAGAGCTTTTTGTTACTTACTTAAACCACACGGCTTGCAACAACCTAATGGAAGTCTAAAAGCCATTAGGCCAGAGGGCTCAGCCGACACAAGCCAAGAACACAGGCCACGAAAGAGTGGCTAAGGGCAATCAATACATCTGCCTTCACCGTCCTACTGCAACTTTCCTCCCTCCGTGTTAAAGCTGAATGTCATAGCATCCTCTGTGGCTGCTGGCGTGTAAAAGAGACACTTAGATCAGAACAGCCGCTTGCAGAGCTGAGATCAGATATTCCCAAAAAAAAAAAAAAAAAGACCTTTGCTGTCAGTACGGGGCGCAGGAGTAAAGTCTGTAGTAATTTTACTGTAGTGACAAAGAAGGGAGGGGCCTGCAGGAGAATTTCTCTTTTACAGGTCTGGCTTTTGCAGAGGCTGGCTGTGGAGAGAAAAAAAAAAAAAAAGCAAAAGAGCTGAAGATGTATGGCAAACCCCAAAACTTCAAAGGCCGCTTCTGTGTCCCTTAGATGTGCCAAATAAAATTGAAAGGAAACCTGCTAGTTCACTTTAGCACAAAGACGCACACACACACACACACCTGGTACTATGAAGATACCCAACAGACATCATCTGATTCTTTTTAAAAATCAGCCAACAAGAGTATGGTGTGTTAAGAAACTACATGTAAAGTACTGACACGTTCAATTACACTTCTGCAAAACCGCAAAGACAGCAATATTTCGCCACATGCCAGACAGATATTTGCTCAAGGCTCTAACACTTGAGCACTTGAACATAAACAAGGTAAATTTGCTATATGAGATCTCAGTTTGGGGTGTGTCTAATGACGAGTCTTTTATGTGCCTCACAGTTTTGTTTTTTTTCATAACAGACAACATAAAAAGGCCACTATTGTGGTGTTATAATGAGACTATAGAGCCGGGACAAAAAGGCAGCTAGAGGCATGAAAGCCAACGTCACAATTCGCCTTTCAAGTACACGTCTGATGACGATACAATGACCCACCACTGCACCGATCTGCCTTTGAAAGCACTCACTTTAATCCCCACATTTCTCTTCACCAACCACTCTCAATCTCTCCTCAAACATACACATGCATACACCCTCATGCTTCCTGCAAAAAATAAAGTGCTGACCATGTACAGAAGATAAGAAACACACGCGCGCGCACACACGCACACACGCGCACGCACGCAGGAGAAGCGATACTGTCTGCGTTGCTCCCCGTTTCGGCTTACTGTGACCGACTGCCCTCTAGTGCCAAGAAGGTGAATAGCACTTCATTTCTCTCTGTGCCTCTTTACCAGCCAACAGCTGCAGTTAACCGCAACTCTGCCACAGGGTGTGACTGCAGGACACAGATGGAGTGAATGGCAAGCAGGGGAGTGGATTGAGGCAGCTTTTTGTGGGCTGCCCAAGGGGGTCGGTCACAGTCCCCTATCTCCCCACCACAGTAGCCACTGAGCCCCAGAGAGAGAAAGCCAAACTACCACATTTTAACCAGGGCTAAAATAAACAATGCAAGCACACAAAATCTTCCTTAACTGGCTGACTGCAGGCACTGGAGCGGAGCAGATAAGCTGGTGCTGTTACTCGGTGGTCTGGGAGCCGATGAGGTGACTGATGCCACAATAAACTCCACTATGATCTCCATTTCTGTTAAAAACCCAAGTAATGAATGACGCTGCAGAGCAGCAATTGTGTGTGTGAACACATCAAACAGTCAACTTAAAATTAGAGAATAAATGGGCCAGAGTTTTCGCACACGTGTGATGAGATCTTGTTATGTCAAAAGTTTGTGGCTTGTTTTGAAATACAGTGATGTGCAGAATCAACTTCTGCACAGTGATGTGCAGAAGTTGATTCACTCTTGAATAATTTTTATGGTTAAAAAAAAACAAAAAAAAAACCCTAAAGTTCATATTAACAACTTATCTCACTGTGTCATGATTTAAACACATGAAGCCAAATAAAAATAAACATTACATAACATTTGGGCAATACCAAGTACACTTTTACTGGTTTCCGTAGGAAACCGGAAAGCAAGTTGCAAACTTTTTGTTAGTTTGCAGTCAGGTGTGTTAAAGTGCCAAGTGTGAAAACACAGGCAATAGTTGCTGTGCAGTAGGCTAGAAATGGAGATTTTATATATATATATATATATATATATATATATATATATATATATATATATATCCATCCACTACAGTCTACCCAGAAGTGGATGGCTCATCTCAGACAATACTAACTCCACTCAGCTAATGAAATGTTACAAACAGAAACCTTAGAAGACTGAACAAGCATGTTTTTTTTGGAACAGCTGCCAGGAGAAAGCCTCTTCTGTCTAAAAGAGAACATGAAAGCATGACTCAGGTTGGCAAAAACTGGATCTGAAGAAACCACAAGATTTCTAGAACAATGCCCCATGGACAGATGAGTCAGATGATGTCACGGCCTTGTTTGTCAAAGACCAAATGCAGCGTTTTAGCAGAAACACCTCATCCCAAAACATCAGGAATGGTGATGATACGAGGCTGCAGCCACAGGACCTGCACTACTTGCACTTGACTATGACCTTCTTCTAGTGGGAAAAGTGAGGCCATCTGCCCGAAAGGTAAAACGCTGGTGGATGCTGGTTACGCTTGGTCTGTATACAAAAATCATTGTAAGTGTTTATCATATACTGAAATTAAAAACAACCCCCAATTTTGTCTTTAACTAGATATTTCTTGTATAAATATAAATACATTGAGGGGTGCTGCCCCTCCCCATTATATTTGCCACCAAAATAAAAAGTAAAGACAAACAGTTATCTGTAAAACAAAGAGAAGGGGGGATGTAGGTCAATGACAGCTTGAACAAGACATACACACCCTGTTGACGATTCAGCTGCCGGCAGCGCTCGACCTTTTGCCATATTTTCTGAATAAAGACCAACGTGATAATGTAAGTAACAGTGAGCAACAAAAAAGGGAAAAACATTGAGCCTATGTGACAGAAAGAGCTGAACTATGGTCCAACAGCAGCAGCGCTTTGGCAGCTGCTCCTGGTGTCTACCTCAGATCGACCGATTAATTAATAAAAGAAAAAGCATTCAGCCGCATTACTAATAACCTATTCTTCTGTTCCTGCTCGTTTATAAACAGTCGTTGACACGTTAAATCCTCTGGAGACGTTTCTCGCAGGTGAAATTATCAAAAGAGGGAACGCACGGGTGGAACTAATGAAGCTAATTACGGCCCTGCTCTGAGTCTGAGTGGAATCCAGCCACTGTCAATGTTTTTGAGCCGGCGCTCGGTTTTACGGCGTCTGGGCAGTTAAAACTTGACTTTATGATGTAACTGAGAACCAAATGCGCGCATACTGAAATGAGTCTTTAAGCATTTATTGGACAAATTTATAAATAGATGACATTAGTAACCTACAAATCTGGTGCTGCTGGTGGTGGGGGGGGCTATGGAATATCTTTTCTTTGGATATGTTTTTGCATAACAGTCTTTTAAAACCTCTGTTCTTGCAAAAGTCCTTCAGCTGCAAGATGTCGGTGTGCTAAATGAGAATTCCTCCGTTGCAGAGGTCCACTTTGAGTTCACCGTCAGCTTTGAGACGAATAGTCTCCCATTGTCTCCAGCTTTTATATGATGCAGAATTCATGGCTTAATCAGTGACAGCGAGCTCCAGAAGAGAAAAACAACCCCAAACCATAACATTTCCACCATCATGTATCACAGCTGGTATCAATTTCTCGTTCTTCAAATACGTCTTTGGTAAAACGGCCTGATCTTTGCACATGTGATGCGTTTGGCGGGCAAGCTGTAACCTTGCTCTAATGCGCTTCTTGAACAGTACAGTACAAACTAACTGTGTGCTAGTCGTGGAAAAAAAACGGACGTTTTAAAAACCATTGAGATCGTCATAGCTTTTCCTGAAGATAATTTGAAATCCTCCAATAGCACAATAACCACACACACACACACACACACACCTTGGAGTCTTGACATCAGTGGTTTAATATAGACAGATAACATGTCATTCCTTGAGGAAGTTCTAACCACTGGCACATTCTGCTACTAACCTCATTAAATATGGTTGTAATACAGATTTACTACCCTCCCCATCCCCCCCTCAAGTGTTGCTCCACCACTCAAATGCACCATTCAAGCGCTCGTTTGTTCAAAACTTTTTAAAAAGTCAACATTTTCCATGGCGTGTACATACTTCTTCACATGACACTCCTTCCATGACCACATAAACCCTCACAAGCTGTCATAAGACAAAAACCAGGAAAAAAAAACAAAAAACAAACAGCTTAAACATAAAAAGAGAGGGAGAAAAAAGAAATCCTAATGTTTGTTGTCTTCTTTTTTTTTTTTTATGTGAATGACGGAATTAAAAATAAGATCCCTCTTTGTTTAACCTGATCACAATCTGCTACTGAATGCGACTCACGGGTCACAAGCCAAGACGGTTGGACGAAAAAACATCTGCACAACCTACTTTTGGGTACCAGTACTGACTGTGACGTACAAAAAGATGTTTGTTCTTGAAAACTGTATACAGTATCTGCAGCTTGGGGCACTCGGAGGCTTAAAACTTGAACTCCATATGGTGCTGCGTTCTGTCAGTCAGCGCGATAAATCAAAACACACGCAGACCTTTGGCCACATCAAATGTCAGGTGCAGAGGGTCCATATGCAGAGGAGGTTTTTCACACATTGTAGGTCCAAAACCCAGTTGGGATATCACTGTGTACCCTTGAGCGAGCTACTTTACCAGAGTAAATATTTAGCCAGCTGTATAAATGGGTGTTGTGTAAAAGCTGCAAGGTGAACTGGCAGTGCGGGGAAAGAGTCAATGCCAAGGAAACGGCTCAACTGAGCGAATGAGCGGAGCAAAATACACAGCTGCTCGAATTACTTTTTCAAAAGGGAAAGCTTAATGGCCAGAAATAAAAATGTTCATCAAATAAAACGTGGCACATGGAGGGTTTTTCCTCATCGTAGCAAAGGCAGTTTATTCCCAATCATTTGAAGTGTGCTGTGCGTTTCTTCAGTGTCTTAGTTAGTGGTTGGCTCCCTCTCCTGGTGCGTTATGCGTCTCTGCTCCTTCCACACACACACCAACTGCAACTGCAACAAACCTTAGACCCCCAAAGGACGTCTTGACCTTTGAAGTCTACCCAAAAGGGGTAAACTGGCCAAAACGTCCTCTGGGTTTTCCAAAACGCTCCATGTCCTTACTTCTGACGTTAAAACGGATATCACAAAAGTGGGCACGCGCACACCCACACACACACACACACACACACACAGTCCACATGCTCACAAAACAACACTTAGCCCCTCCTGGCCTCACCTTTATTACCCAATTACACTAATACACCCACTCTGCTTGTAACGATTGTGTGGTCTGAATGATAGCCAGCCTGTTGTTTTCAATCTTGCCTCACATTAACACACACACACACACACACACACACACACACACACACACACACACACACACACACACACACACACACACACACACACTCAGGCACAAACAGTCTGTTTGTGTCTATTTCCTCTCAGTGAATTACAAGTAAATGCAGAGTCTCAGGAGCAGGGAGTCGAGAATGTCGGAGGCTGAAACACAACACTTTAATGACCTGGAGAGCATCCAGAAATGGTCCGCCCACACACCTCTTTTTCTCCCTGATCTTTTGAGAAACTTTAGCTGTAATCAGCCCTGTAGACTATACTTTCTTTCTGCATCGGAGCAGTGATGGGGGGGGGGGTTGGCGCAGAAGCAGCTCGTTTACTGTAAGAGGGTGTCTTTGGGTGGAAGTGAAAGCCACAGTGGGTGAAAACCCACACAAGATATTCCTTGCTGAGAGAGAATTGTAAACAAACATGTCTTGGCTCAGGAGTTCCCAATATATAACAGAGTAAAAACCATAACCGCTTTTTATTTTTGATCTAGTGGAGCAATGACCAGTACAACCGCTGAAACAATTATAATTACTGCTGTTCAGCTCATCAAAGCCTGACTGTGCCTCTGTGGCAGACTGGACTACTAGATTTCTTTTTTTTTTTTTGTTTGCGCCCTACAGGAAGGGCATACTTTACATGAAAAATTACTATAGTGCTTCAATTACCGGGAAAACAGCAAAATCCAACACTACAGCCTGAAAACATGAATATGATTTCTGATGGAGCCCCTCCCCCGCAAATCTTTCCAGACTCCAGCTCATTTCGCTTCCCTTTCGTAAACCCCGGAGTCGCTCGTGTGTACTTCAGAGCATCTTGCATGTTAGGTTTTTGTCCGTTTGAGGTGGGATGGGGTGCAGTTTTGGGACGGGTATAGTAACAAATCTAATGGAGCAAAAGGAAGGGAGTGACAGAGGCAACTTGGTCTCTTATTGCAAACAGATGTATAATTAAGACCCCCCACCACCCTCACCACACACACAAAGTTCAAGCCAATATGAAGTTTATTTAAATTCAGTCAATCTTGTTTAAAAAAAAAAAAAAAAAAAAGCCATGAAACAAATTTGATCTTTGTACAAAGCCACACTTGATTTCAATGAAATGATCTTTAAAATAATTCTTCCTGCAAAACATCTGCAGAGAAAGACCCCCAACAAAAAAAAAAAAAAGGCAAAGAGGAGATTTTTTTATCTGGAATTCAAATCAAAGCAGGCAAGATTTGGCCCGTTTTTCCTTCATCTAGATGAAATGCATAAAAATGTACATATTGAAGTCTGAACAAATATGAAAAAATATTTACAATTCCTTTATTTCCTTCAATCAGATTTGTTTTATAACAAAAGGTTTGAAAATCATGGCAAAAAGGAGAAGAAACTGATTTTGCTTTATCCACTTGACGGTTTCTGAAGCTACTGTATCATAATGTACACTGGCTACCGAGATAACGGGAATTTCACCGGCTCCTGGTTCTCCTTCGTCTTAAATATTATTAGTTTCCTCTCATGGTGCCTGGCTGCACATTGCTCTCCACAACATGCAGCATGAGGGACAGCCGAGTGTCTGTCACCGGTTTTTTGTTTTTCTTTTCTCCTCTCACTAGTCTATAGCCAGTCATTCCACAGTGTGACCAGAGAAATGTGCCCCTTTTTGGTTCAAGATGTATAATTTAAACTAATGCTACAAATATTATGAAAATGAAGACTTCCCTTCACTTTTAACTAGAAAAGAAAATCAGTGTGCTGTTTGCTGAACAAACTTTGCGGCAATGCGGTGATTAACGAAAGGCCACCGGTGGACATGGCTGTAAGCTACATATGGTTGGATATTGTATTTTTTTCCTCAGATGTTACACTTCTACAGCTGGGAAAGGAATTTCATACAATTCCACTGAACTGAGCCACTTTTTCTTTTTCCTTCTTTTTTGCCCATTTGAGGCAACGAGGATAAAAGAGCACGAATACCAGGTAGTTCTACCTGCAGTCTAAATTGTTTTGGGTTTTTTTTTAACAGCTCCACGTAAAACAAAGCGTCCCAATGCTCACGTTTGGATTTCCTTCAGCTTTTAGTTACCCTGTGAAATACTGGAGCAGGAAACACTGAACCGTAAACACTGTGTACAACATCTCTTCATAAACCAACAGACATAAAGAAAAAAAAAAAGAAAAAAAATTCAGTGTTCATTTTGAAGCAATCCATGAAAAAGTCATGTAAATCTTGAAGATAGGGGAGAACAAAACACACAACAGCTTTTGACACTTCCCCTGCTTGCAGAGAGGAAGTCATCTGGAAGGTCACTTAGAAGGTAGCGACTTTGACCCCAAACATTGGTAAGAACCGATGCACGTCTGGCGTCTTGTCATCTGCATCGCCTTCTCACACATTCATTAGCAAATGTACAACAACAGTAATTAATGACAAAAGGTGGAGTGAGGGTGACTTTTGCTGATCTAACTTTAAAAAAAAAAAAAAAAAAGCCTTCATAAAACCGGATGGAGACGAAATATAGTGTTCATGCACAGGGGTTCGTTCTAGATGAAAAGACAAGGAAACAAAGTCCAGATTTTTTTTCTTCTTTCTCATTAACAAGCAGATGTCCGGGATCAACGCCACCTCTCAAGCCATGACAGCTGGGATACACTGCAGCACAGCCACAACCCTGAAAATGGTGAAGCTGGCATAGATATGAAAGCTGGTATAGATACTGAATAAATGAGCACAGCAGTCCTGGTACAGGATATGGTGGAGGGAAGTGAAGGGGAAGGGGGAAGACAGTAATGGAGTGGTGGTCGCTACACGGGAGCTTATTTGACCAGCCTCTTGGCCACGTCTCCGTAGGCGATCTCGATCTCCTTGTCGCTGGGGCAGGTGTTGGTGAACTCTTCGCGCGTGTACGCATTGTTCAGGTATTTCCAGATGGCTGTCATCTCTTTGGGGATGTCAAAACCTCTGTACTTTTTAGCCACAACCTGGACGAGTAGTTAAAGATAAAGAGTCAAAACAGGTGCCGAAATCATTAACTACTGCTTGAGCAACTTTAATCCAAAAGTACACATCCAAATATCATAAAGGGCACAAAGTATAGTTAGTTTGGCAAAAGCTGAACAAATCACTGAATGATCAAACTGTTCCCTCATAGCTTGCAACTAATTTTACATCAGCAGCTCATGCAGGTGCAAGAAAATATTACATTTATTTTAAGTGAAATTTGTATGGACTCACTTGTGAAGTTTAATCGGGTTTTTTAAACAACTTGCTCACCTTCACTATGTGCAGCTTGGGGAGCAGATTACAGTCGGCCAAGGTCATTTCATCCCCATCCAAGAACTTGCGGCTGGATACCTTGATGTCCTCTATGCTGTTGTGGTCGATCTCATCCGGAAGTGGAGAGCGGAGATACTCATCTAACTTCTGCAGTGTCTTCAGCAGGCCACGCTCCAGGCCTGCAGAGAGGCGCATACACAGCAAAAGCACTTCTTACGTCAGATGCTTAACATGTATCCTGACCGGCCACATGGAGGCAGCATTTCACTGAGACTGCACAATCCATACACCCATACAGGAAACAGACCCTTAAACCTTATTCAGTTGAAAACAGCTGTAATTGTGATAACGGTGTAATACAATGGGTTACATTCCTTTGAGAAGGAATGCATTTGATTGTATAGCTGTTCCCCCATCACCCCTTATCCATCCACACTTTACACATAAAACAAGCCAACCAATATGAATATGAATACACGAGATTCAGCAGTAGACGTAACCTTTTGTATTTGCAAGAAATTATCACTGAACCACAACATTATCCTCTGGCTCTTGACACAGTCTTGCCTCCTACAGCCATTGTTCAGTATTTTCCCAAGGTGTACAACGGCCAACTAAAACAAGATATAAAAAGTATTTTCATGACTCTATCAACATCCTTCCAGAAGTCTTTTCGAGCCTAATGTAAGAAACTCAAAGATAAACAGGCGAAATTCTTTAGGCATAATAATCATATCTGTGAAGTTACTGACTTGACCTCAGTTGGGTTTTTTTTTTGGTTTTTTTTTTAAGTAAATTCCAAACAGAAAGGGGCAGATAAGAGCATTTTTTTGGGGATAGGTGGTTTGTGGTTTCCAGGAAAGTGTCAGGTGAGATGAGGAGCGGGACGACAGGAGACAGCAGGAACAAAAGAGCTGCGTTTCTGATTCAGGCAATAATCTGCCAATTGGTGAAACTCTACCAAGGTCGCCCGGCAAAAGCACTCCCTCCCAACTGAAAGGTTCCCGAATGTGGGATCTCAACCTGCGACTACTTCTGTGTGTGAGAGCGTTAAAAGGCAGCTCAAGGTAATTTACCCTCATTTGCATCTGGTTTGGAGTTCTTGATGAATGCAGAAAACTTGGCAAAGATGTCCATGCCAGCTGTGTTGGACTCGGGGTGTCTTGCACCAAGCTTGATGTACCTGAACATAACAGGGAAAAAACATTATTCATTCTAAAAGTTAATCAAGATATATGGTAATTGTCCATATAATATGTAGTTATAGTCCAACTAACAGAAAAATTATCTTTCTGCGGTTATCTTTTTAGCAAAATGATAAAAAGGTTTTGTTCTTTTTTTGGTCCTTTTTTCTAAAAAAGTACTTAAATCAACTGTCTCCCGTTCTTTGAAATTTTCCATTTGTCAATTTATTAAATCTTTAGTATATTAAGAAAAAGACACAATTTCCTCCCGTGGCATGACCGCTGTGTTTTTGAAAGCCAAGCTCATGACAAAAGTACATTGCATTTGGTATACAGGTGTGACAAGCAAATATCACATGGACCAGAAAGCACTCACTTGGGTGGGCTGAGGACATCCTCAAGAAACTCCTCGATCTTGTTGACGTCAGTTTTGACCTCTCCGTTGAACGTGATGAAGGGCGGGTGTGTGCCAGGAGCCAAGTTCTGGAGGTCTGCGGGCTTCCTGTTGACATGGAAAATGTCAGCATACCGATAAAAGCAGAAAACGAGCGTCTTTCAAGTAAGCTATGAAAGAACAACAAATTATTCGTTGGTCAGACTAAACATAAATGCATTTAGGTTTCAGTCCAAGTGAGCATGTGTTTCACAGGCGTTTGTTAACCCTGTTGCATTTTAAACCATTATGACTTGAGGCTTTGTTCAAAAATAACTTCCAAAACCAGTCAGGTTTTCAGCAAAAGTATGTAAACTACGATTTTATTTTTCTTTTGAATAAACTCAAAATTTGAACTGTTGGAAATAAACAACATGAAAAAGAATGAATGAAAGTATTGATCATGTTTAAACAAAATGTAATGTAACGTAATAGTTTGTGTCTTAAGGTGACCGATCCTCGCATCCGGTCCTAATGGCTCTAATCATTTTTAGAAGACCTCCAACTAGTGCTGTTGTGTCTAACTGTTTTGTGCATCGTCTCAGAGTGTGTTTGTCTCTTCTTTTCTGCGGCCTTCAAACAAGCACATTTTGTACCAGATGGCAAGCAGATGAGAGTGACACACAAACAGAAATTAGCATGTGTTGAATGAATAGTGTGAACACAACTGAGCCAAATCCAGACAAACAACCTCTTAAATCCCATCATAACAAAAACTCCATACAAGCATGACAATGATACAACAGCTGACTGATGTTGCCCAACAACGGTGTGGTATCAACAGAGCTAATAACGTATTCATCCATCGAGACTTGGGTTTTTGTTGTGGCGATAATGGCCGAATTTTGGGACAACCCATGTAAGGGCACAAATAAGAGGAAATGACTTCAACACTGTGGTATGAGGGGAAGCTGTACAGTCACTGCGTGATATCACTAAAAAGTGGGTGGATTGCCTTGAGACTCCCAGAAACAAACAGCATGACAACCTTGTCCTAAGACAAGAAACAACCAAAACAAAACATAGGATCGTAATTGGTACTGGTTTAGTTCATGTCCTTCAACGGGTTTAACAGCATGCACTAGTCTTCAAGTTAAATACAGTAAAACAGCCATAAATATAACAGACACGCCTCCTTTTACAGTGCAGACATTTTATATTGACTTTGATAAGAGACTCCAGATGGCATGGAAAGCAGAAAAGATGTTTTGTCCTAAGAAACAAATAAACAATAAGCAACAAGTATGTAATTCAGCTTAAAACGCTTTAGGGAGAAAGGGATAAGAGGCAGCAGCTAAAAGCAGACAGAACAACACCCAGTTCTTTTTACACAGTCCATTTGTCTGCTCCCTCTGCCTGATCATTTAAGGCAAATGATATGCAAATATATCCACACTTTAGCACTCAGTGAGAGCATGCATACTTATTAAAACAATAATTTCTTTGTTCCAAGTTGTGCAAGAAGGTAAATATAAAGTATACCCCCGCTGTGCTCCGTTCCGCCCCCACATCTCCAGGGCACACAAGGAGACACCCAACAATAAATCCACAGCCATATAGATGAGCCATGTTTTGGAAGGAGGCATCCAGAATCTTCTGATTCACACATGCCAGGAAGACCACAGAAGCCAGACGTGTATCTAAACATTGCACCGGGGTGAAACATAATGTGGCACTTTCCCTGGCTGACGAGCGGAAAAAGTATTTAGATGAATCACACAGACAGAAACATAGTAGATGTAGGGTTGGGAGCCTTTTCTACTAAAGTCCACATATGATGGCACATTTCCCTGCAGCTAGGAGGAAAAATAAAATCTCAGTCAAAATTGCAGAGGATCACCGTTTTCTCATCCCTGCAGTTAAAAAGAGATGTTGCCCACCAAGATTTAGGCAGGAAGTAAGTGAGGCCATGGTCCCTAAAATAGCTCCATCGGAGTCTGTGTGTTTATTTTTCTCCAGCCTAAGAAGGAGCCATGGGAAAACCAAATAAGCAGCAGGGAAGCACTGAGCATGTTAGAGGTGGAGCTGGATCAAAGTGTTACAACGCGGCACAAATCCTAGCGGAAACACCCTGTCAGGTTCTAGGAAACTACCCAAAAATGAAGGGGAGGGGGGAAAAAAAGCCTCTATTTTTTTTAGAAATTATATTAAAAGTTATTGAGAAAGAAGAAAGAAAAAGGCCAGTGAGAATGATGAACAGAAAAAAAGACAGGATGTTGACAGGCAGCAATACTCGCCTCTTAAGGTCCACTGTGGTGACATTGAAGACAACTCCTTTAAGCCATAATATCATGAAGAGCCTCTGAGAGAAGGGGCAATTCCCGATGCTCTCGCCATCGCTTCCCGCCTTAAATAAACAGACAGCGAGTTAGTAAAAGCAGTTATCATATCCTAAATTGGATACAACTGAGGCCAAATATGCCCCGCAAAAAAGAAAAAGTGGAAACATGCTACAGTTAATCAATGCAAGTCTAACACAATTTAAGAGACAAAGATCTTAAAGCATTAGGATATATCGCTGATAGCACTTGGCCTACATGAAACGGAAAAGGTCCTGATAATCAGAGATCACAGCTCTGTTGCACAGTCTTTTTAGCTCAGGCATTCACCCATAAAGGGGCCTTTTCAGATAATTACTCTTTCAGATTGCCTTTAAAAATGACTCAAGTAGGAGGGACGACCAAGAGTCTTCTCCAAATGGGTTCAGCAGCACCAACCCCCCCCCATATCAATCTGCAGAATCACTTTATAAGACCAACAGGAAACTTGTTGAGTGACTGAGAGTCCAATGGTCTCATTTCCTTTCAAGTAAGACTGCACAAATGTTAAAAGTTAAGCAGTTTTTACACATAGATAACTGGAACTGGTGTGTACCCTGCAAAGTATTACTGATTATTACTATAATTGTTTAAAGAAGGCCAGGAGGCTTGAGGATTGTGGATTGTGGAATCTGTGGATTAAATCAAAATTTGTACACTTTTTATTTTATATAAAAGAGATAGAAACCTGTACAAATGTTTGACCTTCAGAAATACAACAATAAAATTTAAATCAGGATTTTCAATCTCCCTCTCTCACTGCAGTATTCACAAATGTCATACGAGGTTGCCACAAGCTGTCAGAGACATCTCCTGCTCTCCCTGCAGCCATTCATCCCCTTGTTCTTTGGGCTTCCTTGTATTTCTAACCCATAAAAAAAAATAAATAAATAAAAATTAAAAATAAAATAAAAATCAGCTCAAGCTCCCTGAATTCAAAACCATGTAGGGGCAAATAATGCTTCATCTGAATTACACAGCAGAAGGCAGAATATGCATTTCATTTGATTAACTGAGCTTTGCAGAGTATCTTAATGGAATCTGTACCGGTGCACAGTTACATCCTCTTCCAGACAGCCCATATAATTTCATACAAACCGCAACATGGCACAATGGAGACACATCACATAAAAACTGACTGTCCTCAAGCGCTCTTAAAAATCACAGTGCACTGACAAAAATATCATTTCATTTTACCTTTTCATGCACACTAAGCAAGACATACATCAAAACCTTTAACGCAATTTAGTGCATATTAAGGATCGTAACCCCAGACGTGTGTTATCGTACACAAATCTCTTCACAAGGACAAACCTAGAGGTCATTTCTTGCCCTGAAGAATAATCCTCTTCATCTGGTACATTAATGTTAACACATAGGAGTATTGGTGGAAAAGAAGAAAAACTGCAATTGTTATGAAAAATCCACTTCCACTTGGAGCTCTTCTCATGCAACTCATTTTATATCCAAAATTGGCTAAATAAAAGTCAAGTATTTTGAGAATGCTTCTGCCGTCTTGGCTTCCCTCACCTACAGCTAGAAGGAAATTAACAGGTGAAACATCCAACTACTGACAATACAAACGGCAACAGGTTACCACACTCCTGATTTAAATCTGACTTTTCTTCCATCTCAAGCCCAAAAGCCTATAAACTGTTGTGCTTCTACACCAGAGCCATTTAATCCGCTTTCAAAAGGAACAGAGTTTCTTTCCTCGGATAGTCCACTTTGCTTGGGCAAGTGTTGTTTGAACTGTGGTATGGACAAAACAAGCAAACTGTGATCTGTAAATTGATGGTTTTGGTTTGCTTGGAAGTGCACTCTGGTGCCGTTCGCTTGCAGTGGGAATCCAAATGGACTATACAGCGGAGGAAGTGAGGTGGAACACAGTAGAATGCTGTATTAAGCAGGTTCTTGTGAAAACCCCATTAGGTTTGAAGCATAGACTGTAGAATACTTATTTCCTGCCTGTATATCCCTTTTTAGATATTGTTTTGGTGACACAATTAGAAGTAAAAGCGGTGTTAAGAGAACACTCAGCTAGTGTAAACTGCTGATTATGTCGTAAGCTTCATAACATGACCATTACTGATGCAGATATGATAATAGTTAGCCACTGATATGCCACATGATATGCTGCATATTATAAGCCAATGTATTGACTTGTATGAATTCACCTGACATGGACTAGTGGTCAGTCAAGGAACTGCATGTTTTTTTACTTCCACATCAACTTGAATACAGAAGTAAGATTGTTGGCATTTTGTTCTAACACAAAGTAAAAACAGAAACTCCAAGACTGCATAAATCTGGTCATGCTCCATTGTTTTTGTGTTAACATGATGGCTAAAGGCCACGGATTTCCATTTTTGGTCCTGACCAATCAATGAGCCATGCTTTCTTCCTTCCCCTGCTTTCTATTCTTCCTGGTCAGTGCTTGTTTTGGGCAATGTGGCACCAAATTAACAGCTATAGTAACTGTGTGGCACTGTCCAAGTGGTTTGGTCTGTTTTTAAAAAGGTCTTTGTAAAAATTATCCAAATCAAATCAAGGTGTGAAATTATTTTCAGCATTTCCCACCCAATTAAACCAACTACCCTGGTGTGAACATGCCTTTAGATTTTTGATGCAATTGAGCCAGTGTATGAAGTATGCATCTCCTGTATAAGAAAAGACACACAGCTAAAAGTTTATGAATATTTATAAGTACAGACTTTCTTTGATAAAGAAAAGCTGAAAACCCATGCCAGAGATAAAGCAGATCTGACAGTTTTTGTCAACAGTCTTAAGATATATATTTTTAAAAATCTTTACGTGTAAAATATACACAAAGATGTGCAGAGAATACTAATGTGAGATAAACATTTGTATAGCATCAGAAAAGTAGGCTGTGATAACTTCTCAATAGAGTACTTTGTTCGAGAGTTCAGACAGTCCAAGTGTTCCTTGCTCATGAGGACAGGCTGGCTGCTGTTGTCCTCTGTGTGACGCCCATGTGATGGCTCTGTTTGATGTGTCTGCTGGCTCCTATTGTACTGCAACTGTCCTCATCCTCTCCCTTTTTGAATTCAATATTTGAAATGCCTGGATTGCATCACAATGCCATTGTTTAGTAATTGAAAGTTTCTCTCATGATGCATGAATTAATTTTAGAATAAAGCTTCGTCTCTGAAGTGTTGTGTCGTGGTTTGAATCCAACACCAGACTGGAGAAGCATTATGTGATCCTTAAAAAGATCAGACAGACATGAATGGGATGATTTCCTAACGGTGCAACACCAACAGAGAATCTCTTAGGTCTGGATCGAGGGTGGTAATGCAGCACAGCAACCGTTCCCATAGCAAAGACTAAAACATATGACACCAACAGAAGATCCAACAGTGTGGAGGGGATTTAAAACAGGTGAACTGCCTGAACCAAGTAATCTTTAGATAGGGACAAAAATGCAAAGCACGCAATACAATATAATTTGTAAGTCAAAAAGGTTTACTTTTACATGGTGTGCTATTTTTAAGAAGAGTTCACCTCAGTTCTGTGTCTCAAGTGATCAAGCCAGCCACCAGAGCTGGGAAAGACACACTTTTCCTTCTCTCAGTCTGTTCTTAGAGCCAGGGCGAGGTTACTACCCTCTGGAGTCTGCAGTAGAGCAGACTGCAGCTCTCTGCCAAAGACACTCAGCAGAACTCTGCAGCACAAAAGGGAGACGGCGCGAGAGGCAGAGATATTACAGGAAATAAGGAGGAAATTAGGGATCATATGTATCACTAACTGTCAAAAGAGTACAGGAGGTAATAGATGCTTTATGTGAGAGGAAGAGGAAAGACAGCAAGTGTTAGAGGCATTGTGCTCTTTGGCACACCATTTCTTCCTTCTCTTCTTTCTTTATCCCTCTCCCCTTATCCTGGGCCTCTCTGTAGGGGGGGTTATTTGGAGAGGGAGAAACTATTCCAGAAATGTCCTGTTACTGCCATTGAAGAGGGTGCTTTGTTTAGCTTAAGAAATCATGGTGAAGCTTCATTTCTGCTGTACAGTAAATGAACAGTTGGCCTACATTTTACTATATTAACTATGGAAGGGCGATCCTTGGCAAAAATCCTAACTTTATTTATATATTCTTTATATATATAAATAAATAAAATATTATATATATAAAATTAAATATACACACACACCACAAAGTCCTTTTTGTTTGTTGAGGTACACCAGCAAGGGTGGGGGACGGTGGGCTTCCAATAAAACTCAAGTGAGAGGCGAAATTATGTCAGAGTAGATCCTTATAAGGCAAAGCACATCAGTTGAAAAAGAGGCACATTTTCCAAGAAGTAAATCTACTTATTTCCATATGCATGTAGTTATACTTAGGAGGTGCCAAATATGTCTCCAACCTCACTCCCTAAACCCAATTTTAACAATGACTCACATTATGCAGACAGTTACAAGTCTTTCACAGGTTTACATTGAGATTGCTCTCAAACATCTGAGCAACAGGCATAGTGACAGTTGAGTACTGCTAGCAGACCCAAGCTTTATTTAGGCACAGTGGACGGTAAAGTCAACAGATGCCAAGCACACACAGCTGCAGTGGAGGTTGTGAGTCACGTTGAAAATCAGACGTTATCTTGGAGCTGGTCTTCAGGACAGTCCGAGCCAACAATATTACAATGACAGTCAAAACCCCTCTGAGGTCAAATCTCTTATGTCAAACCAGTAAATGAATAACTAAAATGATGTTTGTACCAACAATTTTATTCCCATGTAAAAAAAAAAATGTTTTTGTTCTTGAAATGTTTCTAGAAAATATTAACCTTTTGTCTTTTTGTAATCAAAGGTGATTTTCAAACTTTAAAAAAAAAAAAAAAAAGTTTAGTGAACATGTCTTACTTGAAACCAAATAAAGTAAATACTAACTTTTAAATCAGGAATTTAGTTTTGCTATATATAGCGTATGAGAGGAGACATGTTAAAACTGAAGCCAACAGATAAACCGTTTTCACTTAAAAAAAAAAAAAAAAATCTGTAGTATTCTATAGTATCAATACCAATATTGTAAAAATATCAACCGGAATTGCTTACATACATGCTACCATGTACCACATTCTTAAAGAACTATTTTGGACATGAACAAGTCAAACCTTGGACAAACTTAAGTTAAAAATTAACCTGCAGTCTAGTCCCTTAACATATAATTCAAGAGTTGTTCAATATTTCCCTTCACACATTACGCAAGAGATTTTTCCTTTTGTACAGAAGCCATATGACAATATAGTTACAATAGAGAGCTTTTAAGCAACAATAAAGTCCAGCTCATGCAGAGTGTGGTCCTCCCCGTCTCTGTTCATGGCCTAATTTTAGCAACATGGCAGCCTGTGCCTTCCCCACCCCAAAACACTTCATATTCTAAATTGGTTTGACTGCTCAGAAAGTTCAAGCTGCACTTGACCGAATAAGGGACTAACGGTGTAACAGGCACTGTAGCTTTCCTCCTCCCTCTCTGACACACAAGCAGGAACGTCTGCTTGAAAGTGAGCAGCCATGGAAACGTCATGATAACACCGCTCAGTTTGGTAGAGGAGACTATGGGCTGAGCTGGTATCAGCGAAACGGAGGAATTCTACCACAGAAGACGTTACTTTTCATTTGTTAATTTTTCAGCTTTTGGTCGTATTTAATTTCAATTCAATAATACTTTACCGATGCCCAAAGACAAATTAACTAGCATTACAGAAGAGAGTTAAACGATGCTACTCCCTCTTTATAATGTATAAGAAATATGAAGATAACAGGTCACGCTCTGCTATAAAAAAACAGCTCTAGATTATAGCCCAAGGGATGGCATGTTTAAGAGGCTGATAATAGTTCAAAGTCAGTTAACAAAAAAAACACAAGACTGTTTGCAAATCCCTGAGCATTATTCCTTTAAAAGATTCTAAAAAATTAAAACTGACTATGATAAAAAAAAAGTTTTTTTTTAAAAAAACAGACTGGACTGAGTGGGTAATACGTGTACTAAGGAGTCACATTCTGTTGGAATATGGAAAGACCACAGCATCCTTGGTGTGGCTCTGACTCAGGCTGATGTCACTGAGTGGAAATCTCCAAACTTCCAGTCAAACAGAGTCCTTCTCTGTCTGACTGGAAGAAAAAAAGAACTGGAGTTAACCTGAATACCTGACACGTGTGTAAAAGCATGAATTTGTATCAAAATACAACCAAACACATTCACAATGATCGATTTTTGTTGAATTGCTCTGGTAATGTATGGCCAGTTTGTCCTGCAAAAATCTTTTATTTTAAAAACAATTCATATAATTTAAGTACTTTTACTTTTTTAAAATCTTGTCTTTCATACTGAATCAAAATTTGTTAAATTCTATAAATAAATAATTTAGTACCATAAAAATTCATTATTAGCAATGAATATAAGATAGGGAAAAAAATGAGCAATGGTCCTAAGGTTTTTAGTGGGGAACCCCAGTGTTGCCTCTAGCACATGTTAGACTGGAAAATTGATAAATAAGATGTTAAAAAATACAATTATTTAATAAATAAGATGTTAAATAATACAATCATTCAGGCATACATGTTTCAGAATGTGTCAGCATGTGATCTCTCCAACTTCGAAGGAGGGTGTAATTTTAGACTGCAAATGGATTTTGGACTGCAAATGGCTTAACAACAAAAAACTGCTACGTTGTCCAATGTTTCAACAAAATTTAAAAAAAGATAAAATAACTAAATAAATAAATAAAAACACTTGGTCTGAGAAGAGGGACTCTTGACAGAAGACAAAACACTAACAGAAACTGCAGGCTATTAAATTTGTTTAACGTTTTAAGTTGCAGGCCTGAACCAACATCTTAGAAACTCAATTTGGTCAAGAGCTCAATGTAGCTATATTCCATCAAAAAAACTATTAGGTATCTATATCATCATAACAAAAACAATAATAAAATGCATGTTACTTTTATGTATTCTCTCTTTTGGGCAACCAAATTCTCCCAATAGTACAAAGTGTTTACTAGTGATGATACCATCTTCCAGGACAATACTCAGATTCAAAATGCTAAAAAAATATTTAATGATGGTGGCATTTAGTTAAACAAGATATGTGGCTGCAAAAATACAAAACCAATAGTCAAGGCTCAACATGAAGACAAATTCTCTTCAAACTGAGAACATTTCTGGACACATTCCAGCAAGGGTCCTCTTCTAATTGGTGTAACAACACACTGCCAGATCGATTAGGCCAGTGGCCAGAGTTACTCAAATGAACAGTTAACAAAGAAGATGAGAGGACAAATAAGGTGCTGCAGAACCAAACTCGGTGTAGAAATAACAACAACACACAGTAAAACATTGCAAAAGCTCTGTCACCCGAGAAAAAAGTCATTGATCTTTGTCTCCTAAATCACAACACTGCAACATTCCAACACACTTCAAGAAAATAAATAGCTTTATTCATTTTTCAATAAAAAAAGATTTTTTTTAAAAAGCAGCAAAGTAGCAGCTAATTAGAGGTTTGTCTCAAAAGTACCAAATGAGACCTTTGGGTCTAGTGTGTAGGGTTTTAATTCTATACAAGCTACAGATGGCCTTGTATGCAATGTCTTGCAGCAGTTTTAACAGCAGAAAATGAGAAACTCTTCTCAATGGCTTTTGACTAAATTGTCAAAGAACAGAGGTGGCACGTGAACCATGAAAAACACCAAACGGTCTAAGTGAAGCACTGTTCCATACAAATATGTTACAAACACTAGTCACCATTTGGTACAACTGGTATACCTGTATGCATACACTTACCACTTTCCTAAATATACTAGGTATGGAAGTTTTAATTTATATTTTTTCACCCGAGTCCGGGTCATTTAATTTTGTGTATCCGCCGATACCAAATATCTACTGTGGCAATCTACAAGCAAGAAAAAAAATGTAAATAAAAAACAACAGCAGTAGCACTGCATCCACCGTCCGATTTGAAATATTTCCAAATTGCAGACATTTTTGAACTGCTGAGGCTTCAAGTTTGCTCCACCTTTACTACAGCCAGTGTTGCAAACTCCTCAGTAAGGAAAGTAGCTACGAGCTTTCAAATTTGGAAATAACTGCAAAGGGTGCTGTAGGAGAGGAATAAAGTCATGGGAGAGATAAAAAGGGATAGAAAAAACAAAAAAAAAAAAAACAACAAACATTAAATATATTAAGATGTTTTGTCAATTCCTTTTTTAAATGTCACAATTTCAACACTCCTCCTTTCTCCCAACTACTGGCCAGTAGGGCTGCAACTATTATTAAAAACGAGTAGTCGACTAATCGGATTATAAAATCTTATTAAAAATTTGCCATATTGTTTACCTGGGGCGTACTGTACTGCATGTGCAACTCCCAGCAGAGATAGGAAGGGAGAAAGATGCCTCACTCTGTTGAAATTTTCTTTTTGCAGACAATAGTTGGCAATGAATTTATTGTTACTATTCTTATCATCGATTTTTGTCGACAACGTTGACTAATCGATGCACCCCTATTGGCCAGCGCAACGCCGTTGAATATTTATTCTAATTATTTAATTAATCACAATTCTTTTATGAATAATTTTTATGATTTGATGGCACTGGGCAAGTGCAAAATCAGCCAGCTTTAGATTCATAGATGCACAATTTGTCTGCAGTCTGGACACAAAGAGGCGAACGTCTACTGCTGTGACTGTAGCTAGGAGCGGCTGCAGCTGGAGGACAGAGCCGCCCACCTGAGAGCACTTTGGTACGGGATGGGCCCACAGCAGCACAGGCTGCTCGCTGAGAAGAGTGAGAACAAAACGGGCCTTAGTTAGTCTACAAATGTCCCCAATAACACCTGAAAAAAGTTGAAAGATTTGTCGCTAGACACTTTTTGGAGGGGTAGAGTACAGGTCTAAAAACTGCCCAAGTATAGCGTAAAAGTCGCAGCTGCTACTTTAGGATGAAGATTACGCCTAATCCCTGTCTGACAATCTTTAATTTTTAGACGGTGAAAATTATTAGTGGACAACATAAAAAAGTATATAATTGTTAATTTAGTGAAAAAAAAAGAAAAATAATCTGATTATTTCCACCCATTTCCAATCATGCAGACTCACGTGCATTGCCTTGATTTCTGAGTGCAATTGAATCAGGACATCACTAATACCAGGTATACTCAAAGTGTTTTTTTATATAATCATTGGTTCAAGTATATCAAAAAGATGAACTATGCTGTACAGAGTTGTGAAGCTACAGCTAAACATTGTATTGTTGGTTTACTGTTCAGGATTGTTAAGGGTGGACCTGAAATGAGGACTCTGATGCACTGGAGTAGGTTTTTTAATATGAGGCAGCGCTGACCCTGCTCTGACAATCTTAGAAAGAGGCCTACTAAAATGCATTTAGCCTTCAATGAGCCAACTACCCCATAATGATCTAAATAACATTTCTGCCTTCGGCACAGAAGTGCATCTCCTCTTCAAAACAGAACTTACAGAAGCTGAGCAGCCTACTTAAACTGCTGAGTAATAAGAGCTAGATTGGTTCTGTTAAAAGAAAATGTTGAAATGATGCACCACAGATGTTACTTACTGGAATAATACACATTGTGTTAGTAAAACATTCTGATTTAACAACCAAATCTGCATGGAGAAGGTTAGAGGGCTACGCAGCAGGAGTAAGTAGATCCTTGGTGGACTGATTTTATGCACTGCCAAGGTGATAAAGAACCGACCACCAACAGCTGCCACATTTTTCAAGTGACAGTTTAACAAACTTTGACCAGAGCTGAGATTAATGGGCATGCCGCTGCCACATTTTACTAAGAACGACTCACTCCCTGTCCCGCTATCCAGCTCCCAGGGCTGGCCACTCATCCAGTGGCAGAAAATGCCGACACCAAGAAAGTATGAAGTCGTTTTCACGAGAGTCGTCACAGCCGGAAGGTAACAAGAGAATTTTAATATCTGCTTGAGTATGTGCAATTCTTTTAACCAAGCAGTGTCATCCAGGTAAAAACAAAAGACAAGAATAATTTTGTCCTGCTGATCTGCGGCTACATCCCAACTAGTGCATTTATATTATGGTTATGTCGACATTATCAAGATTAGTCCTCCAAAATGGAAGAGGTTTTTTTGTGCTGCTGACTCCATTTAAATTTTGTAAAAAAAATTTATGATTTGCTTTTGTGTCACCGCGTAGTCTTCTTTTATGTTCCAAGACTATATGACCTTTAATGGAAGAAAACATACAGAAGTGCCTCAACAACAGCGTAAACAACGTAGAGATGGAAAAGCAAGTGTTAGTGACTTTGTTGTCTTTGGCACGAGCTGTCCTGCAACTAAATTTTGCATTTAATAATACTTCCAACTGCCTGAATGGACAGGAGGACATTCATCTGAAGAACAATCTGACACAAACGTTTTCACTCGTGCACATGAGCGGTGCAACATCTAAATTGGCCTTAAATGAGGCAAACTGAAACATTAATGTAGATTAATCTTGTTTTAAAATGTAATTTCAATATTAAAAATAAGTGCTAATGTGGAAATAAGCCAAGTTAAAGCAGGGAACATTTCAAAATTACAAGAAAATGCGCAAACTAAAACCGGTGATTGTTTTAATAATTGTTTTTTGGCTAAAAAAACAATTATTAAAACAATCACCGGTTTTGTGTGGTTAACAGAGCACGTTTCTATAATGTCTTATTTCCTTCTCCCCAACATTAAAATCTTGCAGGGCACCAAGATGTGTGTGAACCACGAGTTCCTTCCACAGAGTGACGTAGCAGTACTGAATCAACAGCTACAGAAGGGCTCCCTTTTTTCACGACTCTTGCTGACATGTCCCTGGTTTTCATGTCCACAGTTCCTATAGGACTGTTCTGGAGGACATTTCACAGACACAGAGGGGATCTTATGCTGTCCAAACTTAAAAGCTGTTACTGGCTCTGCTGTCACTGCTGGCGGGCGTGGGGAAGTCTGGAGACAGCAAGAACGCTATGCAACCCATTGTGTGACCCTGGAACAGTCTCAGCCATCAGACAACAGAAGTGATAAAGCCTGCCTGTTTCTCTCGACTCATCTGTATTCTGTTCACCGTCATACAGTCAGGTCATATGCTGGTGGAGGGTGACTCACTTACACGTCTGTCTCAAATTAATTCAGGGAAGCTTTTCCCATAGTATGACCATGTTAAACTGAAAATAGAGAACAATAAAATGTAATGATCATAACTGTTCTTTTTTTTTTTTAATCTGAAGTAATGCTGGTTGAAACTCATGTCTCAGCCTCCACAGCACACAGTGACGATGAGGCCAAAGATCAATCCTCCCTCTTACAATGTCATACCCTGACTATATGTCCTAGTGATATAAACATAGGCAATGAATGTGTCAGGTGTTCCCGTGGCAGTGTGATAACTGTTGTCATAAACACTCCACGTAGAAAAATTGCAAGATCATCAAAAGAATCTCAAAACTGTGCCAGTCAGCCGTTTTCTTTTTAAATGAGTAAACAGAATTACATAAATCTGAGTCTGCATAAGCCTATGTTGTGGAAGAATAATTAGTCGGCTTTGATATGTAGCAGTGTCCCAAAAGAAATGACACCACTCTGTCGAGAGAACACTTTGTTATCAGGTCTTCACAGAGGCCTGGTTAACCGCAGTGTGCCTATGGCAACCTGCATGCCTGCCATTGTCGCCTTAGACCGTGTTTAATGTGGCAGAGTGAAAACAACGCCATAAATAATAGATGTGTACATGTCGGACACATCTATGGCACATAAACACAGAGCCACGAAGAGAGGGAGCTAGAAGTGAAAGGCTGTCGCTCCTCCACACAGAAAACACGAAGAAACTTCTGGCTGTACAGGCCCACGAGGGAGGGGTTGAGAGGGAAGAACTGGCCTCTGGATGATGTAACTTCTCCTGTAGGCTGTGAAAGATGGCTTAAAAAAATAAAAAAAATCGTGCTGGCTATTTTGTGCCCCTTCCATTCTGCAACACAGCAAGGGGTCCAGATATGAACGTAATGGTAACTTGATTTGCAACGACAGTTTTTATCTATTACGAGTCTGGCTTGTAAGTATTTGCACTACCACTCCCAGCCTCATACAGTCAATACAAGACCTCCAGCCCCCTCCCGCTACCCCAGCCACCCTTTATTCCCATGTGGGTGCCCCCCCCCCTTTTTTTTTTTATTGCAAATGCCATTTTCCCGCCCTGCAAAGAACACATGCTTAATAAAGACAACAGCCGTTCAAAAACTGATCACAACGAAAGCCCGAGCCATGAACAGCACTGCTGCAGAGCAGGTACCGTAAAAATATATGAAGATAATCCATCAAGCTGCTTTACCTATAACCACAAGTAAATGTGGGGGACCTTCTGGAAAACACGTCCATAGACCGACGCATTAAAAGCAGTCTAAAAGGACGACAAATACTATATTGCTGTTGTAATTCTGTTTTATTATACGCGTGGATTGCAGTGGGGGAAAGTGAGTCCCAGCAAAGTTTGCTGTCCTTCGGGGAACTTCGGCTCATCTCGTAATCATCGGTGTGCCATCAAACATCAAATCTTGACTCAAAAGAGCAGCCTGCTCACGTATCCTCGCGTAATCCATCCCTGCTTGTTACTCTTCATATTATCAATTCGTCCAAAGTCGTAAAAACACAACTTCAGCGGAAGTTACTCGACTGAAAGCAGCTCGGACCGCGGAGCTTTTGTTGAAGAATTAGCTCCCGGTTTTCGGCATGGCAACCTCGTTTTTCTGCGGGAGAAGGGAGGGAAACGCTGCACCCGCCCTGCTTGTGACACCGCAGGCTCCACATGGGCATGGTTTTTAAGAGGTTTGAGGATTTAAAACCTAACAAACTACTAACAACGAAAATAAGTATTTTTTCTAACCTTTCTATCCGTCCAAACCCATGCATAGCTATAGCTTGCATTGTTAAAAAAAAAAAAACTAAATTTGTAGAACAAAGGAGCTTGTTTTCAGACACAAATATAAAACGCATGTCATTACAGAACACACTGATACAGGTTTAACAAAAAAAGACATTTTTCACAATGGAAAGACTTGCTCCGTACCTTGCTTCGGGTCTTACCTTAACAAAAAGCTCGATAACGGGTTCGTTGTCCGCCTTTACTCCGTTTTGCGGCACAGAAAGAGACATCGCGTCTTATACCTTTTAGTTTCCCCCCCGTCTTATTTCACAATAAAAACTGTTTTTTGTTGGCACTACGCCCACTTTGGTACAATTTTTTTTAACTCAACTATCGTTGCTACAATTAAACAAAAGGCAGCGCCGAGGACTCGGTTCGGTCTGATAAATACAACCGTTTCAGCGCGAGCGAGGCTACAAAACCATCACTGAGCCGCGAGGCTCCTTCTGCTAGCGTAGTCAGGACAACTGATGACGTCGGGAAGAAGCAACGGGAATATTTAAGACCGTGATGTCATCGGCAGCGTTCACACACTGGAGAATAGGAGGGCCGGAGGAGGGAATGTCAAAATAAAACGTTACATAGAAACCAGAGCAAAGCTCGCAAAACCCTCATCTCCATGCCGTTCATAATAGTTAACTGGAGAAACTGGTTTTTAACATTTAACTTGGTCTTCGTTTACACACGGTGGTTTAAGGTTAAATGTTTAAGTCAATAAATAATACGAATGTTACGTTCAACTTAGATTAAAATAGTACGTTTGAGTGGCTCCTGCTGTAGTCTGATGTCTTCTCCCACATACTATCCTGTTCCAACAGGTAATTACTCAGATTCATCTTCATAAACAGTGTAGGCTGTTCTTTAAAATACTGACCACAAAGAATGACAATTTATGAATTAAACAAAAACACCAATCCTAAAAAAAAAAAAAGAGAAGTTTTAATTCTGAAAGGATAAGAGCCAAGGTTACTAATTACAAATCATACTACAGCAGCCCCACAGAGATTAGCTCAATACATGGGTATCAACACAAATTGCATATCAGTTTAGAAAACGTCAAGCATGTCTCACATCAAATCGCTTTAATCTTTAAACAAGATGATTTCAAAGTCAGAAAAAAGCAGGTTAAATGATGCCAAATGCCTCCATTTAGATACAATATAGGACAAGACATTCCGGTGTAGTCTCTTAACAGTGAACAAAACTGTCAGTTTCCACTAAAAAAAAAAAAGAAAAAAAAAAGGCAGAAGTAACAGTATCTTACTATATGGTGTTTTTTTTTTTTTTTCCCCTACACCCCTACTAAGGTCAGTGGTCCATGCACATCCCGGGACAATCACTGTAAATGCAATCACCACACTGAGGTTAACATCACTAGCCTGTTCAACTCAAAACTGAAATTAAAACTTCTTTTCCTGCTCAACAATTTAAAAGTACAGATAACACAAGATTCTTTTTTTATACAGTTTTAATACATAATATGAGAAATCAAGTTCTTAAAGAAACAAACTCTTCAGAATTTACCAAACCTGTATAAAGAAACAAGACTTGAAATTTAACAATTTTTACATTCTAAAGCTGAACCAGGTTAATGAAAAACATCAAAAATTCAAAAAGACCCTTATTTTTTAGGACATTTGTGATGGAGAGACCTGGGCCTTCCTCATGGAGCGTAGTGCCTTCTCCCGAAGGTGCTTTTCCAGATCATCCAACCCATCATCCACTTCACTGTCTGATTCCTAAATTACAGGGAAGAAAAAAATAGATAAATCTTTCACCGCTCATTAAATACAAAAAAAATGTGGGCACACAAGAATGTCATCTTCTTCACAGAAATTACAAATTTGGCATCAAGACCATACCTTTCTTGAATCAACATCATCCTCTGCGCCCTGGTTCTCTTGAGGATCTTCCATCACAATTCCAGTGCTTTTCTCCTTCTTGTGCTTCTTGTGCTTCTTGTGTTTCTTCTCTTTCTTATGTTTCTTTTCCTTCTTCTTTTTCTTTTTCTTCCCACCTCCATCAACATCAGAGTTCTGCAATCAAAAAAATTGACTTTATTAAATGTTTAAAAATATTACATATAAATAAGTAAAGCAACTGAGAGACAAGTATGCAGCAACTTTAAAAGCATAAAGCAAATCTCTTAAGAGTAAGTCTTTGAAGCCACATAACTGTGTATTTACTTCTTCAAAACAGACAAGACCTTGAAGATGCAGCAAAAAATACCAAGACCTGTGCAATATTTCAACAGATCAAAATTTAATGAGATTATGCTGACTGCCAATCTCCCACAATAAAATGCACTTCATTATTTGTCAAAAAGTTCAAACCTTGCTTGGAGACTGGCTACCAGAAGCACTACTGGCCTTTTTGGCTGGTGGTGGTGGAGGAGGAGACCGACTGGCAGAGCGAGATGGTGAAGGAGAAGCAGATGCAGGAGCTGGACGTTTTTCAGCAGGCGGTTCTGGGGAAACTGATCTGGATCTTGAAACTCTCCTCATAGGTCTGGGGCTTGGAGAGGCTCTGTGAAGAGGATAAGTTACATCAGGAGTCTATACGAAGACCAAATTCAAGTACACACCAGGAAAGGCAACAGGAAAAAAAATTAAAAAAACAAAAAAAACAAGTTTGCTCCTCGTTTACCTCTGGTTGATGCGTGGCTCTGGGGTGCGAGACACTCTGCGGATGAGTTTACTATTGTGTGATGGGGACTTTTGTCTCCGCTGGTTAATTGGAGATGCAGTGGAGGTTTCAAAACGTCTCTGAGGACTGGTGGAACCCCTAACAGTGTGACTGCGGTTCACAGGTGACGGGGAGAAGCGCCTCGCCGACGCAGCTGGGGACCGCGTATCCCTACTTGGCCTACTAGAAGACAACATGGGGCTCCTCCTGTGTCTAGGCGGAGATGCAGAGGAAGGAGGTGATCGTCTCCTTGAAACAGGAGAGCTTCTACGCTTAGGAGACCTAGAGGGGCGTCGTTTTCCAACCGGTGAAGAGCGTTTTATGGGGGAATTTGACATCTTCCTCTTCTGTGGTGGCAAAGGTGAAGGGCTGTAGCGACGCTGGATTGGTGGCGAATATCTTCTAGACGACAGAGATCTACGGCAGGGTGGTGGAGAAGGAGACCTAAGTAAAGCAAGATAAAATTGGTAAAAATAAAGGAAAATTGTCAGAATAATTAAGCATTTTTTTTCATGCTTAGTATTACTACAGCACTACAAATAAAATGAACATGCTTCTACCTGCGTCTAGGAGGAGGAGAAGGAGATCTACGACGACGGGGAGGGGAAGGAGTGCGACGTCTGCGTGGAGGAGATGGAGAGCGTCTTCTCCTAAAGAGGTACAAACAAAAAGGTAAATATGAACAAGAACATGTTCAAATGGACTGGTGTTGGAAGTGGAATCACTCAAATGATAAGTGTACAAATGTGAAACTACATATCCAACCTTGGTGAGGCATCCCTGTGTCGCCTGCGGGGCGAGGGCGTGCGGCTACGTTTTTTCCTGACTTCTCCATTTCTTGCACCTGGTCCTGGTGCTGGCCGCTTAGGCCCTTCATCTTCTGAGGAAGAAGATCCAGAATCTGAAGCCACAGAAACAGATGACATCAACAGCTGTCTTAAAGAAGTGTCAACTGTATGCTGTCAGGGAAAATTCCAAGGTTGGAGTTGGGACACAGCTTCCCAAGACCATTAGGTGATGAGGGGAAGATAACAGACGTTTGGTTAGAGTGTAAGGAAAAATAAAAACATGTTTCACCTGAAGATGACTGTTGATTCTGCCTGCGATACTGACGTCGCTGCTGCACCGAATCTGCTGTTGTACCTTTCTCATTTTTATCTTCCTCTGAAAAGTAAAGCAAGTCTTAGTGTTGACAAAACATGAAACTTAATGACATGGAAATGTAACGTATACAAGTTACTCACTACTCTTTCAGTTTTCACTTGGTTTAAATGGTGAAAGGCAATTTGAGGACATTTAGATTGTACCATTATTAGAACTATCTTTGTATACATTAATGACATGCTATTGTAACTAATGTGAGAGTGTTTTTGCCCTGAAAAAGGTTCCCGGAGGCCTTTTCTGCAGGGCCGTTTCTGGTAATGGAGACGCATGTCAACAATATCCCCCCCTGAAAAAACTCCTGCTAGTGGAAATACACTTTTCATAGAGACTCTGTGTAAAATCCAAAAAGTAAAAGAATGAAAATTGTCCTTCAGCTAACAACATTTCACTTACCGGACTCGGATCCCTCAGAAGGTCTGGTCTTGGCATTGTTAGATGGCGATTCATCCCTTCCTCCTTGGTTCCGCTTTAAACCTGCAAACAAGACAATGTTTTATATGAAGTCAACATCACCACAAATATCTGGCTAACATCTTATTTAAACCCCTTGCATTTTTCAACAAACAACCTCACCCCCACAGCTTTGTTAACCAAGTAATGTTTCTATCACAAAAACAGATTTAAACCACAACATAAAATTTCAGATACACAAATAAAGCCTGGGAGCCTAAGGCCCTATGTGGCTGTAAGGCTAACATAATGATATATTTTAATAATGAAGCAGTTAAGATGTGTGATGGCCATACCTGATGGTCTAGGTGGGGAAACAGAGCCTCGGCCCCTTCTGGCTCGTGGAGACGGTGATCGTTTGTCCTTTCCTGGGGGAGAAATAGAGATGCGAGGACGATGTGCTGGTTTTCGGGGTGGTGTAGTTGATATTCTTTTCACGACTTTCTTAGGTGAGCGTGAACTTGAGGAACTGCTGCCAGAAGATGAAGCAGAACGAGAGCGCCTCCTAGAGAACACAAAGAACGAATTCAAAAAGAAAAACTGGACCAGTCAAAAAAAACAAAAAAACAATAACCACTAAAATATATATACGTATATATATATATACATATATAAAAAAAATAAACAAACAAATCTTAAATTTGGGAATCCGTCAATTCAACTTATTCATTTTAGGCAAGTAATGCATCATTTTCAACCGACTCACTGACCTGCGGACAGGGGATCGCCTATGTCTGTGTCTGGAGCCGGTGGGGCCACGCCTGGGGGGACTTCGCCGACGGGGGGACATTCTTCTTCTAGGACTCTGTCTTCTTCGAGGCGAGTAAGATCTAAAGTGGTAGAGAAGGAAAATGTGTTTTGTTTTTTTACTTTAAATTCTTACTTAACGATAGAAATTGTCAACAAAAGACCACAGCAAATTATTGAATATCACTGAAGTACCTAGAACGGGAGCGTCGTCTGCGAGATCGAGAATGAGAGCGGGATCGGTGGTGAGGTCTCTCTCTTCTCACATCCCTCTCCCTTTCACGAGACCTTGGTCTTTCCTCTTTCTTATGAGTCTTCTCTGGTGAGGGCTCTTTAACTTCAATCACTGAATCAGCTTTTACAACTTCTTCAACCGCATCCCTATAAAAATGAACAAAACACATTTAATCAAAGCGTAAATTCTGACCTTCCTACAAAAGAAAAATGACCTTTTAAAGGAATAAAAGCATTGACCAACCCGGCTGAGGAAGGTTCTTGCACGACTGGTCCTGGCATGGCTCTTCCTGATGCATCTGGCTCCATATGTTGCTCTGAAGGTTTTGTTGGCAACTGCATGAGAGGTGGAGGGGGCGAGCTGCCACCAAGTGGACTGGGTTTGCGCCTTGGGGATCGTGATGGGCTTCGTTTTCGTTCCCTCTTCACTGGTGACCTTCTCCGTGGTGATGGTGACCTTGTTTTCCGCCTAGTCAAAGCAGTAAAAACAAAGAGACATCCATGTTATGTCACAAATGCACAAATTCATCTGGGGGTGTAAAAATTACTCAATTCATATTCAAAAATATCAATGCCATTAACTGATTGCATTTTATTTAAATAACAAATCTAGAGTTCAATGAAAGAAGCACACTCTTTGATTGAATATAAACAAACATTTACCTTCTTGGGCTTTTTGACTGAGCCCTCTCTCGGATGTCCTTCTCCTTCTTGTCCTCATCCACCTTCCTCAGGGAGGCAAGCTTTTCCTGTTCCATCTACCAGGATTGGAGAAATAGACATGTATTCACATTTTGAACACCAACAATTCATTTTCTGTAATTGTCTTCAATCAATGGTGTTAAATATAGTCTAAAAATACATATTTCCCGGTAAACCCATTAAAATGTATTAAATCATCCAATTACTACTGTTTTTTTTGTTTTGTTTTTTACAAATATGCATATTAATAATAGGCATGCCCTTTTTAATCAAAACTGTCAGGCTGTAAAATAACATTGTGTTACTACTTATGACTACTTTAACAAAAATTTAAAAACTATAGACCAATCTACCAAGGTCACCTGTCTTTGTCTGATTTCCTCCTTCTTTTGTTCCAGAAAAGCAGATGGGATACCAGCAATATTCTCCTGTGCACTTAAAAGCAGGGGCCACAAGTCTTTCATGAATTCACGGGCATTCTTCCCATTGAGGAACCCTGTCAGGTTGATCTGCATCATCTTGCTATCGGGATTCTGCAACACACACGAAAAGGGGAGAGAAAAAAAAAAAAAATCCAGATTGAAATACTTGGAAACTAAACACTAGGGAGAGGTAGGATCCCACAAATGGGGCTTTCTACCTTCTATCCCTCTCTAAACTAAACCTGGGATAATTCAATTAACCATATGGGAGAAAAAAATAAATAAAATTACAGAACTAGAATAATTAACATCTCTGAATCCACTATTGGACTCTGTTACATAAAATAGGAAATAATTTATTCCAACTGTTCTGTACTCACAATCTCATAAAACTCAGAGTGAAAGCTAGCTGAGGGGAGACATATCTAACAAATATAACTGCATGCAATAATGCTGTTTTAAATATTTAGAATCTGTACCTTAGAATCCCCCATAAAAGACATTAACTTTATAATCTTGCTCACTGCTATCAAACAATTTTTTATCCCATGTCCCTTCCCACCCCATTTTCCTGTCTCCCCACAGTCAACATGTCACAGGTTAAACAAATAGCTACAATACAGAGTGCATTAAAACCCAACACTGCAAGTACAGTTCCGGTGTCTTCAGTGAGTCCCGTGGGATCAGTGGGCACGGAGCTCCCTTGGCTTGCTTCCGCCTCCCTACTGCTTGAGACTCAACCACCTTGAGCTTAATGTTATATCATTCTAAATTGCAAGAGACGAACAAGCAATAATGAGTACACAGTTAGGGAAAGAAAAAAAATTATTTCAACAACTGATAAAACTGAGAATACTATAATCTCAATTCCATAAATGTACGCTCTTTCTATTTTACAGAAGTCCCTGGTAGACTTAGCTTTAACAGACCCCACTGTCCCCACTAATAGCTAGGGTTAATAAAAATTTTAAAAAAAATTTAAAAAAAACTGAAAAAAAGGAATATATATAAATATATACACATAGAAATATTATATTGCGTTGTCACAGAACTTATAAATAATATAGAATACTCAAAGTCATATAGGTACTTTGACTTCATGCCAAAACGCAGATTCAGGAAAACTGAGAGTTAAATATACAATATTGTGATTCCTTTGCATCAATAACCTTTTACAAAAGAGAAATACGTCTATGCAATGCTAGTTACCCATTATCCAGACAATCCAAGGTTTGATGTACGAGTAGAACACAATGTGTGTTAAAGACAGGAAACGCTTGAGCATAAGGATTTTTTTTTATGGTGTAGCCTATGTAGGGAAGAACATGCACAAATCGTCTCACAAAAATAACATAAAATTATGGGTTTTATTATATAGCTTGATTTTGCAGTTTTCTCAATACATTTGTATAGTATTAACTAAAACTAAGCTGAAAAGTCTTGCTTCTTTTACTGAAAATCATGTTTCCTCTGACCACCAGTGGTTGAAGATCTCTACTTGCAACAGTAAGGCTGTCTGGGTGGCCTTTCCTTACATCATTTGGCATGATTCCATCAATACATTTAAAATTTTGCTTTTTGAAATTGTGTACATCTGGTTCTTTAAACCTGGAGAATCAAAAAAAAAAAAAAAAAAAAAGCTACTGTTACCAAAGGTATTCCCTTGACTTGGGGGATTTTTGTCTTTAACTAACAAAGTAACAAGTTGAAGTGCTTGAAAAACAATAGACGGAGCTTATTATATTAACAACTAACCTGTTTCTGGCTCCAGAGAACAAACATAATAATCACTGACATGGGAGACAACTGAAAATATACCTAAAAATAATTCTTGACGATCTCTATAATATTTCCTCCTACGATACCAAGGCAACACGTTTTTGTGTTACCTCCCTCCAGTTTGCCATAACAAGGCATATAAAGCTACCTTTCGAGATATCAGTACACAGACTTCTTCATTTCCTTCAAGTCAGGTAATGGAAATGTGCCCAATCTTCATATTCTAGTCAGCATTAATTCAAAAGTTAGCCTAAAATGAATTTGACAAATTGATGTAAACATAGCTACAAGTACAACATGTAGCCCTTCAGATCACACCCAACAGAGATGCTAAAACAAGAAACTTACAATCAAGGGTGGTCAGTGAGACAATACTTTTCAGTTTGGTAAACAGTTAATTAAAAATAATAACCGATTATGCTTAAAAATAAGGCATCACAAGATGTTAAACGTTTACCGCTTTTATTTTCTGACTGCAGTTAGATTTAAAGGGATCTTACAGTTTATCCACTGTTAATACCTTTGGGTAATTTAATCATGGCATTGTTTAGTTAGATCTTTCACTGACATGATATAAGTGCTCCCTGTATATAACTCACCTCAAACCACACACTGCATCATGAAGGGAGAGTTGGGCTCTGTGACTTTGGGCTCAGGAGAGAGCTAATTAGATGTTGGTGCTATACTTCTGATGCAAGGTATAACATCCATATTGGTTCAGGCCTTTTAAATCATAAATCACATCATCATTAGAAGACTGCTGAATAAAGGCACTTCGTCACATAACAGCAAAACATTTTAATATCATAAATCAACTTCAAACCATTTTTACTTTACCCATTCAATTTCAGTTTGACTAGGATGTGCAAGTATTTGCTTATATCCCTTCTTACTGGCTAAGCAATGCCCTCGAATTCATAACAGTTCAGACAGACCAAAAAATAAAAAGTAAAAAGACAAGTTAAAGACATTACCTTTTCCTCAAGTTGGTTGAATATGAACTCTATGACCACGTCATCCTCAAATCCCAGGATCTCAGTCACGCGCCTAGTAATCCAAGGTTTGATGACTTCTAGGTTCACTTTGGTCATGTCCACCTTGAAAGTAAAATAAAATATAAATGAACTAAAGTTACAGTGTTGACATGTACCATGTCATTTAATATTTGTATGCAGTCAGAGCCACATCTCCATAGGTGACATTAATTCCCATACAACTAGAAAAAAAGAGAAACCAATCATTCAACATTTAAACACAAGGAGACTAAATCTTTAATATTATTTATTGTTAAATCTTGTCATTGTCGGGCATAATTTACCTTCTTGTCCAGGCATTCTGCAAATTTCAGCTGCTTAAGCAGTTTTTTTTGCTTGTTGCTGAAACGGTTGTCTTGTTCCGCACTTGTACCCTAAATGACAAAACCATAAAAAAAGTTTTAGTGCAAGCTGCATAATAATACAACGCATAGTAAACGCAATACTTATTTAGCTCATTACCAAAGCCGTGTTTGTTAAGCTTAGGGTTCTTCACGCCATTAAAACAAAACAGTAACTTGTAAAGAACAACAACGACACCGCGGTGATTTGTCGTTGTTTATCTGGGTCACACATGACAACGATAATGATACGAGCGACTATTACCAGCTAAAATACCCGTCTTCAAAAGAAACGCTGACATGAAAAGGGGTCTGGTTAAATTTTTACCGATAACGGCACTAGTGTTGTTGTTGTTGTTTCATACTAATGTGGGTCAAATTTGGCCGAGCTAACGTTAGCGTAGCAGCGGTCGTGACGAGCTCGCGGACGCAGAAGCGACGCACCGGCTGGGCGCCATCTTTGGCCGAGGCCCGGTCTAATTCTTGATACAGTCTTCATATTAACGTCCACACACTAAAATAAAATAGCAATGAGATTATTCCAGAATACTGCACAATAACAATTACTTCTTTAAGCAACCGAAACACAGGCGTTGTTCAAATGAAAGAGGACCCACGCCAAACCCAAACGTTTAGTTGCACCGGTTGATAGACGGAGCCCTGACCGTAACGTTTCTAGGTGCATGGCCCTCCTCCTAAACACATACGACATATTCGTATCACAAACTCGTAATATATCGAGATGCAACCTGTGGAGAATACAGCAACGGTCGTAGATAAATTTAAGTATCTTACGCGGAAAAATCCCGCGTCCATTATCGTTGAAAATTGACCGTTTCGGGCGCAGTCGAGAAAGACGTGGGTTGCTCCGATGAACTTGTTAGCGGTGGGCCGGAAGCAGAATGCGCCCCCACAGGAAACTACGAACACGACGCCCGCTTTCTGCCGAGACTGAAGGGAGACGGAGGCGCCTCTGGTCCTGACATTTCTGCGTTTATGATCTGTTTAAACACATACTGTGCGTAGTTAAAACAAATGAAAGCGAAAACAAAAAAAAAAAAAAATCATACACAGTTTTTCATATCAGCTTGCATTTGATTTAAACTGCGTCACTTTGAAGAGTCTGAAAGTACAGTATCTCTCGGTAGCCTGTGGTACCTTCACGTGTACGCATTGATAAGAGACAATTTTCATAATTACTCCTTTCCTACAATCCTCTTAATAGTGCGGCATGTTCAAACGGTGCTGTGGACAGTCTGAATGATCTTTTAGCAATGTATTTGTAGGATTGTAACTTCCATAAAAAAAAAAAAAAAGATTTATTGTGGACAAACACTCAGAACCATATGGATTCTGTGGAAAACAAATTATTCAAATGGATAATTTCTTAATTGTTTCTACAGTTATTTTGAAAATCATGGTCACTGAAGCAGATTTAGGGACGTACCACTCGTTGACTTGACCTATACGTGATGAACTCATCCAGCTTCACCTTCCTCCCAAAGTAAGCTTTAACCACCCTAGGAACACCATCCTTACTCTTAAATCCTGAGCACCAAACAGAAAACACATATAAAACACTGTTTTAATTATTAAGTTATTTAATTGATGTCATGACTAAAATCATGCCCTGCAGCACGTAGAGCATGAGTATCTTTCCCCAGCCCTAAAATGAATTAACTAAATATATCCTAATTCAAAGCTAAAGCAAACTATTTGAATATGTTTGCAAAATAGAATCCACTGCGGAAACAAAAAAATATTTTGACAAAGATCAGTCAATAGTCTTGGTGGAGCTTTCCATTTATATGTTACAGAATATATAATGTACAAAAATATATCAGTTAGTAGGGATAGTATTTGTTAAAACCCTCACCTCCAAACAGAGTGTTCTTCCTTGTGCGTCCAGTGATGAGCTTCATGGGTCTCGCAGCACAGTCTTGCAAGGCAATGAGACATCAAATTCCCCCACCATGATTCACACATTCCTGAGTAATTCAAAGGAGTAATCCACTCCTTCGTTATTCTTCTCAGCCAGCACTTGACTGATTGGTTCATTGTGATCTTTGGGAATCAAAACGTTGGCAGCACCAAACACTTTGGTCCTCTCAGCGTTCTCTTGGTTGATGTTAACAGCTGTGATCCTTTTGGCTCCTGCAGCTTAGCACCCATGAATGCAGCCAAACCTGCAGCTCTGAGACCAAACAGAGCACTCGTGGAACCCGGGGCAACCTAAAAAAGGATGGCAACTTGGCACTTGTGTCCTAATGTCATAAATAAAAGCCCCCACTGAGAAAATGACGTGATCAATGCTGGTGAGAATTTTCAGCTTTTTACTTTTTTTCTTGCTGTTCAGTGTGACAATGTTGCTGGAATCTTCTCGATTCCTAAAACAAAAAAAAAAGTCCTAAAACTCTGAGGTAAAGGGATATCTCAGTGGATTAAGCGGGCGCCATTTACAGTGACTATTGCCCTCACGCAGGCAGCGCAGGTTTGAATCCCAGCCTGATGCTCTTTTCTGTGTATCTTTCATCTCTCTATATACCCATTTCCTGTCCACCTACTGTGAATAAAGGCCACTAGTGGCAAAAATATATATATATATTAATATATATATATATATATATATATATATATATATATATATATATATATATATATATATATATATATATATATATATATATATATATATATATATATATATTAATATATAAATATTAGACAAGCATGATACCTAACCTTGTTAGGTTTTTCATGCTCAAAGTATTTTATATATATATATAAATATATATATATAAATTTTGGTAACCCTTCTTGTCAATTTCACATTCACTTGTTTTGTTTCTTTGGTGAAGTTTATAGAGGTGATTATTTATGTTGATATTTATAACTTATACAAGAACTGTTGAGTAGTTACAGACATCACAGGGTGCTGAACTAAAGCACTGAGACCGTAAGACATTATTAATATCGATGTCTAGAGTAGTTACATAGCTAAAGAAATTTAGGCTAGATTCTTTTGTCATTTTTACTCCATCTGCTCTTTTTTGTTATGGAAACGACTGCTGGGGTTAAGAAGTAAACATTGGAAAGTGAAGGTGAGAAGATCAAAGTGCTGAAGAACTCCATCAATATTTTGGATTGATCAAATCTGCATGTTGGGTCAATTGGTTCAAATCATCACAAGGAAAGTTCTAGTATTCTTCCTTAACATTTACATACACTGTACTGTCTTTTACAGTATAGGCATGAAAAAATACCTTATAATACATCTGTTTAATCAAATGAATTTGAAAGTAAACTCCTGCAAATTCAAATCTACCAATAGTACTATATCCTCAGGTGTACTATATTCCAGCTAATCTGTAAGTTGGCTCACACAGTTAATAAATACGCAGCTGCAATCTTATAGTGATAAATGTGTGCAAACAAGATATTTGGGTTTGTAACACTGATCCAATCAGCATTTATCACATAAGCTGCATATTAAGGTTAGTTTTGCAATTTTATGTTCAAAGTAGTAAAGAGTAATGCTACAACAATCAAGAATTAAGTAGTGCTTTCAGCCATGCAGTCATGTGCTTTCATTAAATAGCAGATTTGAACCGTGACGATTTATGGTACCATAAATCAAGATAATTATGATAAAAACCCATGGACAATTCCACACTAAATAAGAAAAAAATGTTGAGGGCTTGTTTGGACACCCCTCACTGCACTGGAAACATCAGGAAATGAGCTGAAGACAGTGGTTTGCAGGATTGTGGAAGTACTAGAAAGAACATCTTGTTGGCCTTGACATAAAAGAGAGGAGGAGGGGTGGAGGCCTTTACCTACCCAGTCACTGTTAAGGGTCAACACCCAATGAAGGTTGGACACCAGCTTCAGTCTGAATCCAACAGCTTCCAACTGTAACTGTGTTTGTGGCAACCTCGGCTGTTTTAACTAAGTGATGTGAAGACCATAAGAAATGTACTAAACAAGTGTTTTACGTAACAATATTTCTATAATTTTGGTACATCTCGTAGATTGTGTAAGTCTAAAAGCACATAGGAATCTGCTTAAACAGTGACACCCACTGGCCAGGGTGAAATTACATCAAATAAGGAATTAGAGAAGTTTCACAGACGAATGGCTTTAAAAACAGTGACCCGTTTTTACAAATTCAGAAAAGAACCAATCCCGTGTCTTCTTGCCCATTCATGTAACATTGACTGACAGGCCTTTTGGGTCAATCGTGTTACTCAAAACCTCCTCAGTTCTCTTAGACTTTTCTTGAGAAATGACAACAGTTCTTACAGGAAATGTTAACTAGAAGAACTGGACCTTTACATTATCATATTCTCCGAGCTGTAGGGAATTTTCTACCCCACATACATAAATGAGGTAAAACTCAGGAAAATACCATTATCAGTCTAGTCTAAATAAAACTTTTATTATACAAGTTCTGATTCAATTTCCACTGCATATTCAGTTATAATTCTTTATTCAATTTCATTCATTATTTCATACATTTTTTTCATTCATTGTATTATATATTGTTATTTGATATTGGCTCTCATTCATAACCAAAGTCACACTGCTGGCAAAAAAAAGTAAAACAAAGGCTTTCTGTTAGGTGCTACAGCAGGGTAGGTTAGATGTATAAAATGTGTGTTTTTCATTTGATAGCTAGATCATAAAAGGGCGCTTTATAAAACAGCCAGAATACACGATATGTCAGCTCAGCCCAGAGTTAAGTGTCCTAGCTATTGCAGATGATCCTGGAGGCAAGGTGCATAACAGGTTTATCAGTCTAAAGGCATCGTATTGGACATTGTCATCAACAATAGTCCAGATCGTCTTATCAATGCATGCAAATAATATGACGTTTGGAAATTCCTTAAGCTTATTAAATATGTTTCATTTCCTTCTGAGGCAGCATTACCATGTGTAAAGTGATGCTGCTATCACAACAAATAAAAACAACAAAGATGAAGAGAAGATTTGACAGTATGTGATTCCCTGAAGAAGACTGCAGTGTTTGTGTACGTGTGTGACATCTCACTTTCAACCATATAGTAAGAGGATCTGACTGAGAGTTACTGCTTTTACAATCTATCCATGGCACATTGATGATATTCTCCAAAAGAACACAGGATACTTGTGAACACTTTGTAGTGAAGGGTAATCGTTGGCAAACGCAGGGTGTGGAAGAGCCAGTCTTTGTGGTGGAGGGTTCGCTAGCTAACCGGAAAACCCTCGGTGGTCCTCATGTCTCGGATGGAGCTCAGCATGTCTGACACCAGCTCTTCTAGTCCGAAGGCAGGTGCCCAGCCCCAGTCTCTTCTAGCATTGCTGTCATCAAATCTCACAGGCCAGCTGTCTGCTGTAAATCAACACGCAGAGTGACTGCATTACTTCCATCATACTCCATTAACTTTATTCATTTATTATTACTCTGAAATATCGCTCTCTCCACCGGTGACACATCCACCTGACTCTGCTGTGTGGACTGTGTTTGGAACATGTAAATGCAAACCCGTTTGGGTTTAGTATGAAAACGTAACTGTAAAAGGTCCTTCAGAAGGAGAGTCAGTGAGTTTTAACGCCAAAGAAAATTGTCGGTCAGTCAAATGGATATTTAACATTTTAAATGTGCCACAGCAATACAAAAAAAAAAAAAAAAAGAGCAAACTTCTACTTAGGTTTTTGTATATAACTGGATTTAAGTTGTACCAATTGTCTGGCGGACAGAGTCTGGATTGTAGGTGACCTTGAGGTGAGGGAGATGCTTGCGGATTTCCTGAGCCACCTCCTCCGGAGTGAAGCTCATGGCAGCTATGTTATAGGTACGCAGTGACAGCTGGCACTCCGGAGCCTGCATGAACTCTACTGTGGCACGGTGGCAGTCAGAGATATGCATCATGGGAAGTCGGGTGTCAGGGCGCAGGTAGCACTCGTGGTGACCTGTACTGAGAGCATCGTGGAAGATTTGAACGGCATAGTCTGGAAAAGAAAAAGGAGATTTTAGTCCATAAAAAGTACAGCGCATCTTATGGGTCACTTTTGAAATTATTTCTACATGCATATATCATTTTTTCTGTGTTGTGTATTGTTGTGCGATTTCTGCTGAACTAAACTGTGGTTCAATAAACTAATTAAAACATTTCAATCATGTATAAATACAAATATACCTGTTGTACCTCCTCCAGGAGGTGTGTTAACTGAAATCACCCCGGGGTAACGAAGGCAACGGAAATCCAAACCGTATTTATGATGGAGATACTACAGATGGAAAGTCCTATTAATGATGTCATCATCCCTTTGATATAAACTACTTACTTACTTACTTACTTTATCAACATTGTGTGTATTTAAGCATTTGTGCATTTTATAACCTTACCTCCCCCATTAGTTCACCGTGCACTTTAGACACACCGTAGATGGTTCGAGGGCGTTGGACGCAGAGGTCAGGAGCCGGGTCACGTGGAGAAGAGGGACCAAACGCTCCAATGGTGCTGGGAACAAAGAGGCGAAGGCAATTCTCTAGAGCCAAGTCCAGAACGTTATGCAGGCCTGAATGGGCGGCAGAAGATCGGAGAAGCAGCTTTGAAACTTCACAACACTTTTGAAAAGTAAATATGTGTACACTCTGCAGAGTCAAGCGGACCTGTGATGTTGATCTTCCGTGCCAAAGCCACGTTAGCCTCACCCACGGCGCTAAGCAAAGCACTATAGTGGACCAGCCATGTAATACGATTATTTACAATCAGTTCTCTGAGGTGTTTGTAGTCCAACACATCAGCATACACAAATGGGCCTAAGAGGAAAGAAAATGAAAAACGCAAAGTCTGAAAAGCACAAAAAAAAACAACTTCCAAAGGCTTGAGTCGGATTTTGCGTACCACTGGCGCAAACATGAGGCGGCGGCTTCTTGATGTCTGACAGGATCACATTCTCTTTCCCGTACTGTTTTCTAGACATTAACAGATATGATGACAGTCAAATTTTCAAACATTTTGGGAAACTTGAAGTCATCAGGAATTGCTGCTCGTCTCACCTCAGCATCTGTGCAAGTCCAACCCCTAACTGCCCCAGACCACCTGCACACAGACACACACTTCAACATGTTATCTGTGCAGATGGAACGGAAAAATATGTTTTTACACCGGTAACATTTCAAGTAAGAAAAGGCTTTTGTTTGTTCCAAAGCTCTATTCCAGAACAAATAGTGACTCTGGGCCTTTATTCCCTTCGCTTTTATGCCACTAACACTGTCTGTGCGTGCCCTATTGTGATGATAAAGAATGGGGTCCTGCTGTAAGAGCACGCTGAAAACAACATGAAAAAAAACAAAAAACAAAACAAATAACATCTGTCTACTCTGTCCCAGTGATTGCACAATATCATTAATTAAATGATTATAATGGCCTTACATTCAATTTTATTAGTGATTCGATTAACTCTCAATCAAGGTGCCCCTGACCTTCATTGTTACTGCTGTGTCCATAACAGCACAAAAACAGGGGCTATAAAGTGAAAGTGAAAGAAGGTGGTAGAAAACAAGGACAGCTTCACAGTTTGGAAAAGTCCATCCAACAGAAGCAACTACTACGAGCTATTGAAGGTTGGATATTGGTGTCACCTGTGATGAGGACACGGGGGCTTTCCTGAGTAGTATAGGGGGTGCAGGTCTCCAGGTTGTTCCACTTGCTCATCTGCCTGGACAAAGAACTGAAGCTTCGACCAGGCCAGCTCTGCACCCTGCTGAGACAGCCTCGGCAGAACAGGCCCAGCAGCACCGCAGAGGGCGTGCACAGCCGGACGCCAAGCTGCATGTCCAGTAGTGGCCCTTGGAGAAGACACCAAACCAAACTGATCACACTGAGCTTCTACATCTCAACAGTGAAAATTGGGGAACAAATAAATAGCCAGAACAGGTGTCACAGAATGGCAAATACACATTACCTGAGTGCAGAGCAATTCAGAAATCCCACACCGATGTTTCGATCCAAAGCCAACAAATGCTACTCAGTAAACCGAGAGCTATTCCTCAACACAATACAATGAAATAAAAGCTTATAAGATGGCATTTAGGTGTCAGAGCCAAAGGTTTACCATCCGATTTGTTACCGTCCCAGTTCACCCAGTAACCACTGGATAAATATGGAGGTGTAGAAAGTCATGCTGGGCTGTGTGGTTCTCGTCCAAGTTGCGTGACCACCATGGCCCGTAGCCCTTCACTGAACAGGACTACAGTCTCCAGCTTGCAACCCCCCCATGAGTGCAAACATGCTGACTTGCTGCGCACAGGGATTTGCATTGTGAAGAGTGTTTAGCTGAGCTTAACAAGACTGGGAGGTGTGTCCGTTACATAGCCTCCTTCTATTGATAATATTCCTCTATGAATATACACTGCGGTTGCTCTGTAGCTGTTATGTCAAGCACAAGCTGTCATTATTATTACTATGTGAGGAAAAAAATAACATTCACCAAGCACCCCGGTGTTCTAATCAAACATCTTTATTAAAGAGTAAGAAATACTGTACATTACAATATAATAGCTGGTTTGCAAAGTGGAAACATTCGTAACATGTTCATGGAAATCATCTTTACTTTTATTGTGGTGTCATCTGAGGGCCAACTTCCCCCACTCTATCACCATGTTCCTGATTTCCTCCTGCACTTCCTCCAGGTGACGAGCTTGCTGGGTCCACCTCAGAAAAAAGCCTGGGGGTTGACAGTGAAGCTGTGAACTTAAGACAATACTGAGTATTCAGTACTGAATATGCATCGTTGTTGGTAATGACCACAGGTCGACAGCAGGTTTGTACATGTGCACCGATCAGAGCTCACCTCTCCACAGCTGCAGGGACTGAGGGTGAACCGAGGGCCAGATTGCCAGCTCTGTCGGTTCATACAGAGGGTTTAAGTAGTGATCTCTCACTGCGGGTGTCAGCAACGCCTGGAACAAGCAGTGAGTCTTGTCCTTAATTCCCAAAATACACCTGAACGGAAAAAGTTAGTTTCAAAGGAAGATACTCATTTTAGTGTCTGTTGTGTTTTTAAAAACAAAACTCTCTCTGTGACTATAAAACAGACCTTTCCTTATCGTTGTTACACAGAAAGGTGCCGTATTCAGAGGCGTAGACTTCCGTGGCGAGTCTCAGGAGCAGCGCCTCGGAAAAGCCCAGTGCCAGGGGGAACTGACGCCACAGCTGCCACACGCAGTCCAGCAGCAGCAGGAAGACTGGTGATTCCTGCTGGAGACGAGCGTGGGAATAGGCTGAGTGTGTACATCGTTGCTGGAACGGGTGTCCCGCCTGCAGAGAAGACGACTAATTCATAGAGGCACCCATATAGCTCACGCAAACACACTTCCGCTTTACATGCGAAACTTTGCGCGTCTTACATGGTGCCGTCATCTTCAGATGATCTGACACTGTTGAACAAAGCTCACGCTGGAGAAATTAACAATTCAGTTTTTTCTTTCTCAACTCAATTTTTATTTTCATGAAACGTATCAGCATTATTGTTTATATCTACAAATGCGGCTCAGTGGTTACTGCATAGAAACGCATACATAACACACATATAACACACATTAATCGGGCATATTTTGGCCTGTTTTACAAAAATAACTAATTAACTATTTCTTTACATTCATTAACCTAACCCATTCACTTTGCCTGTGGCTGCCAAGCCCTGACCGTTTCACATTTCATTAACCGTTTAGATTTCATGTCAAGTCACAGTGATATCACAGACTCAGATCAGAGCAGAATTATCCCGCCTCCTCTTGCTGATCTCCACCCAGCTTACCATCATGCTGCATTTTCTGCATCTTATACATGGCAACGCGTAGCTTTAACACCAGTTTCAAAGACTGGGAACATCCTGCGCAATATGGGGGTGAATTGGAGTTGAAGTTCTGACTCCGCCCCCCCTAAACCAGCAGCTATCAACAAAGACATGGTTGAAAATGGAGTGTTTGTACTCTAAGGACCTCAGGAAATTGTGTCAGTTAATAAAAATAAAAAAAAGACAAAAAAAGAAACATCATCATATTTCTCCTTAAAGTCAGTCTAAGTTGGCCAACTGTGGAGAAATATCCTTTCACCAAGATATTTGGTCATAACCACAAGTGGTTGGCTGTGCAACAAGACTGAAAATCTAAATCGTATAATAATGCAACATTATTAAATGTTTGGTGTAACTTAGCCCAACACCTCTTTCAGTCTAGTAATGTTAAATAGCTCAAAAATGATTCCAGGCTGTATGGACAGACTATGAAATAACATACAATTTTACATGCCAAAATTAGATTTGTAGTGAATCTATATTCCATCAACGGATTTACTGGGCTCAGGGCATGTGTAGCAAGGATGGTGCAGAATTGATTTTCTATCAAAAAAGTGAAATTGTTTTCATTATTGCATGTCATAACTGGGATTTTGGATCATTTTTATGGCCAGGAGCCAGATGCAGAAACTATGCCTACACAGAAAACATAAGCACACACCCCAAAACTGGCCTTTAAAAAAGGAAGTTGCGTGAATGTGCTCACTTCCCCTACTCTGCCTTTAACTGTGTGCAGTCGCCGTCTTCAACGATGGCTACTATGGTGATGTCCGACGATGCCTCTGATTTGACTTTGAGAAAAGAACGAACATAGTGGTGATTTTCCTCACCTGTACCCACTCTCTCTCCAGCAGAGCCAGAAAGCCCTCCAGTGTGCGGCAGCATGGATCTATGATTAGTTGTCCCAAAGTGCTGATGAGCAAGGAACAATCTGTCCCATCAAAGCCGTGAATCAGAGTTGAATGACCGTCCCTAGACATAAAAACATAGTTATACTACAGTTCTGTTGGTTAACGTCAGTCCAACAAACTCATATGCTTGGCAAAACTTAAATAGTGAATAATGTGATTAAATTAACACACTATATGCATTTGTACTACAGAGTCCATGTCCTCTGGACTAAACAACATAGGGGGACCATCTGGCATGTTATTGGCACTCAAGTACAGAGTACTAAATACATAGTTTGGTGCACCATCCATAAATACAGGAACTCTACCATTTTCTCCGGACTAAAGCTTTAAATTAAAGTGGACTGAGGTAAAGTGGAAAACTGTCCTGTGATCAGAAACTTTAAAAAATGATGACCGTTCTTTTCTCTGTACTATAAAGAAGAGGGAACCACCTGGCTTGTTAAAGGCACTCGGTTCAAAAGCCTGTGTCTATGAAGGCATAGGGGTGCATTAGTGTTTACAGCTGAAACGTGTGCGCAGGTCTATACCCATCTAGACAATGTCATTTTCAGGGTAGACTTTCCATCTTTCAGCAAGCCACCGCTAAACGGATACTGCATCGCTTCAGAGTAGAAAGGTCTGGGTGCTAAACTGGCCTGTCCGAAGTCCGGACCTTTCTCAGCTGAAATGGTTCTGCATTTCACTAAACAAGAATACACAACAGAAATGACCTAGGACTTTTGGGAAACACTCCTCACCTAAAGCTCCTGCAAGTGGTCTCAGCAGATCCCAGCTGAACACGGACTGTCGTCAAAAGACGAGGCGGTAATTTGTAATAATAATCAGCGGAAATTTGTTCATAAGACGGTGAATTCTCTCACTTTCAATGTTTGATAAGTTCTCTGTGTTGCGTGTTTTGTGAATATGATATGGGTTTGCAAGATTTGCAAATGATTACATTCTGTCTGTATTTAATTCCACTGCGTTTTTTTTCGTTCTTGTAGACATATAAGTGCACACCAACGTGATCCACCACACACACACACACACACACACACACACACACACACACACACACACACACACACACACACACACACACACACACACACACACACACACACACACTGGGTGTTCCTACCTCTCCACGCACTCCGCCAGCAGGCCCGCAGTTGACAGAGCCGTCTGGACATGAGACAGCCACTTCGAGTTCTCCAGCTTACTGAGCCACCGATCCATGTTGTGGGACTCATCTCCGCAGGCTTCCACCAGTTTGATTAGACTTTCCTGGAGACCCTTACCCCTTCACACACACAAGAAGAAGAAGAACAAGAAGTTTGTTCAGTACGAAAAAAAATCGGTATAATTAAATTGTAAACAGCATCCACTTCCAATATGTGTGTGATTTAAAAAAAAAAAAAAAAAAAAAAAGACACCTTTCCATCTGTCTGTGCAGCCTCTTCCAGTGGTTATAGCACGATTTGGACTCAAACCCTCCACCCGTCATTCGGGCCTGGTGAACCTGCTGACTAGAACGGGTGTCAATGATGTACCCTTTGTCGGACCCGTCAATCACAGCCTGGAGGAGGAGCTCGTCCTCCTTGCAGCGCTTCCTGTTGGCTCCCGTCATTGGCTGACTGCTGCGCATGATCACCTGATAGGTTGTTGTCCGGTTAGGAACGATCCATTAGTTGCGTACAGCATCAGTAAGCGTCAAACGTCTCACCATGCCGTTCTTCCTGTGGTAGTAGCACAAGACAGGGAAGCGTCCACCTTGTCTGAACTTGGCCGCCTTCTTCAACGTGTCATCGTCTATACCGCGTGGAACGATGACTGCCGTAGGATAGGAGGGGCACACCGAGTAGTCTCTGTTCACACTGCTAAGTCTCCACTTGTTATGCTGCAAAAACAGAGAGAACGATGCACAGGCACAAATCACTGAAGTCACAGGAAACTCTGTTACCAGGCGGATTTCTTCACTCTAAATAAATCCTTATCCATTTGTTTCTGATCTTTACTCCGGGCTAAGATTCAGCTAGTCTTAAGATGATCTTTGTATAAAAGATGAAAAATATCTGGTTGGCTGGCCAGTCCAAGGACACTGTCTCTGACCTGCCTGAAACACCTAACTCATGATAAGCACGTTACACTCGTGAAATGTGACACGATGTGAAAAAAATCCAGACTCTTGTCATTTCTTCTGGGTGAAGACCGGTAACCAGGCCACCCTGACAACAGACACAGGCATCCTGCTTATTTAAAGAATATTGTGCCAATAAAACACATGTAATAGTGTTGTCTTTAGGGCCCCGGCCCCTCACCATGGCAACCAGCTACTCCCAGAGGAAGACATTCAGTGTTAAGCATGAATTCAAGCTGCATGTAGCACATTCTAACGTTAAGGGAAAACAAATGAAAGCTAAGCAACAGGGATATCCTGAATGGTGACCCCTGCATTCAGCTTCTTTGGCGTCTTCCTGTCATGGTTGACAAGTCATTGTTGGAAAAGGTTGCCTCAGAGACTTTAGTATCAATAGGTTTCTTAACAATATTCTACATTTCTACAGCAGAACAAAAATACAAAATGTTTATGTTGCTTACAAGGTCTTTCGCTTGACTGTAGTACTCTTCGGGGGTGTAGAGGCCCCATCCGTCCTGCTGGCTGAAGTCAGTAGGTTTGTAAAAGAAGGGGTACATCTCCGACACATTGTCCAGACAGGACAGGGTCTACAGAAGGATAAAGATCGATTGCTGTAAGTCATCAAACGAGATTGCTAGTAGTGATTTGTGGAATGCTACAAAAAATAAATAAAAGGAACAAGTTCAGAAGCTTAAAAAATGACTGGCTTTCTTAGTCATATGTACTATACTCCAGCTGTCAGTTGTGCTTTGGTGTTATTTTATTACCTCTATAGAGTGTGCAATGTTGAGACACTGTTCCATGCCTGGGATGTCGAGCTGGAGCACACGCAGATCTTTGCACTTGATTGTAATTGTCCCTGATGATCCAGAGAGCCTACACAGTTTTACACACACAGCACTAAGATTCTTACACAGAGCAATGAAAACTATACTCTATGTCCACTTTTCACAAAGCCCCATATTTGGACTGAGCCTTTTGACTCTTAGTAGAGCTGAATGTTTGACTGGCAGCAGAAAAGGAAGGAAGATATAATCAGCGGGTTATCTGTGGGAAGAGGCTTTCCTTCTCTGGCAAATGAGTGTGCAACAATCACTCACTTTTATTGACCAAATACTTTTCAAGTAGTTTCACCAAGTCTTTGTAAGGCCTAGAAAGACTGTTAGTAGCAAGCCATATAGAAAAGTGAGCATGTGGACGATGACAATATGAAAGAGTTGCTGCAATCTTGGTATCAAATGGCTTTTTTCAGCACTGCAGCCAGCAAAGGCAGCAGGAATCACACATATGACAACACCAATAATGTCCAACCTTTCACTGGGGCCTGCATTAGAGAAGAAGCCGGAATAGCCCAAAAGGTTTTCCACACTGGTTAAAAACAGTTAAGGAAGTAATTAGACATTGGAGCACTCACTATCACAGTTGATTAGTATGTTTACTTGTGTGACCATGCAAAATTCAGAAACCATAATCCTCATGAGAAAGTAAAGATTCATAAATAAATCACGACATTAGTCATTCGCATTTAAAAGAAAAAAAAACCCAAAACTTAAGCTGTTAATTGTGTTGTAAAGTGGAAAACTAGTGGAAAACAGTGACTGCAGCTCCTCATTTTAAAACACTAAGCAATGTGATAACATAAACGCTGCATTTAGACACTTTGCTTTTGTCTTCCTCACACAATCACCTTTTCTCAATGGCATCGATGTTCCTGAGGAGCAACAAAACCTGCCGAGAGCCGCCCTCCTCCCGGTCCGAGAAGAGCAGGTGGTGGCCGGTGATGCACAAGGTCCCTCTGCTCGGTGGGTGCAGCGGCTGCCGGAGCAAAACATCCTCCACGTTGGCCGTCTTGATGTGCTCAGAAAACTCCATCAGCCCCCTTTAACTTTTAAAACACCGTTGATGGACTTTTTTCTTTTTTCAACGACAGAAGTGGCCCCTCCACTTTACTTGAAATCACTTCCTCGCCTCTCAAGAAAATGAAAGCACGCTTCCTCTTCTGTGCACGGATCTGGTCTGACAGCTCCACAGTTGCGCTCTGTTTGTTTCACGATAAGAAACCTATAAATAGAAAACGCTTCACATTCGCCTCGGCGTTGCAGTCCCCTTATGTGACTGCATATTTTGACACAACTTTAGACGACGCTGCAGTGGAAATGGAAAACGAGTGGCTTGGGGCGACAAAAGACGGAAGTGCGCGTTTCCTGAGAAAAAGAAAGAGCGAGATTTGTGACATTTAACGGCTAAAACATGGTCTGAACACCGAAGGGGCCACAGACGAAGCAGTTTCAGTATAGAAATCGGCCACAAGATGGCGCAATGCTCATTAGTAGAACAGTCTGAATCGCAACATCCATCAGACGTCAGATAATTATTTGTCATCTGCAGTAGTGCATTTTTTTCTGTTTACACTTTTAAATATTTTTTTAAAGATATCAAATTAGGTTTTATCGTAATTGAATATTTAATCACATCCTCTCTAATCATATCCCATTAGCTGATCATACAGTCATCTGGAAATAGATCATTTGAGTAAGAAGCAATTTAAGTGCATGATCTGTGCATGCAAACGTTAACTTTTCTTTTTTTTTTGTTGTTGCTTTAATACAAATAAAATCTAGATTTAGCGATTTAAGCTTGTAACCTTGCGGGTTTAAGGCCCCCTCTCCTTCGCTCTCTCTCTCTCTCTCCCTCGCTCTCTCTCTCACACACACGCACACACGCACACGCACACGCGCGCGCAAACTTTTAAAACAGGTAATAAATTATCCACCCCTCCCGTCCTCAGCGGGATGGGCGGTCACTTGTCTCTATAAAAGAGGTATGGACCTGTTGCGCTCTCAGCTCCAAAGCTGCCATTCCCAAACCTGCTGAAGACTTCCTCGCTACCGCACTGATGGATTTCAAAGAGTTTGGAGAGGAGTCCTCAGAGGGAGACGCGGAGGATCTGGACAACGTTAAAGCGCTGACCGAGAAGCTGAAGTTAGAGACACGCAGACCATCCTATCTGGAATGGCAGGAGCGTGTGCAGAGTCGCCCGTGGAGGGACATGGACGCGGGACCCAGTCCGGACTCTGGTGGACAACTCTCCATGCCTGCTGTTTTGAGAGATGACAACTCAGAGCTGGCTGTGCGCAATATCTGTGGCTTTGAAACTATTGATGATGCTTTGGAGTTTCTGAGAAAAGAGCTGGTGAGTTGCTTCTGACCATTTTATTTGTGTTTATTTTTTTTTTGTGTGTGTTTTAAAACGACTGCATTCATTGCCAGCTTATTCCTTCAAACTTTGAAAGTAAACTCAGATTGAGCCCTGTCCATCCATGAGAGATACGGGTCTATCTCTCCGCTCCGCCACTAAAGATAGTCATCTCCTCAGGTGTCAGTGGTCTTCTCTGCGTGTCTGTTTGGCTTGATTCAGAGATAACACCGACGTTTTGCATACTTTGAACAGATAGCATCAGTCAAACCCGCTGTTTCTACAATTTCGTTGTATAGTAAACTGCGCACTGACAATAAAGGCTTTGAACTTTTGTGTTAACCCTCTCCCCACCCTCTGCCCACTTCAGAGGGAAATGCAAGTCCAGGACAACCGTCTAGCCCGCCAGCTGATCCGCCTGCGTGTGGAGATCCACCGGCTGAAAGTGGAGCAGGTGTGCGACCGTCACAAGGAGATGCTGGATGACGCCACGTACGAGCTGGAGGAGTGTGGTGAGGAGTCGGACCTGCTGTGTGACATCCCCATGAAGGCTGCCTTCGCTTTGTCCACCCCTCTGAAACACCTGGGCCTTACCAAGATGAACATAAACTCCAGACGCTTCTCACTGTGTTAAAAACCTGCTCCACGCCACTGAGGATGTTCCCATCTCCACCTCTGTGTTTGCTTAAGCCGGCTGTTAGAGTTATTTCCTCTGCATCAAGGTGTTGTCCCGTCAGAGTGAAGAGGCTGCCAGAACTGCTGCCCCGCCATGAGTGAAAACAGCAATAAATCATTTGATATGTGCTTTAGCTTGACATGAATGAGAAACCCTCTGTGTACCGACTGTGTAGAAATACACTATACACGTTCCCACTGCTCCTGGTGGGGAGTTTTAGGAAATTTCATTAGGCATTTTCATACAGGTCATGTTACGAGTTACTAACAAAATCATGACCTCAATCTGTAGCGGTATTAATGAGATAAAAACATCTGAAGGGAAAGAAGAAAAGGCCTTTTAAAGCCAATAACTAATTTAATGTCAAGGCCCTAAAAATAAAACCAAGCCAAAGGTCACTTTTTTCTTCTTCCTAAACTACTTACATGCAGCAATAAGGAGCAGAAGTCCGTCATGGTTGTAGGATCTCATGTGTTCGAATCAAGTCATAGAGTTTGCACTCAGTATGTCAGGTTGTGTGTGGTGGGATCAGACAGCGACGGTGCGCAGCAAGCTTTTAAAGTAAGCAAAAGTCTCTTAAAACAGCAAGATACTCCAGCTCTTCAGGCCGTCATCGGTCTCCAAGAGTATCCTCTCAGGAAGCAGGGTTGTTGGGGCGAGAGGGGGGGGGGGGGGGGGGGTCACACTCAGCATTTTTACACCTCTTCTTCACAAACCCAAAATATCCCGATGGCCTCGGCGCCACAGTGACAGGACCCAGGAGGTGGAATTGTTTCCCATTAGCTTGTCCAGATCCTGCAGAGCGCTTTATTGTACAAGAGTGGAAAGTTTATTTTGTTTCATGACACATGCAGACAAGTTCAGTCGTTGGTTTTATAGTTTCATAAGAAGTAGGACATGGTTTGTTGTAGCTGTGATAAATGCATAAAGCTTCGGTTCATTTTGTGACATAAAACTATCTGTACTGTACTGTGAAGGCTCTCTTTCTTGTACATAAAATGGAATCACAAAGTTTCTCTCTCTTGTTGCGTCCATTATTAACAATATTCTTCATACGCATGTGGACATAATTTGCAATCTCGATTATTATCTGACTTGAAAATGTCCCTACATGCAGCAACAGACCCCCTCCGTCTTCATCTGTCCCCTGTCTTTCTTCCAACCAAGCACAATAGTGTCTTCTTTCCTCCTACAGGACATTCATGACCCAACGAAACGCTCAAACCTAAGAGTTGGGCCCCTAGAGGGATGTGCAACATCCTCCTTAACACAATTTGTTAAACAAGAAACCAAATATGCCTTCGCAGAGAGCGGCCTGTGTGAAATGAAAGCACGACGCGTACGGTCGACGTGATCATGATGTGGAATGCTGCAGGAGACATGACCTCACGTGTTACTTGTCACCTCGACAGCGACAGACACAGAAGCGAATATCGTATGGAAAACTCACAAAAGCTTGTGTAGTGCACCTCGAGGCCTTCTTCGTCTGCAAATGCTTTTGCAACAAAGCACTTGTGTTTCTCATGCCACTCTGGCTTGTTAGGCGGCGCTTCCCTCAGCCCTTTCCCTCGTATCATACACACACCAAGCTATCATCTGTCCAGAATCCGGTGTCGCAGGGCAAAGTAAAGCATGCATCTGTCAGTTTAGCATGAACAGAACAGACTGACATAATGGCAGCGAGTAAGCCTGAGCAGCAAATCAGAAGCCTCTCTCACAGTTGAGAAGGAGGTCAGCACCTGCGATGTGAGGCGGGCGAGAGGAGAGCTGGAAAACTTTCTGCAGAGTGATAGCATCTCGGCTCGATTGCGTAACAGAAAGTGATTTCCAACCACATTTGGAAGAAGTAAGAAGAGTGGAGCAGGAATACCCTTCAAGCCTGAAGGCGGAGGGCCTGTTTATGGCTCACAGCGAGTCGAAGATCTCTTCTAGGATTACAGGAGATCTTACTTGACCTGACGCACGCTTGATTTCTGCCAGCCAGCTGAAAAAGCTCTGTAACAAGAAAAGTCAAACGCCCTCACATATCCTCCTAAATTTTCACTCGCAAATGGAAAAAGCGAGAACATGGGTGGTTTTACTGCAAGTGAGCCGAAATCTATATTGTTTCTACTCCTCTGAGCACATATATCTGTGCAGTCTCTATGATGTTTGGACCAACTTCCTGCCGGTGCAATCTTTGTAGCAGCAAATGTTCACCACAAGACAAGCGATGCGGTCCGCAGCTAGAGGTGTCTGACATGTCAAAAAAAAAAAAAAAAAAAAAAAAAAGCGGCAGCACGGGCGCAGGTTGTATGAACAACTTTACAGACATTTAGCTTCTTTGGGAAGAAATGTGGGATTTGTTGAGCAGAATACAGCTGAAAGGATTTGTAGGATAATCATCCAGCTGCATATTGATGATGTTGTCACCATAAAGGCCATGGACATGCACGTCACACACAACAAAGCAACACAAAAATATACAACCTCACCGCGGTCTCGTGGCCTACCTAAACCGTGTTTTTTTTTTTGTTTTTTTTTTTAACTGTATTGGAACATGCAGATCTTTGGGATGGGTGCTGTCCTGACCCCTTTGTCGTACGAGCCTGTAACGTTCCCCCCTGCTCACACACAGCTGCACAGTGAGCACCTGTTCCAACCCTGCAGAGCAACCCTCAATGTTTCAACGACAGGAAACTCTTTGGGTTTCTCCTCCACAGCGTTTGTGTGTGTGAGATCACATCAGCTCTGCTTGCACCCTTAGGTATTATAAGAGAAGCGGATGATGACATCTTCACACCCGAGCTTGCGTGGTGAAAAACGCACTTTTTAACAAATGGTTTTTTAGAAGAAATGCATTGTTTGATAAAGAATATGTTGATGGAGGCATCTGAAATCTGACATTACTGGACGCTTGAGGAGAAGTTTTATTTAATTTTTAAGAGGTGAGTTTCTACCTTGTGTTCCTTTTAGGATGAAAGTTTCATTTTTGAAGATAGAGAGATTAACCGGACTGACTGTAACAAAACTACAATCTAACAATTTCTCTCTCAGAATGTAAAACTGACAGGTTGTGTTGATCAACCAGGAAACTTTCTGTATGTTTAAAACTAATAATGTTCACTTTCAGTTTATCAACTGTTTCTATTTACATTGCATAATCTTATAAAACAACAAAAAAAAAACACAAAAGCAGACTAAAAAAGCCTGACGGTTGATTTAATCAGAATCATAATTAAGTTGCCATGACATGAATAGAAAATATTATTTTAATTTCTTTTCAGTCTCAGTGAAACTTTTATAATAAAAACCTTCAGAAGTCACGCTTATAACATAGACAAGCCTTTTTGTAATTAATATATAGTTACTTCTAACTTAAATGCTGTATTAACTATTTAAAGTTGGGAGGATATTAAAAGAACAAGAAAAAGGATGTTTTAGAAATTTCGTTGTACATGTATGAGCACTTGTACGTGCACAATGACAATGAAAACTAATTGTAATTCTAATAAATCTTTCATTTGCTTTGACTTTTATTTCCTTACAAGGATTGTGAAGCCAGATTTTTCAAGATAGTTCACGTTTTTGCGTTTTACATTGACATCATTATTTGGTTTACAACTACTTTGACATTTTTTGGCCTCTATTAGACTCTAAACGGAGTTAATGACTGTAAAGCTTTTACCACTAGGTAATAGTGCCTTTCCTTCTTAAAACACTTAAAGAGCATTCTGACACTGACGACGTTAAGTGTTTCAGTTATTATTTTGTCCCAATCTTCCTGTAAGCACAGCTTTAGGGTGTCCAGCAGTACAGTCTCTAGTGTTGCTGCATTTCTTTTTTCGTTTCCAAATTCTCCGCATGAATTCAACTAGGGAAAGTTCAAGACTGCAGTCATCCTGGTACCGTACCCGCACCTTATCTTCTGCAGCCATGTCTTTGTGATTTATAAACGCTATTGTACAATTACAATGTTTTTATTTTCTCTGCATCGATGCTGACATCACAGATGTGGAAATCACATTGTCAAGGGCGTTGATACGACCTCATACCATCGCATCCTGGCTTTTACACGTGTTGCCGGTATCAGTCTAGATGTTTGTCTTTGGTCCACAGCACCTGGAAACCAACTCCTACCCAAGGATAAAAAAAAATAACCCTTTCTGTTTTCAAAATACCATGTGATGATCCATCCGAGGAGCTTTGCAGTCGACGCTGGTTGTGAATGAAATCACCATGAAATGTCTTAAAACGTAAATCCATATTGTGGTGCTTGACAAAGACTTGCACAAGTTGTCCTTTGCTTGTGTAGTTATATCAGTTATTGATGAAAAATGACGGTTCTTGAGGAACCACGTATCAGTAACTGTTGTGCAGCTCAGGCCTTTGACCTAACGCCCAACTTTATCTGGATTCCTCGGATCACTTTAATGGTATTATAGAAGAAGAAATATCGAAATTTCCTCCAAGTTGTCATTGAGGAACTTTCTTTTTAAACATTTCAAAGATTCTCTTGAACAAACTGTCTGCAAAGAAAGTACATGTTTAAATCACTGGTTTGCTTATTTTATTTATTCATTTGCACTTTAGCTGCAACTGTTTCTCATTTCAGTGACGTACTTGAAGTCCCTTTTTCATGTTTTCACGCGTAATACGTGAGTGAAATAAGCTAAACGTTTTCACTCACTCTTGCACACTTGTCTGCACGTCCACAGTGCTTTACGAATAATAACAGTTAACCGGGGTGTATTGAGAATGGCCCTCAGTCGCTAATAATAAAACGTGAAGGGTAGTCCCTCAGCGGAAAATTCTGACTTGCGTGGGTCACGGCGTGTGGGCTTGATAGGAGCCGATAATTCACAAACGTCTTGCCCCGGTGACCCTCCTGCGATTCACTCCGAGGGTCTCTGTGCAGCAACGGTGGGTTCTAAGTGCTGGGTCATGCCTCTTCAGATTTTTCTCACGGCTTTGAGCCTGTTGAGACAGAAAGCCGCTGCGATTAGCCCACTGACCCTGTTCTGCGCGTGGCCCGGTGGGAATCAATGGAGCTTGAGAAAACAGATTCATGCGGCGCTTGTGTAAAACACTTTGCGGAGCATGTGCACACCACAGATTATACAAGATTAACATTGCTAAGGCTTTCTAGAGCCAACCATACGAGGGTAAATAAGAACTTGAGCACTTCAAGTCTTTGAAAACGCGCAACCTTTGACAGGAGTTTAGTGTCTTACTTCCGAGTCTCACGGCTCATCCTCCATTTTGAGCCACATGTATCTGACTAGAGCAGTTTTTAGAAAGGAAAAGCTTCTCTGTTGTCTGACAGTGTCTTCCTGCGCCAAATGTTCAGCTTTTTTCTATTTTTGAAAACCTTTTCTATGATTTTTGTTTTATACAAAGGATTCAAAATACTTTTATAACATAAGATGATTATTTTGATTTGGATTGCCACTCTGGGAAAACAACAACAACAAAAAAAAAAACACTTTTAACTAAGAATTTCACCATGAAAGGCCGATTACAACGGTTTTCCATTTTCAAATTGCAGAAAAGATGGGATGTGCTTGCAGTTCCGACTCAGACAACGAATGGATCGAGAACTTGGATGAAATCTGTGAACACTGCAACTGTCCAATACCTCCACAGTCAAGTAATACAGTAGGTGTCCAGTTTTTGGATTCGTGGTATGTCCTGGCGGACTGTAGCGCACAACCGAACATCTGTTTCTAAATGAGCTTGACATGAAGATGTTTTTGTTGTTTACGTGGTTAATGACCTCTGAAAGAAGTCAAACATGAACTGACTGTGACACAAGCATGAAGGCCTGGTCAGTCCTTATTGTTTGAATCCCGTAAACATTGTAAAGTACAATCAGCCAGTTGGTGTGTAGAGTTTTATAACTTACATAACAATGAGGGAAGCTGTCTTTTGTGTGTGTGTGATTGAAACTGATCCTAACCATTCCCTAAGTGTTGCTTGCTTCCTCTCTATGACTAAGATGCCCCATTAGATTAGAGGTGAAGGAGAAAACCATGTGTGTGGCAAAACAAACTGATAAGTTTCGACTGGAGGAGAAACAAAAACTCCCTACATTTAAGGCCAGCAGCTGGGTCTCAAAACAGAAATCTAGACGCTGTTACAGTGAATATGACGCGGCGTACTTAATAATTCAACAGTCAATTAACAGTCTTTTACTGTTAATCAGGAAAGCTGAATATAAAAATGCAAGTCTTTTTTTTTTTATTTTATTTTTTATTTTTTGTGTGTGTGTGTGTCTGCCAGTACACAGATCAGCTGATTCCTTACCCGTCACAGTATTCTCCTCCGACATCACCTTTGCCAGGTATATTGTGTTTGTCTGTTATTTTTGTTTTGTTTTTCTAAAGAAGCATTTTACACAGCTATTTAGAACAAAACACGCATTATTAAAACCATTTTGTACAAATGTATTGGAAATATACTTGAATGTTTAATAAGATACGGCTTTTCAGAACAGTTCTTTTTTTTTAGTCCTTTTTTAAGTTACATTATTAGGATAAAGTCTCCATTTTACAGTTTATTCACATAAAATTCTTTATTTCTATCTTTTTTGTTGGGGGGGGGGGGGGGGGTCTTAATGTTGATCCAGCAGCTCCGTGGTCTTTGTCAGTGTCAGCACAAGCATCGGCAAGACACCGAGCCTAAAAAAATTGATGACTATTGTTAAAATAATTTATTTTTTTTTTTGAAAACACCCCAGATTTCACTTGTAGTCTTACATGCCACATATCTCATGTACTTTATTTTTTAGTAATATTTTTCTGCATTGACGACAAATATTCATCCTCGCACTGGAATTTGTCTCTCTGTGTAGCTGAGTCTCTACCTGGACAACAAAACGTGTTTATCAAAGTAACGACAAAATGAACCAACCCAAGGCAACGACAAGCTATCTGACAGCTTTTTATAAGGAGAAAGTCTCAAATAAAAAGAAATATTTCATTATGCTGAAAGATTTTTTGAGATACCATGCAATAAAAAAACACAAAAACAAAATTCAACGATCAATAGTGTAATTCTGAAATAGTCCTTATTCATCTCAACTAACTAAAACTAATCATCTTTTTCTTGCAGACAACATTGGGGTGGCCATATACAGCTACGAACCCAAACATGAAGGTGACCTGGGCTTCGAAAAAGGAGACAAGCTCAAGATCATCAGCAAGTACGCAGTTCACGCAATTAAATGAAACACCAAAACCAGTAAGGTCAGATTACGTATAAATATTATCGAAGGAAGTCTAGTCAAACATCCGATCTGCTCAGCATTACTTCTTGCCGTTAGTACAGCAGTAAGATGATGAATGCATTCACGGGTACGTGCAGCTCAGTGGCGTGCGTGGGGAGGCACGCGCGTGAGCGTCCCGCATGGTTTTGGGTTGCGTAGGTTCTTCTTCCTCCTTTGACATGAACATTGGATTTAGTAAATATCCAGACGAAGCTGAAAACGTGAAAGCAGCAAACTGCAGTAAAAAAGTTTTAAATGTATTAACGGGAAATAATTTCATACTTTAGAGTGGCAACTTTTACGTTCTTTATGCCTCATAACTTATTTTAAAATGATGTAGTGTCATTTCTTTTATAATAAGTCATGTTATTTTTCTCCTTCTTTGACGACAGTAACCTTAACTAACACCATTTTGTGCTCTATAATCAGTTTAAAATATCCTGATTGTTAATACTCTAAGTTGTTTTGTTACCAAGTTTTTATTTATTTTTTAATCGTGGAAAACTGATTCCAGTCATTGATTAACAGTAGATGTTACAATTCTACAATTCTGTTATTGCTTGCATGGGTTTATTTGCTTCTTGTATTGTTTTTTTTGGAAAGGACAGCAATTGTGAAATGCATGGTTGTGCAATATATGCAAATCAGAGAGAAAACAACATAAATAAACAAAAAATAATAATTTGATGTAAGTGAAAGTAATTTTTGCTTCTTAGGCCTGGTATTGACTTCAAGTTTGACACGTTTTTTACACTAAAATCTGAATAAAACACACAACAGAACAGATTATGTTGAAACTCTGCAACTTAGTCGCGCTTCAAACAACATGAGATCTTGACATCACTGAGGAAATTGCCTCTCTAGTGGACTTTTCTACAATTTTGGGGCTGTTTTTATTGAAAAGAAGAGAAGTTCAGATTTTGACATGACTGTCAGAATCATCAAGTTGTAAATAAATGTAGTGCTTTACACACATCACATCAGGTAATATACTATTCTAATGTTCTTATTATAGATAATTTGATAGTAAAGTTTATAGACTGATTGGTGGTACTGCTGCCGTCTCCTCTGACATCCAGGGATGACCAAGAGTGGTACCTGGCGGAGTCTCTCACCACGGGCCAGCAGGGCTACATCCCTTACAACTTCATTGCGATGACCACGATGGAGACTGAACCGTATGTCACACCGGAAACATAACGTCACCGCCCTCAACACCAACTCATGTCACAGAAGGCATGCAGCGTTCCTCGAGGAAAGGAAGTGGTTAGCTCAAAGTTTTAAGCTGTGCATTTCTGCTGCAGGTGGTTCTTTAAAGACATATCTAGAATTGATGCCATGAGGATCCTCCTCGCTCCTGGGAACACGCAGGGCTCCTTCTTGATTCGAGAGAGTGAGACAACCAAAGGTGAAATAGCATTTATGACTTTTCTTTCCCCTTATTCTGACTATAACGATTAAATTATCTGAAAATGTCCTCCATTTTTTTACATTCGCTTAAAGAGTCATATAAATTGTCACTTTGATATGTGATTTTTAACATTATTGGTGTCCTTGCAAGTTCAGTGTTGTCATTGCAATAATAATGTCAGACAATACTTCAAACTGATCCCCCTGGAGACAATCCAGCTCATTGAAGCGGGATATTAAGATGCTGGCGAGTCAGGTATACATGGAACGCCACAGCCAAGTAGCTGGAATGGTATACTATAGGTTGGGAACTCCAAAGTCAGGATGGGAGGAGCCTTCAAGAGTGGCGATCCAACTGGATTTCCAAACCCAGATATTTAAACTGGTGATGGCTAACTAAGTGGACATTGTGGTGGTTTACAAATTCCAGAAGAAAGCAGTGGTGATTGACGAAGCAATCCCATGTGACCGTAACATCTAGGAGAAGGAACGCAAGAAGTTGGAAAAAAAATCAGTTGAAGGACGGGATGGAAAAAATGCGGAAGGTGAAGGCAACAGCGGTGTTCGGGGTCGTTGGGGCTGTGACCGCCAAGCTGGGAGAGTGGCTCCAGCAGATCCAGGGAACAACATTAGAGGTCTGTGCCCAGAAGCGTGCAGTCCTGGGAACAGTTAAATTACTGCATAGAACCCTTAAGCTCCCAGGCCTCTGGTGGAGGTCCAGAGCTTCAATCTTAAACAAATTTTAATTCCTATTGAGTTTTTACAAAGAAATCTAGCAAAACTTAACTTCACCGTCATGTTGAGTACGGCGAGTTGGTCTGAGCGTTCGGTTCTGGGGCATTTTACGCATATAAAATGTCTGGTTAAGACCCTTTTCATCAAATCCTCTGCACTTTGCCTTTCTTCCAGGATCTTACTCATTATCAGTGAGGGATTTGGACCACATCACGGGTGAAGGAGTGAAGCACTACAGGATCCGCAACCTGGACAATGGCGGCTTTTACATCACAACCAAGATATCTTTTACTTCTCTGAAGGAGCTTGTACAGCATTACTCACGTGCGTATCACTTCTTGAGGAGATTAATTGCAATGGCTGGCAAGTGAGAGGTCCCAATGTGACTCACTGCACAAATCTCCGCTTTCTGTCATCCAGGTGAAGCAGATGGGTTGTGCACAACCCTGTCCAAGCCATGCCAGTCGAGGGCACCGCAGAAGCCCTGGTGGCAGGATGAGTGGGAGATTCCCCGTGAGTCCCTGAAGCTGGAGCGCAAGCTTGGAGCTGGACAATTTGGAGAAGTCTGGATGGGTGAGCTGTTTTACTTTTGCATGAATTTAACTTTGGTGCCAGTACCTCCCATGTAAAAGTGTGAGATAACCAGTCTGGTTGTGGGTTTATCTTTTTAGCTGCCAGAAGCAAGGAATTTTCTGCAGTGTGTGCAGAAGTTTCCTCACTGCAGTCCTACGTCCAGTGTCATTTGAGTTGCTCAGTAAAAAAAAAAAAGTTAATTTTTCAAGGTGTTGCAATTGTTCATACAAAGTCCAACCTGAATTAACTGCAGCGGCAAAACCTTAAACAAATACCAGCAGAATTCAATGAACCGAAGCAACGCGGTGAAAAGGCGTGAACCAGAATTCCTCCTCAGCAGTTGTAGAGACTGATAAAATCACACAGAAGACTTGGCTTCAGGATGTTCCTGCTAAAAGCAGGTCGTTTCATAATATGTACTTAGTTTGTCACACACTGTTTTTAATTTTTGGCTCAGCAAATAGTGGTACAGTGTAATTGTATGTAAGTTCCCTAATTTTAAGACCTGGTAAAGGTCGGATGCATTTATTTTTTTCTTTTTACACAGCTGTAACCTCTCGTGTGAAGAGATAGCTTCCTCACAATAAACCCATGAATGTCTGCTGTGATTGTGACGTATACAGTTAAACAAATGGGCCAAAAGTCTGTTGTAATCTGTTGTAATTCATTTGAAGGGTTAACCTCTGCTCTATTTTCCATCTTCATTTGCCAGTGCCATTTTACATCCCAAACAAACCACTGCACAAAACCTAAACATGACCAACCACGGAGCCTGTCCTCGTTTCACCGCCACTTTCTGTTTGAAGTATTGTCTTGCATGCAGTCAGGGCTCTGTGTGTGTTTCTCCGACTTCATCCAGATGTTGGTCCGGTGACACAGCTGAACTCAGAGTCACCGACTATGAAATGTTTACTCGTGCTGTTTTACATGAAAGCATGAATGTCATAATCATCCTTTATTACAAGATTTCCACTGTAGATAGTAGAGGCACAGAAATTCTTTGAAAGGTAGATAACATTCGCTTCCTGCATCGCTGTGCTTTATGCATGATGTGAGACTTTTATAGTTTTAGCAGACGTTGACAGGAGTGCATGTCAGTGTACCAAAGCAGGAATGAGATGTTGTTTGCAAGCGTCATGCATAACTGCCCTACGAGGGCAAGCATATCCTTCGTACAGCCGAAGCAGGTGTCTTGTGTGTGAACTACCAAGTATTATGATTGAGACCAAACGAAGTGGTCTTCAATAATGACTTAAAAAATCAGATGGATGGATGGAGTTCCATAGTGTAGGGGCAACTGTAAGGCAACTCTACAAGCAGGGGGTTGAATTATGTTCATGCTCGAGTCGGAGCATGAGCATGAAGCATCTTGTTTGAATAAGGAGGTGCCGACCCGTTCATAGTTTTAAAAAGCTTCTAATAAAACGTAAGTAACCAGTGGAGAGAACTCAATACAGGTGTGATAGCCACATTTTGCCCTACAGGCTGATGTGAATTGTGCATCTTGCACCTTTTCATAACCCTCAGCATAATTTTGAAAATTGTGGTTTTCTGTTGCCTTTTTTTTTTTTGAGGTTTCTTTTGCACCGTGTTTGTGCAGATAAAGCAAGTCCTGTCACCTGGGAAAACAATCAAAAGGAAATTGCACCAAGTCTTAGGAGGTTAAAGATTAAAGATTAATGATTTATTACATCTAACCAGCCTACACACAACCTACGGTGATCAAATGTAAAATATATGAATAATAATAATAATAATAATTTATTTATAAATAATGTCAGATGATTGTGTGGATTAAACTGGACTGTTCCCCTGGTTAAGTCTCACGGTATGCCAAAGCATGAGACCTAACTCATGTATTTAAGAAATAAGTCTTAATTTTCTCCTCTGAGTCCCTTTAAACACATAACAGCTGGCACTCCTAGTCTATTAGTTATGTTCCCAGAAAATCTTTTTCAGTCTGTGACAACACACGTCTATTTTCAGGTGTCTACAATAATGACAGAAAAGTGGCAATTAAGAATCTCAAGATGGGCACAATGTCGGTGGAAGCGTTCCTGGCAGAGGCCAACATGATGAAGAACCTGCAGCACCCACGCCTCGTCCGGCTGTTCGCCGTGGTAACCCAGGAGCCCATCTACATTGTTACAGAGTACATGGAAAATGGTAAGTAGTGTAACCTGGGGTAATGAAATTTCTTCACGCAACTCAGCCATAAGGAAGGGATTCAAGATTTCACCGGAAGCATCAAAAGAAACCGAACACCTGGTGTCAGGGTAGTTCTTGTTTGAAGATCAATTGAAAAGATATCAAAGTGTATTCATACGGGCCCCTCTTAGACAAGTTTACTCAACGGAAATTGGTCTGAGCACGTCTGAATTGATGATTTCCTAAATCTCCTTCTTGTAACCCGTAAAGAGAGAGCTGTGAGAATGAGCCCTGTGTCTGGACCGAAGACAAAGGAACTGTGTTAGCACACTTTCACAGGAGTTCAGGATTAAACATGTTGATCTGCTATCAGAGTCTGGGGTGGAAGCACGTGCTTCAACAAAAGGCTGGGTTGCCTCAACTGTTTCACCTTTAATGAGTCATGCTTTCACATGAACACTCCACTCCAGTGATTCTGGTAAATTAGGCGATTGCCTCTTGATTCATAGGTGCCTTTGTATTTATTAGTGTTTGATATAGTTAAGTGTTGAGTGGAGCTGTGTGAGGACACCTACAGAATTACAGAGCTACTGTAACTCTTATCTCAAAACCATGGTGTAACACTGAGCTGGCCTGGCCTCTGATAGGCTATTTTCAGCAGCTCACCACCCCTCCCTCGTACTCACCGTGATGTGTGAAACATTTTCAAACCAAACATGAACTTTCCCTCCAGACAGTATGCTGGCGGTAGTGGGGGGGAGCAGTATGTCATGGCCGTTTTCAGTGAAGGGTGTTAAATTAGGAGGGGGGAGGGGGTGTTCAAAGAAACCCCTAGTGATGGCTACCTCCCTCCTGTTGTTTGAATTACACTCATATGTTCAGACATATATGTAAATTGTTATGACACAAAATTGAAGAAAAAAAATACTCTGACAATGGCAGTTTGTTCAGCACTCAATTACTTGACACCCCCACCCACCCCCCATCCCATCCTGTTACATAACAAGGTAGACATGAAATTACAATGAATTGAAAACAAGGATCAAACTGGAAACAGGCTCAGAGAGCTCATTCTGCATTCTCAGCAAAAAAAAAAAAGGTTTAAAAGCAGCGTTTTAAATAATATTAATAATAATCCCGTGTCTTTTCCACTTTAACCTCTAGAGTCTTTGTAATTCTTTATTCCACTGGGGGGGACAATCTCTAAATGTACTAAGAGATGCTGTCACAAACACAACAACGGTCTTGCAGCTGAAGTGAAAGGAGTTTCTTTGTATTATCGTCTGTGAGTGGCTTGTAAGCCACCAGCATTGGTTCTACATGAGGCTGACTCTTTGTCTGCGGTCCATGTGTGGACAGGACACAATTGTTGCTTCGGCTGGCAAGAGAGAGGTTGTCTTGGAGTTCTCATCTTTTACAGTTTGTCCCTTTTTTTTTTTCCTATTATCGAAGACAACAAAGGAGGAAAATAACAGGCGTGTCTGCCTAGATTTCCTTTATAGCCTTGACAAAGAGCGAAACCCTGGTTCTCAGACATCAAAAGCAGTCTTCCGGACTTAAGCAGAGGAGCAAATGCCTCCCTTTTCCCTGGCACAGTGATTCCCCTTAAAGTATTTCCTCTGGTTTTACTTGGTTGGCCAGCATGCAGAGGTATTGTTCAGTCCTAATCAAAGGAAAGACAAAGTTAGCCGTCAGAAAGTGCACATCAGCTTGACTGATGTTCTGTGTATTTCCTTAAAACGTTATCGTCACTGATTCGAGCTGCTATTCTGGTCCAGCTCAGTTTATTTGCGGCTGTGGGGGAACTATGAAATTAATGGAAAATATGTCATCCGTCTTCCAAACAAAGCATGGTTTTATTTTAGCTTCAACAGAGTATTAATGATTGTCCGGAGCAACTGTGATGTGCCATTCAGTTTTGAGCAAATCTTAAATCTAAGGGGATACTTTAGAATATTGTAAGAATTTAATTTAATTCATCAGTAGTCAAAGTCATGGAAGTAAAGAAAAAAAAAGTTAAAATTGAGTATACACAGTTATTGCCACTATTTTTATGACTTTGAATGAGTTTCTCAAACATATTAAGAATTTAAAGAGACTCACCTGAATAGGGTGTTGACATGGGCTGGTTAACAAATTGTGGTTTAATGCAGGAAAGAGGGTTCACTTCCTCTTCCATATAAAAGTATTGAGGTCATGTTAAATGACCTCAAAACCTTGTTTCAACAGCTTTCATCAGGACGCTTTGCTGTTACGCAGCTGTGAAGATGCCTCCAGAATGTGTTGTTAGGAAACAAAAAAACTAAACTTACATAATGTCAAAGGAGCTTCAATCTGACCTGGAAGGGAAATTTCAACCTGTATGTACCGTAACGTGTATGCTTGAGCAAGAATGGGTGTACGAGTGAAGACCACAGAGGACACTACCATTCACAAAAATGCATAGAAAAAAAAAGAACCTAATCAATGCCAAGAGAATCTGCCAGGAGCAAAGGAAACCACTGTAGGAAACTATCGGCCTATTTATAGATGAAAAACGAAGCCCATCGGGAAAAGATGTTTCTACACTACAGCATGAGGGAGGTTGTATCATGTTGTGGGGCAACTTTGCAGCCAATCAGTAAACAAATCATTTAAATGATACGATTACATAGCATGTTAGGGAGTCTTACTTAATGTCAGGAAACTAGGTTCAAAATCAAGATCTTTGGTTTGTGACTGAGCAAACGTCTAACAGCACAGAAGAATGGCTCTTAAAGGAAAAAAAAACACGTTGCATTTATGAGGAAATTATGAATAATGTACTAGACGATCCGTTGTGGTTCCTTGCTGATATTTATTGCACTGGTGTTAATCCAGATCAACAATATGTGTACGTTAAAGAAAACAACACAAAAAGGAAAAACTGGTTTTCTAACTGGACTGTACCGTCCACAGGTAGCCTGGTGGATTACCTAAAAACACAGCAGGGAAGCAGTTTGCCCATGAACACTCTGATAGACATGGCGTCTCAGGTAAGATATCTCTTTTCGTATTGCAACTCCCCTTTTACTAAGTTTACTGCAGTTCCTTTCATTTATTCTCTCACTTCTTGTCCTCTCAGCGTGATCCTTCTTGGCAGGAAACTGCTAACTGTGGTAATGAGGCTTATATTCAACATTAATCTTGCAGCCACTGCAGACACGGGTGCGTACGTGTGCTGTGATTAATGCTGGCCTAGACGCTGTGGCACAAGTAAAACTGTGTTACTTACTATTTAAAAGGACAAAGAGCGAACAGTTGCAGAGGTTTAATCGTGTTTATTTGTGTTAACCATAATGTTGCAGTTTACCGGTGTTTTTACCTACAGTCGAATTATTTGCTTGTTCGGTTTGACTTAAGTTTTCTAGAAACCGAAGCTCTGGAGACGATGCAAGTCTTACATGATAGTATCATGATAAGTTCAGCCTGAAAGCCTGAGAACAGGATGTGTGTTTCTGATGTGCTGGTTCCAGAAATGTCTTCGGCGCAAGGCAATCTGCAGCCTCATATAGCTTGTCTTCATTTTAACCAAACTAACCTGACTTCACAGCGATCTGAAACTGGTCACGTGTACCAAAACCTGTCGTAACGCACGATCATTCTTGAACTGTCAAATAACGCTTATATTCACTCCTATTAATGTTATTTGCCACTAAAAAAAAAGACTACATGATGTGTTGTGGGTGTGAGAATAACAAAGTCAACCACAGGAAGACAATTTGGGGCCTCAAAGCCTGACTTCATTCAGCAAACGCTCTACTTTGACAAACCTTCATAGGTAGAAAGCTGGAGGCACTGACATGATTAGAAGATGCTTAGGATTTGTGCGTGGTTAATTCTGTGGAAATGTTTCACATTTCAGTTCCGACACATGACACATTCATTTTTTCCTCTGTAAGGTGTAAAACCAGATTTCCATCTGAAGTACACAATTTGAAATGAGTCATATAACATTTGACTAAACCAGAAATACAGACACTGTTACGCTACGGCTGACGTGCTGCTTTCTTGCTTTCTTTCTTTTTTGTTGTTTGTTTGTTGTTTGGGGGGGGGGGGTTATACGACAAAGTTGTAAAGAGATGTGTGGAGCGGGTGGAGTACCTTAGTGTAGAACAGAAGTAAAAGGGTCAAACCACTGACCTGGGGAAGTGGTAAACTCCCTGGTCTGAAACCCTTTGGCTCGTCTGTCCAACACAGACAGACAATACATCATGCCAGAACACACACGCGCCCCTCGCTGCCACTCCTGCTTCAACACACTCCCTCTGATCACTCGTGTAACGATGTGCTGCCCCCTGCAGGTGGCTGATGGGATGGCCTTCATTGAGCAGAGAAATTACATTCATAGAGACCTGCGGGCTGCCAATATTCTGGTGTCTCATGAGCTCATCTGTAAGATTGCCGATTTTGGACTGGCGAGACTCATTGAGGACAACGAATACACGGCCAGAGAGGGTAAGACGACCTTTCCTGTGCTTGTATTCTAGTTTAAATCTGGCCAACCCCTCCAATAAGTGTTTGCGTATTTGCTCGGAGAAATCAAGTTTACTTTTCTGTTCACAGGTGCAAAGTTCCCAATAAAATGGACTGCACCAGAAGCTATCAACTATGGCACCTTCTCCATAAAATCTGATGTGTGGTCGTTTGGGATCCTCCTCACAGAAATAGTAACATACGGCCGCATTCCCTACCCTGGTAAAGAAAAAACAAGCTTTTATTTACATTTATATTCATTTTGATCCATTGCACACATATTTTGGTATAACACGGTCAATTCCCATTTTTGTTTTATATTTTTATGACAACATTTAACATCGTCTTCAGGCATGTCCAACCCAGAAGTAATCCAGAACCTGGAGCGGAGCTACAGAATGCCAAAGCCAGAAAACTGCCCTGAAGGACTATATAACATCATGTGCCATTGCTGGAGGGAGACCCCAGAGGACAGACCCACTTTCGAGTACCTGACGAATGTTCTGGAGGATTTCTTTACTTCCACAGAGAGGCAGTATCAGGAATAGCTGCAGTGGATCAAAGAAACATAGAGACACATGCACTGAATTTACTCAAACTGTAAGCAAACCTGTGAAGGTGGTTTGTTGGATTTTATGTTTGCAGACACATTTATGTCTTTCTACTCACAGGGTACAAACTGGGATGACCAACTAAGAGTGCCTTTTTTTGCATCAAACTATTTCTAAAAAAAAATATATATATATATATATATATATATATATGTATGTATAGCAGCAGCAGAGAGGGGGTGGTCATCATTCTGCTTGATTAACCTGTGGACTGTTTGATGTAGCTGAATGAGTAGTTGCTATTTTATAATGTAAATATTGCAAACGATTTTGGCTGTGTTTCTCTGCTACTGTCTAATAACTGCATTGCTTTTGTAAAAAAAAAAAAAGCTATAAAATTGTTTTCTGTGTTGTTGCATTTCTTTAAGAAGAACCCACACCTTATAAAATAAACTGATATAAGCAAAAACATTCTTCATGTCGTGTTGCATTACATATTAAATTAATGTAAGACTAATTTTCTTTCTTTCTTTTTATTTTTTTCTCATTGCTGAGCACTCGAAGATTCTCTGAATGAAGAGCAGCCTGATAGACATGCACAAACTTGATTTTTTTTTTCACAATTTCACTGAGAATTGTTGCTATATTCTTTTATTCTTCTTCATTTTAAAGGCAGCTGACATGTTATTTATCAGTTTAACAGATATAGTTTATATCATACTGTACGTACACCAGCAACTACATAAAAATAGATGGTGAGTGGTGTACCTAATAAAGTGAGTATAAAAACATCATATTACAATGTAAATTATGATGAATATATAAACATTTTGAATCCAGGCATTTTGAATTCAGTATACAGTAGGCATATTCTGGTGGATAGAGAACAAATGAATGCATATAGGTTCGATTAAAGAGTTTGTGGCATTTCTATATTTCATTAAAAAAGAGAGCACATACACAGGTTATCAAATGTCTAACTGTTACAAGAATACAGTTTACAGGAACATAGTATCCTAAAGATGCTATATATATATCCAGAAAGGAGGGAAGATGCAGGAAAATGACGGCAAAGGTTGAAAGGTTGCAACAGAAAAATATAATTGCACTGAAATTATAAACTGTACTCAAAATGTTTTTTTTTTTAATATTTGAATATTTTTATAATATAATGGGTGGTATTTCACGTGTGTGTCCAGATGCTCAAGGGGCAGCTGTTTTAGGAGCTGTCCAAGCCTGTGCACGTAGGAAACGTAACTCACAGGACTCGGCCGTACAATTAGCGGGTTTAGAGCGTCCGGCGCCCCCTGTCGACCGGTCCGCGCATTTACCCTCGCGGACTGGACGCGATATATCTCCGCCTCCTGTCGCCGTTGTCTCCTACGGCTTGTGTGCGGTTAAGCCAGGAAAAAAAGAAATACAAGACTAAAAATGGCGCTTACTTCACAAGGGACGAAGAAAAAAGTTTGCTATTACTATGACGGTAAGGACACACGGCTGCGGCGGAGCGAGCGGAGCCGTCGGGAGGCGAGCGAAGCGCCCGCTGCTGCAGCCGCTAGCCGGGCGCGCTAGCTAGCAGGGCTAGCTCCAGGCTCCGGCGGCTCTCCTCATCCCCGCCGGACATAAAGCGATGCATGGATAAAATGTACCACGTTCTCACAAAGCCTCGCTTGCACCTTTAAAAAAAAATAGTTTCCTTAATTTTAACCCGGCGTTCGTACGCGGGTTTGCTCAAGTAACGTCACGAGCTAGCGCGCTAACAATGGGGGCAGTTCATTGTCGCTACGGTCAACGAGCTAACGCCTTTAACGGCTCGTATTTTAACTTCGAAAGTCGGTAGTTCGAATAAAAACTGCTCGCATCGACGCGTGTACCAAACCGGACGCACCCCAAGGCAGTTGATATAGTACGAATGGTTTAATTTAATGTTTGGGGTAACAAGGTGTCCCCAGCAGTCGTGCGTGACGTCACTGGTTGATAGATTCCTACTTAGCTTTTCCGTGCATGGATACATTTTGAGCTTTAAAGTGTTGTTTACTGTATTATTTCCGTATCTAGTAGAGTTTATGGGTGTATCTGCGTTTTTTTTTTTTTTTTAAAGTTTATCCAACATGCTTTGTGGATGTCTTCCTCACTTTAGGTGATGTTGGGAATTATTACTACGGTCAAGGCCATCCCATGAAGCCCCACCGGATCCGCATGACACACAACCTGTTGCTCAACTATGGGCTCTACAGAAAGATGGAGATATATGTACGTGAAATTAAGGACTGGTTTTTACAATCAAACCGTCTGCTCCATACCCGAGGATCTGATCGCTTCTTTTTGTTGCAGCGTCCACACAAAGCCAGTGGAGAGGAGATGACCAAGTATCACAGCGATGACTACATCAAGTTTCTGCGCTCGATCCGACCAGACAACATGTCAGAATACAGCAAACAGATGCAGAGATGTAAGTTTGGTCAAAGGAGTTGGTCAAGCGCAACCACGCAGCAGTGAGAGTAATACTAAAGGAATTTTTTTTATGCTTTGGCTTTGTAGTTAATGTGGGAGAGGACTGTCCAGTATTCGATGGTTTATTTGAGTTCTGCCAGCTCTCAGCGGGTGGTTCTGTTGGTAAGTTGTCTTTATAACTGAATGTTTGAAGGTCAGACTTTATTGGACAGTAATGCTCTCGTTGTCTCGGTAATTGTTTCACTTTAAAAATGCTCACTGTGCTTCAGCTGGTGCTGTGAAGTTGAACAAACAGCAGACAGACATTGCAATCAACTGGGCTGGAGGCCTGCATCATGCCAAGAAGTCAGAGGCCTCTGGGTTTTGCTATGTCAACGACATTGTACTGGCTATCCTGGAATTATTGAAGTGAGTAGAAACCCCCGATCTGGAGCTCATGTACTTGTATGTATTGAATATGGCATAATTTTGGTCAAAGCACCTTGACTTCATGGGTGAAAAATTGCTGGAGTCAGCTCATTTCCCCCTCATGTTTAGATATCACCAGAGAGTTCTGTACATCGATATTGACATCCATCATGGAGATGGTGTGGAGGAGGCTTTTTACACCACGGACCGTGTCATGACCGTGTCCTTCCACAAGTATGGAGAGTACTTCCCAGGCACTGGTGACCTTAGGGTACGTCTTTGACTAGAATTTAACATGTCAAAGTGTTAATACAGTAAGCTGATGTTTGCGTTATTCTCTTCAGGACATTGGTGCTGGCAAGGGTAAATATTATGCTGTGAATTATCCACTGAGGGATGGGATCGATGATGAATCATACGAAGCCATATTTAAACCCGTGAGTCCATGAAAATCTTGTGAACCTTTGTGCTTTGCCACTTTTTGCCACTCATTTAATGCACATAAGCCTCCATGTGAACTGTTGGTGTTTGTCTGTGTAGATCATGGCCAAGGTGATGGAGATGTACCAGCCCAGTGCAGTGGTTCTCCAGTGTGGAGCTGATTCCCTGTCAGGAGACAGGCTTGGCTGCTTTAACCTCACCATTAAAGGTAAATGACTTAAAACATTTCTTTCTATGTGTATTTAATGATCTTTTAATAAGAGATGTATTTATTTGTGTGTGCTTAGGTCATGCCAAGTGTGTGGAGTACATGAAAAGCTTCAACCTGCCACTTTTAATGCTCGGTGGAGGAGGCTATACTATACGTAATGTGGCACGCTGCTGGACATATGAAACCGCTGTGGCCCTTGATAGCTCCATCCCTAATGGTGCGTCCCAGTTCCCACGTGGCTATTCATCTGTTAATGTAGTTTTAATTGGTTTGGGCTTCTTTGAAAATTAGATGACCTAATTTTGGTAAAGAAAAAGAATTGAGCACAATATTCCAGTATATGTAAAACAGAATTTGAAAATGCCTGCCAAATGATAATCTGCCAGTTACAGAGTATTGTAATTAGTTTTCGTTCCAAAATTATTATATATTTTTTTCTTTGTTGAAGGGTTATGATTTTTTTGTTTTGTTTTATACTGACTTATTGCATAGCTGGTCATTTTGAGACGTCTTTTGGGACTGTGTTTACTTTTAATTGCTTAATTGCATTTGATGGGAGATTTATTGGGTAAAAAATTAATCTAGACTTTTCAGGTCTTTAAAATTAGGGAAATCTTTGGATGACCAACAATAAATGTTTTTTTTTCTTTATTTATATATATATATATATATATATATATATATATATAAATATAAATATAAATATAAAATCAACCTTTTCTTGACGGCTAGTAAGCTGTATAATTTTGTGCAGAAGCATGTAAGAGTACATCAAATTCCCCATCACCCATAGAAAACATCTAACCTGTTCCTTATCAAAAAGGTTGAATACCACCATTATAACTTCAGGCACATGGTTCGTCCACGGAGCTAGAAAAAAAGAGAGAAATGTGTGCACTGCCTTCTGTAAGGCTAAGATATTTTGATTTAAAAAAAAAAAAAAAAGTATGTATACTGATTTAAAAAAACAAACAAAAACCTCCTCTCACTTTCACAGAACTCCCATACAATGACTACTTTGAGTACTTTGGACCAGACTTCAAGTTGCACATCAGCCCCTCCAACATGACCAATCAGAACACAAATGACTACCTGGAGAAGATCAAGTGAGTCCCTGAGACTTTAAATAATTTTAATGTGTGATGTGAGGGAAGTTTTGCATGTCTTCACGACTTGGTTACAAGGTTTGTGTTTTGTGTTGTGACTTTAGTTTTAAACTGTCGCGTGTTCTGCCCTCTAGGCAGCGCTTGTTTGAGAACCTGCGAATGTTGCCTCATGCACCCGGAGTGCAGATGCAAGCCATCCCAGAAGATGCTGTACAGGAGGACAGCGGAGATGAGGACGAGGAGGATCCCAACAAGCGCATATCCAGTAAAAATGATTTCTCATTGTCACAGTTTACTTTCATACCAATTCCATACAAGTTATTTTGCTGTTACATCTGCAAATCCATTAAGTCCCACATTTTAATTTTCCCTTTGACATCAGTCCGTGCGCACGACAAGAGGATAGCGTGTGAGGAAGAGTTCTCTGACTCGGAGGATGAAGGTGAAGGAGGCCGCAGAAACGCAGCCAGCTTCAAGAAAGTCAAGCGAGCCAAAACTGAGGGAGAGAAGGAGGGTGAGGAAAAGGAGAAGAAAGGTGAGGAGGAAACAAAAGGTATATATATTTTACTTTCTCATCTTACCCTTTTCATGTTATTGTTCAATTTTTATTTCTGAGCGCATTTCTGACGTGTCATGCAGTTCTTTCACAAGTTACTGATAACAATCTCAAACTGTAGTTTTGAGTGATGTGTATTCATAGTTCTTTTGACAGTCACCATAATTTTAAAAATAAGTTATGTCTAAATGTTGAACTGGGAACTTTTTTTTTTTTTTTTTTTTTGTTCAGTTTGATTCTTTGAATTAGTATGAAACTGTTCCTGATGTGTTTAATGTGCAACTAAACCATCCAAACCCATGCATGTACTAGAAAACAGCTACTCACTGTAGAGGTCACTGTGCGTGAGAGGGTTAGGCGATGACAAATTTGAGTTGTTTTATATGATGTCATTGTAGAAGTAAAGGAAGAGGAGAAGGCGCCAGAGGAGGAGAAAATGGACACATCTAAATGAGGAGAACGGTGCTCACACATATTGACCACGCTTTCCAGAAAGTGAGCACCTGGGAGCATTTCGTATTTTCTTACTCATTCCTTTTGGTCGAAAAAAGGAGTCCAGGACACTTTTAGGTCTTCAGCACCCAATGATGCCATTACACGAGATAAGAACAGGTTATACAACAAGTTTTTTCTTCTTTTCTTTTTTGTTTATTTTTTTTATTCCTGTATAAAATGTCTTTTTGGACTGCCCCGTGGAAATCCAGGAAGATCTGCATCTTTCAGAGTGATCTCTTACTCCCGCAGTATGGGGGTGATGAAGATACAGATGGCTTTTATTCTTTTTAATCCCTTTTTTCTTCCTTTTCTCCCAGAAGACCTTTGCAACTTTCCTGTTTTGGGAAAGAAATTTTGTTTTTGAGTATTTTTTGTACAAGTTTTCATCTTTGGTATGTTATTTGCTTTGTACTTGTAAACAGATACATGTCTGTTTTTATATATCTGGATTTAATTTATTTAAGTCATAGATATTTTGGCTACTTTGTTTCATGTTTCAGCCCCACTTTGTCCTGTGCCTTTTGATAATGTAGTTTAAGCATGTTTTAGAAGGTGTTTTACTGTAACATGTCTGTCATTGGTCTTGCCTTACAGCCAGGGACTATGTTGCATATTTCTGAACAGCTCTCACAAGGCACATCGAAGAAAATTAACTTCTAATATTTTTAGGTCATACTGTAAATTCACACATATCTGATACAGACAGTGGAATCTTTGTTAGATTCACGCGACTCCTGTCTCACGATCTAGAATGTTTTTACTCAAAAGTCGGTCTTCACGTCTCCTGAAGAGCGTGAGACGGATGTCAAAATTCATTAATTGTATATAATCCTATTCAGAAAAAACAAAAACACTGAGTAAATGTTTCCCACAAAGGAGCTCATGCCATTGAAATCTGACGTTTTGACTGCACTGTAAATAACCAACAAAAGCTGCCATCAGTCGCAATTTTATTAAAATGTTTTTCTTTTTAATCAGTGTGGAAAATGTGATGTCTGGTTGATGATGCAGTTTCACAAAAGAAATACAAATGGCTCATTTTTTTTTAAAAACATCAAACAAGATATGAGCATTTTATAGCATAAACGGAAAAAGCTGAGTCCATTAAAAGAGGAAAAATAAAAATCCATCCTGCTACTGAAAGACAAAATATAAATTACAACTGCTTTGGTTGCTTAAGTCCAAAAGTCCTCAAACATTTGAGGCGTAACAGACACGGCTCTGGAATCTGCTTGCTCCTCCACCGAATTCTGTCTAGTTGAGCTCAGCAGAACTGCGGCCTTTCAGACTCGATTAAACTGTTTCAGAGCCAGTCGCTCTGCTCCGCTGCTGTCCAGGAGCTCATCCTGCTCTACAGACTCGTCGTCGTCAGCGCCGGCCTCTTGATCTTGTTCCGGTTGGGATGTAGGGGTTTCAGTTCTAGCCTGGATACGCACCTGAATCGTAGAGGGAAATGTTTAATTTATGTAATCCAGGACCAATTTAACTTTCATGCAGCTGGGCGTATACAGTGTAAGCCACCTTGTAATTTGAGAGTTAAGTACATTAAATAACAAGAGTGCAACATCTATGTTTTAAGTCAGACAATACTACAAAAATAGAAATAAAACACATGTACTCTATGGAGACATGTCGGGCATAAATATTCTATATTCTATATTCTTTAAACTGGTACCTAAAAGTTTATCATCTTAAAGCCTTTCCTAATCCGCTGCAGACATGACTGACATTCCGAGTACCACTTTTACACGTTGCCATACAAATCCAGCGTTCACGCCATTTACCTCTGGAATATCCCGGTCTTATCCTCTAAGCAAATTCTTAAAATTTTTCGCCATCATGTGACACGTCACACCCAAAATGATATCACGATCCACTGTCCTGAACAATGCCGCTTACCCTCCTGTTCACCACCGGCTTCCTCCTGCATGGACAGAGGTAAAGGAATGAGGTGCAGGCAGCAAAGCAGTGGAAGCAGAACACCAATTCCATGATGGACGTCGCGATGAGAGGCACCCACAGGATGATGGTGGTTCCCTGGGGGACAAAGACACAAACGGCCCCCGCCAAAACAAAAGTCTAATCAGCATGCGTAAGACATTCTAGTGGGCAAATATATAAATATATTGCTTACATAGATGCGAGTGGGGTCAAAGGGACAATCGTACGCAGTGCTGGACGAGTCCTCAGACGGGCAGAGCTGTAGAAGGCTTCTGCCTTCATGAATAATGGCTTTGATCATGGAAATTGACAAGGCCAAGACAGAGGCAATTCCCAAGAGACCTGCCAGAAAGCTGAAGACCAGCAGAACCCACTTCTGCAAGGACAACAGAAGTCTCTCAGGAGGAGAAATACATTTCACATTCGTACAAACTTTACATTCTTCTTGATTCAAGGGAAATGTAAGAAGGCAATTATACGTATGCAATGAAAGTCTCAGGTAAAAAGGCCCTTTCTGCTTATGCACTACATACAACACACATGCACTGAGTTAAAAAAAAAAAATTTTAATGAAAAAAGGAGGAAGGGGCAAGTTCCAACAGGAGCAGGCAAATGACGGTTGAATACTGAAAAGAGGTGGGAGAAGGTGTATGAAAGGAGGCGAAACAATATTTACCAGGACCCTGCTTTTCTTGTTTTTCGACAAGAAAATAGCAATTATTCCACAAATAACTCCCTGCAGAGAAACATGAAAGGAGACCATTCATAACTCATTTGCAATAGAATATCGGGACTTCAGTGATTTGAGGCCTAACACGTGATGGCATGATTGAACCTGAGTTACAGTGAATGAGAAAGCGGAGCTCTTATGCACAAGCCCCTTACCACCAAGCCTTCCACAATGGCGATGACGTTGGACACGGTGTACACAATGGTCCGGAGTGCGGCCTGGATCTTAATGTGTCTGAGCACAGCGCCGTGCACCAGTGCGCCCAGAATAAAGTTGATGTGACCCACCAGAACCAAGGCCAGGCCCATCTTCATCAAGGCTTTGTTGTCCATGAGGCTGGCACAGCATATCCCTGGAAGACAATGGTTTCACTGCACTTATGTTGATTCACCAAAGGAGAAAGGAAGTGGGACAATTAAAACATTATGACAACTCTTCAGAGCAATGCAGAAAAAACACAGTTGCTGAAGTCTGTGTGAGACCATTTATTTCCTTACTCTGGGAAAGGGAGGAAAAACATGCACATACAGACTTTGAAAGCCAGTCCAGGGCCAAACAAAGCTTTGGGTGCGGGGTGTTCAAACATTCGCCAACACACCTGGCAGTCAGGTAGCAGCAGAGAGCTGCTCCTGATCTGCCTCGAACGATTCCTACAAGTGGGTGCCGTGGAGACACTAGGAATGTTTGAGGTCATATTATTGGTAATCTGATGTATGTGCATCATCTTTTATTATAAACCGCCACTATTCTGTTTGGTGTCTGTCTGACTGGATTAATAGCAGCAGTAGTACGGCTTTGTAACCTATAAACTCCGCCCACACTTAACAGCTACACCAAAAGTTTCATTTTTACAAAGTGGGGCTTTTCAGGAAAACACTACCCATAACAAATGCTTAAAAACAACTTATGTAGGTAAGCATTTTATTAACAGAGTGGTTAGATTTAACAAAAGTCTTGGGTTTATCTGCACTCTTCCTCGTTGGAGCTCAGTTTACTTGTACAAAAAAAGAGACCACGCCTAAAAGTTTGACAAAAACACTCACAGATTTTAGAGTCACGCAGCAAGTTGAACTTACCTGAATTCCCCATGGTGGATGGTATGTCCTCCTCAGACCACAGCAATCAGTAACAAAGTCGTATTAAAAGCATTTTTGGCAGCTTTTGTTTTTTGTTTTTTTTTTTTATTCCACCTTTGGTGGACTTCCATAAGCGGAGCTCGCCTAGGGACAAAAAAGACGTTTGTCTACTAACACCTGCGAGGAAGCTCCGCCCTCCGAAACCTGAGCCACGCCTCAACCGTGTGTGGAGGAGTATTTCATGGAATTTTAAGACATAAATAGTTCTGTACCACTCAGTATACTTTCTAATAATGTTTAGAGCGACATATTTGTACTTTTACAGGACAGCTTGTTGCCACTCAGTCAACACATCAGTCTCCAGATGTTTGACAGAGAGCGATCTTCCAGGATGAGAGTCACAATGACCTGAGTTTAAAAATTAGAAGAAGAAAAAAAAAGATAGCATCTGACTTGAATTCAGTAAAACGCACTTGGATTGTATTGAAAAGAAGGATAGTGCAACATAACCCCTCGGGTAAAGACTATCTGCAGGAAGAGCATCTGTAAATATTCAGAAAAATCTGCTGAGAAAGGGTCTATCAACAAAAACAAGGTGTTACAAAACATCTGAATCTCTGTGATGGAAGATAAGTTAACTTTTGCTGCATTTAGTTCCTCCAGAATGCCTAAAGCTGTAGGAACTGTATAATTTCATGATTTTCATGACCTCCTTCCACCCTTTAGGCCTCTACGTGGTTTTTTAATGACTTTTAATATGTTTTTTGTTTGATGATGGTTAGAGTTGTGCAATTGCACTGTTCTCATCATACTGGTTCTTCTGCGTGTTTGTAAGCTCTTCCTTTTTCTTCTCCTAATGTCAAGTTGTTTCTTTGCAAATCGTTTATAATTGTGGGTTGTAGTTGTTCAGTGTCACGACATATAGTATTGCAATGCCACAATAAATGCACTGAAGCTTTAGATGCCCTATGCATATTAAAAACAAAGCCTAGGCTTCATAAAAAATGGCTTCTGGATGCTTTTTCCACACATTATAAATATTACCGGTATGTGTGTTTTAAGAAGGAAAAGGTTGAAGAACTCTGATGCAGTGAATTTGCCTCATTAGAGTGATTAGAAACATCTGCTGCTGTTGTTGCTGCAGCCTGTTAAATACAGACTTGTGTGTGCAGAACAACCAGAGTTGTTGGCCTAGTTTGAGGCTCACAATGGGGACATTACAGCAAATTCTCTGCCTTTTCTTTGGGCATTTGATTGCTGCACGCTCTTTTATGCGCTATGGAGATCCTATTTTTTCCCCTGATTTTGGAGGGTATCTTGAAAATGACATTTTTCCGTTTGAAAGAAATTTTGATTTTCTTCCTTTTGACACCATCTTCAACTCCTGGACCCCTGACTTGCAAGAGCTTATTGAATTTCCTCCCTTCCTGAACATTCCCAGAGTCCAGGTGTTTTGTGACGACTCAAAGTTAACTGTGCTCGTTGATAAGAAGCTCTTTGGTATCACCCTGACTGCAGAGGAGGTCCAGCTGGGTGATGGCTGCAATAGCAATGGAGAACTACTGAATCAGTTTGTTTTTGCTTATGGTTTGGAGGAATGTGGAACTACACCTGTGGTGAGTTGATGTCCTCTCCTTCCACTTTTATTTTATTTTTAAAAGATCTCATAAGGACTCTTTCATACACTGTCTTGCAGCTTCAGAGTGGCTTGCAGATGTTCACCAACTCTCTCCACTTGACTCTCAAGAAGGCTCTACCTGCCTGGTGGCAGGCTCCTCCCACAGTCCACATCTCCTGCATTCCAAAGAGGTGACTCATTTGTTTTGCCTCTACAATCCCAACTCTCTATTCCATGACTGGGAATGACCCTCACAGAAAACTGGCTAGACAGGGCAGCAACTTTCTCTGGTCAATGCTAGTGTATCAAATAAGTTGGTTTTTTTTTTTTTTTTTTTTTCTCTTATAGATTGCACAAGGATCCAAACTTTGTCTCCACACCCTCTGTGAATGTTAAGCGCTTCAACATTCAAGCCATGAATCGTGAGTAAAGCCTCTAACGCTGTTCAGTTGACCTGGTTCCTTCTATTTGTAGACCAATTACTTGTCTTCCAGCATCCTGGACGGAAGTGGCTCAGTCAAATATCTATACAAGAGGCCAGGAAATTAACCTCCAGGTTTCTGGCAAAAATGGACCAGATGAGCAGCTCTTCATTCAATCCTGCTTTACCTCAGCTTCTCCCGAGGCTCAGACTAAACCTAGGCATGCAGTCATATTAAACAAAGGGTAAGTGGGTGACGTGACTGTATTTACTGGGTGTAGTCGCGTCCTAACTGGCTATTCCTTCGGTAGGTGTTCGTCCTCACTGGGTGCTCCCCATAGTGTTGCACATTTCACTGCTTCCAGTGGCGCAGATGTGGTCAACTTCATATTGAATGCATCTAATCTGATTTCTGAGGTAAGGATTGTATAAATATGGCACGCTTTATGCTGGAATTGTGCACTAACAACTTCTCCCGGTCAGCTGTATGTCCACTGCAGTGTGGTTGTGTCTGACAAGGGCGTCACTTCTGGCACTAAGTCCTGCTCCTACAACGTGACCCAGTTGAGGTAATTGTATGCAATATGGAGTCTAAGTTTAGACAATGTTGGGCTGAGGCTTTGCTCTTCAGGTGGGAAGAACTGGGTGGTGACGTGGACGTCTGTAGCTGCTGTAGCTCAAAGTGTAAAGGTCCCTCTGTCAAGAGTCTTCCTGATGGTGAGTTCTCAAGATAGATGCTGTGTTTGTGGCTCATGGAAAACGTTTATTTATTTTATCCCCCCCCCCCCCTCCATTTTAAAGATGCCAAGGCTGTTGTCAGCGTTGGCCCCTTCATCATTTTGGACAACATGTTTCTAGACTCGGACCCACAGATGAGTCCCTCTGCATCTACGTCCATGCAGTCCAGTGGCCTTCCTTCTGATGACACAGTTGATTCTGGTCCTTCTGTATCAAGGAACACGCTTGTGTCTACACAAGGTGTAGTGGTGGTGAGTCAGGACCCATCCGCCAGACTAACGCTCTGGCTGCCTGGACAGGTGCATGACAAAATCAATTCCCAATCTGAGGATGGTCAGTTGCCAAGTGATGGTGGTGACTCGGCGCTTCAGCCACTACCCATGAAGGAAGAGGCCCTTGAGCTACCTACAAGTGATATTGTTGGTCAGACTTTAAGAGACTACAGTGGCGGTTCCTCACTGTGGGACATGGCTCTACTTCCAGTGGTTGATGGATGGCCAATCCCTGAAATGTCAGGCAACACCATTTTTGGAGAGCAACTTGAAAAAACAAGGTTTGGAAGATCTGGGACTCAAGATGCAGGTGCTGCGGAGGATGATGCCCCTCAGCCTACGGCGATCAGTATAAATCTCATGTTGGGCAACAAGCCAGAATCAGCTGTACCCGATGGTCTAGCTGTTGCAGCAGAAAATCAAAAACTGATTCCTACTGAAACTGAGTCAAATGACCTTAACCCAGGGGCCACACCCACCATGGAAGATGAGCCTTCTCCAAGCCAGATGGACCCAATGAGTTCTGAGGCTGCAGATGTTGCACCAATAATTCGTTCAAGACTTGAGTATTCCAAAAGTGCAGATGGCTCTCAGACAATAAGTTACGAGGAGGATGTGAAGCAGCAAGAGGGCCAATGTGCACAAGGGAGACCGAAGAGGGATGCACTTCCAGGAAAACAAGAGCCTGGACTCAAAGGGCTGCACTCCACCTTTCTGTATTTGCTGAGGTAGGATTCACTCTAAATTGTAACAATGTAAATGCACATGAAATTAAACTCTTCTCTTCCACAGGAGGATGGACAAGGCTGAATGACCTTCATGAATATTAAACTGAGTAAAGTGTATAGTGGGTGTTTTGTGTTTTTTTTTTTTTTTTTTTTTTTTTTTTTTTTTTTTTTTTTTTTTTTTTTCCCCCCATCTAGCAAAAAATGGCTTTCATAATTAACTTTTAAACTGGGACTTAAAGCCATTAATTGGCCCAGTTCATAGAAAACCTGTAGTCTTCCCCTCTTAAATGCACTAAAAGCTGACTCCCCAGGATTTGTCAATTGAACCACATATTAATCAGGTTTGTAAAACTGCATTTTTCCACCTCCGTGATATCGCAAGGATTAGGAGCATCCTCTATCACAGTGATGCTGGAAAAAAATTCACGCGTTTGTCTTGTAGACTAGATTACTGTAATGTTGTTGGCTGGATGTCCAAGTAATTCTCTGAACAGCCTCCAGCTGATCCGAAATGCAGCAGTGTGAGTGCCGACAGGAATCAAGAGACCACGTTTGTAGTTTTTAGCTTCCCTTCATTGGCTCCCCGTAAAATTTAGAATTCAATTTTATTACTTGGGTGTAAAATCTGCGATATTTAACACCTGATGGTATCTTAGGTTCCTAATAGAGCTCTCCGTTCTCAGAGTGCAGGTTTACTCGTAGTTCCTAGAGTATCCAAACGTAGACTTGGAGGATGGGCTTTCTGTTATCAGGCACCATCACTCTGGTACACACGTCCAGTTTGGGTTAAGGAGGCTGATGCCACCTCCGCCTTTAAAACTAAACTGAAAAAATTTAAAGCATAGTTTTATAATTAGTACCTTTAATGTGTTTGTGCCAGTAGTCAAAGCTACTGGAGCAGCTCATCTTATATATAGCTTTGGTGTAGATATGCTGCAGGGGGGCAGCAACATGATCCAGAGTGGTGTCCTTCACCACCTCTGTTTCTCTTTACCTTCCCTGTCTTCACCTCAATCCTCAGTTAACAGTATCTCATAAGCATAATTTTGGTCCATTGTTCTTGTAGTTGTGCTCGTCTGGCCCTTTTTTTTTTTTTTTTTTTTTTTTTTTTTTTTTTTTTTTTTTTTTTTTTTTTTTTTTTTTTTTTTTTTTTTTTTGTGTTTTGTTTTTCTTCTCTGTGCATGTTGTACAGACCAGAACCTCAGGAGCTGCTTGCTGACCTGCAGTCCCACCTCTGACCATCCCAGTGTCTGCCTTCACCTGTCTGTATGGATGTCTCTGGATATTTGCTGACATCCCGACCTGCAGTCCTTGTCTGTGGATCCCCAACTATCTATCTATATATATAAAGCACAAGTCTTTGTTCTGCTGCTGATAATTTTACTATTGTATCCTGTCTTGTACCTTTGACGGTGTGTCTGTGTCTCTATACTCTCTTTACGTCCTGCTCTACCCGGCTGGCCTTCGGCAGGAGGGCCCCCCACTTATGAGCCAGGTACTGGTCCAGGTTTCTTCCCTCTTAAAGGGGAGTTTTTCCTTGCCACTGTTTGGCTTCATGTTTTTCTCCCAGTAGGGGAGTTTTTACCTGCCGTTTATGTAATAATTGCTTGGGGGTCATGTTCTGGGTCTCTGGAAAGCGCCTAGAGACAACTTGTGTTGTAATAGACGCTAAATAAATAAAACTGAATTGAATTGACTGCCTTCAGTGCACCCTCTCACAACCCACACTTAAGTCTGAGGTTTGCAAAATTTTCACCATTTCATCAACTGGCAGGAAATTTGCATTTCTAGTCCTTCGACGGGCAGTTCTGGTATTCCTATCTAGAGAGCCGTGTGGGTTTTTTATTTTTTATTTTTTTTTTATATAAAAAGCCTGGTTGACTGGCTAAAACGTGAGCGTGCCAGACGTTTAAGAAATCTTCCCCTTACAGTCACTACGCCGTGTACATATTCCGTTTGGAAGAACTCTTGCGCATTCCCACCCAGGTGTCGCTGTGGGGAGCTGGGCTCTGTCGTTGGGCCGCTACAGTGTGCGCTCTCCCTTTTACAGCGCGTGCTGGATGTTTTTCCTATCCCGAGTTTGACCCTGGCCCCTTCCTCCTGTCCGCACCGCTACTCTCTATAAAGTGCCCATGCTTTCCCCACGCACCCTCTTTTCCCGGCCACAAAACAACCGTGAGTGTTCAACTCACAGTTCTTGGAAAACTTCATATAAAAACCATATAAAAAACACAAAATATATAAAACTATAATAAAAACGAGTACAATTTAAATACTAAAAAATAGCAAAAAAGGAAAAAAACCACAAAGAGGCCTTGGGCTTTACTCGCAAAAGGAAAATCTGAACGAAGACAACGATCTTAAGGGTGATTATTTCGGGTTTTATACAGCATCTGAGGCTGGATCAGTAGGCAGTCCACAAAAACGGGGTGTCTTGGAGGACTGACGCGCAGGTCGGACCCGGACTGCAGTTTACATCGGCTGTCCTTTCTCTTGCGCTTAACTTTCTACACATTTTATCCGTAAGTTAGAGATGAACACAGCGACAGGGAGTTATCCGATGGCTTCTCTCTACGTTGGCGACCTGCACCCCGACATCACGGAGGCTATGCTGTACGAGAAATTCAGCCCTGCCGGACCGGTGCTCTCCATCCGCGTCTGCCGCGACATGATCACCCGGCGCTCCCTCGGATATGCTTATGTGAACTTCTCCCAGCCCGCCGACGGTAAGCAATGAGACGAGAGGTGATCGCTGTACATGTTAAGGCATTGCACGTATCAATAAGTCTGCAAATAAGGTCTCCATGTTTTCATTTTGTTGCCCCAAGGCTGCCTGTGCAATTCAATTTATGTTTAGATTTTTTTTTTAATTTTCTTGCTCCACAGCTGTACCACAGTCGTGACAGTTCTCCAGACTGGTTGGAGCAGTCATTTGACCTATATATGCATGTCCCAGATCTTGTATAGACTACCCTTGGTAATAAAACTCTGCACTGGAAGGTTTAAATTGTCCCTAAAAGCAACAAAACTATATGGGCTTAACCACTTTATAAGGGGTTATAATTACTAAAAAAAAGAAAAGGAATAAAACTCATAGCTGAAGCTACCAGTTGTGTGTGTGTGTGTGTGTGTGTGTGTGTGTATAGTAGTCATAATTTGGATTTTTTTTATTTTTTTTTTCCTTAATCCTGCAGCTTCAGTGGTGTGTGATCAGTTCAGCCATGGTTAGTATTATAAGTAATGGCCTGATCGCTTCAGCTGCCTGTCCAGTGTCTTTTTTATAATAAAATATAAACATAAGTGTCGTTGATGGTGAAACGTTAATCTCCATTAAGCAGTTGAGGTTGTCTGAGGCTTGGAGAGACAGGTTGTGTGAACTGTTTTCTTGCTGTATCAACAAAAACACCTGTGACAACATATCTGTGCTAGAGCTGGTCACCAAAAGCCAACAGGATCATTCCCAGGAAGGTATTCCAATAAGCAAAAGAAAAAACAAACACAAAAAATTAAGAGAAGCAGTAAACGAGAAGGTGGCATATTTTTGGTTGTTGTAAATTTGTGCACAATGGTATATACGTGGAGATCTGCAGACCTGCAGAAGTTCACTGCCTGAATGACTCAATGCAGCGTGCAGAGGACTTGACGGGGAAGACGGCAGTAATTGGGGTTGTTTGTGGTCTGAGGCTTTCCTCACCTTCATGTGTGAACGCTCATGAGACCTGCCGTTGCTCATCCGAGCATTCTTGTTGAATGTGTGTCTTCCCCATCAATGGTAGAGAATGCTCCACACACGCTCCATGCCAGCACATACCTCTCAGGACCCCTCTCTAAATATAGAGCTTCACTCTGAGCAGACCAAAATTTGCCTGCTCCATAACCCTTAAAAGACAAACGCTTAACAATAACAGGTGATTCAAGACTGAGCATTTTCATCTCTGATTGTTCCATTGCGTCAGTAGCTTCATTGATACACACTTGATTAGTGTGTGTAACCGATATTAGTTTGGCTTATTTTGTGATAACTAACTTCCACTCTGAGCCTTCCAGAAATGTTTGTGTTTGACAGCGAACACGCACCTTCTCTGAGCACATGAGTTGGGAAGTACAATTGCAAGCCAAACTGCTGATGCCAGCAGACGCAAGGGAGCTCCGTTTTGTTTACCAGACACTTTTAGCTGGAAAGCCTGGCCTGGTGTGTGTGTGTGTGTGTGTGTGTGTGTGTGTGTGTGTGTGTGTGTGTGTGTGTGTCGCTTACTGTGGAGTGACTGAACAAAAGGATGTTTGGCACATGTGTCCAAACTGATGTGGGAGTTAAAGCGGTAAATGGAGAGGAAAACAAAAATTGATTAAAATCACTGGGCTTATGGAGCAGAGGATGATTTGAATGCATGTGAAAATAAAGCCTTTTGTAAACATGTCACTCGTTCACGCTACAATATTCCGATTTAAACGATTAAACGTCGGGGGGGGGGGGCTGCTGCATGTGGCGTGTCCTAACAGGGAGACATGTGCTCCCGTCTTGCCCGCTGCAGCTGCCTCGGACTCGTCCCAGCTGCTGGCAGACAGCTCATCAGCCACATGGTGTACTGCCGCATGGTAACCATGCGCCCGTGCACTGTGGCACATGCTGCACAAGAGTACAAACTGTTTTAAAACCCTCACCTGTTGATTCAAGCTGGCGTTCTTTTATTTGAAAGAATTTAAGCTCCGTGAAAACAGCGACCAGTGACCTCACCCTCCACCTGTGTCTTTCCTTCTGTTAGCTGAGAGAGCCCTGGACACCATGAACTTTGACGTGGTGAAAGGGAAGCCCATCAGAATTATGTGGTCTCAAAGGGATCCCTCGCTGAGGAAGTCTGGTGTGGGCAACGTTTTCATCAAGAACCTTGACAAGTCCATTGACAACAAAGCCCTGTATGACACCTTCTCTGCCTTTGGCAACATCCTCTCCTGCAAGGTACAGTCGGTGTAAATATGACAATTGTTATGACACGTAAATCACCATCACTGAGGCCAAACATACTGCGTCTGGCTCTTTAACCCATAAACAACTGATGCAACACGTGAGGGCAAATCTGTGTTTAGAACCTCTCCGATCTCAGTAAGTTGAGGGCACAAACCAAACCTCAGGTCCATTTTAAAACCAAATTCAAAGGTCTGACTCCTCTAAGGTCTTTTTGAAGTTATGCAGAAATCCAGTGCCACCTGTGGTTTTTCTCCTGGTTTTTTTTTTCTTTTTTTTACTCACTATCTCAAATGCGGCTCTCTGTTTGCTGACTGTGTGACTTTAACGTGATGCTCTGAGCCCTTGCTGCTCAACATTTGTTTTTTGTTTTTCGTGACTCACAAAGTCATGAAAAGCCTACTCCAAAGTCTCTGTTTCACACTAAACAGCTCTGTGAGGGTTTCCCCAGGACTACGGTGCAGCCTTGCTGTCCTACACACCTCCGTAGTCACTTTAGAGTATTTCTAATTGAATCTGAGCAACACATATAAATTGCTTGAGCAGTGCAGAGTACAGTGAGCCTCAAAACATTTAAAGAAGGACTGGAATGTCATTTCTAATGAGAAAAACTGCATTTCTGTTGAAAATGTGGGTGTGAATGCTGAGCGCTGATGTTAGCCTTGTGGCGCCAACATGTGTTAGGGACGGTGTGGTTTTAGTGAGCAGTGATTAGTAAAAAGGGTCTGTGTTAGTACTTATGAGCAGTTGGTCTGATGAATCAGGGATGAATCAGTCTGATGCAGGGCGAGGCGAACAGCTAATAAGTCATACGTTCATATAGGAGCAGGTTTGTCATACAAAAACAACTGAAACCTTTTAATTTTCTTAGTTGTTTCAACAAGCAATATAATTTCCAATTGCACTCGGTGCTACTTTTCAAATAGTTCCACAAACTTGGTCTGACCAAGCGCCAACGTTACAACTTCTGGGTTGAGGTTAAATGCAGGGAAAAGTTCACCTGCCAATTACTAGGGGCTGGCTTAGTTAGGGGCGTGGTCTGTTGATTAGCAGCTGGCATAGCCAATGGCTATTTAGTGCACAGAGCTGTTTTAACAGAGCAAAGTCGTTCATACCTTAAAGATAATACATTTTGTCTAACTGTGCGTTAGATATCCATGGGTCGACTAAACTTTCCCTAAACAATATTTGAACGGTGCTCCCATTGGGAATGTTTGGTGCCGGTTCCACGGATCAGGCTGAAGGAGCTGGATTTCAGGACCCTTCCAAGGGGAAATCCTCCATGAACTTGCAGTAAATCGACCCACAACCCTGGCGGCCACCGGCCGAGCGACCGCAGGTGCCATTAAAGCTCTGCTTGGCAGCTCTTGGTTCAAATGTCGTTTCATTTCACTCCAAATGAGGATGCGTGCACAGATTTGTGTGTTTCAAAACATTGCATTCACACAGTCCGCCATGAGGTTGGAGTTGTTTCGAAGTGGTAAAAAAGATGCTTTTAGGAACCTCACTCTGAGCAACTGTTGGCCCAGATTCCCATCAAAACTTCCCATCCGTTCTACTGCAGGTCAGACAGGAATTACTACGTCTTGCAACCACACTTCAGAGAAGAAAGGAAACAAAGTCCCCTCATTAAATAAAAGTTCAAGCTCAGTGGCTGCCTTCATTTAAAGCCATTTTTACTAGTGTGTCTTTCTCGGCTCAAGGTGGTGTGTGATGAAAATGGCTCCAAGGGCTACGCCTTCGTCCATTTCGAGACTCAGGACGCAGCCGATCGCGCCATCGAGAAGATGAACGGCATGCTTCTAAATGACCGCAAGGTGTGAGTGTCTGATCATCCTATAGTATTCATTGTAGCTGATATTTTTCTTCTTTCTTAGTACTTTTGAGAGTTTCACCTGAGTCCCACATTCACTTTATTACTATTTAAAAGATTTCCAAGCTGCAGCATGTTTTGACATTAAGTCGACAGTGGGACAAAACTTGTTGAATATATAAACCTGACTGCTCTGATTGCTGAGTGAACTGACTTCTTGTTTTGTTTTTGTTTTTTGTTTTTTTTTGTTAATGAGTTTGCGTGTGAATAATATGACTAATACGCACATCTCTCACTTCCGCCAGTTTGAAGATAACCTCTAAACTCAGAGATAACCGACTAAAAACTCATTGCATTTCTTTCTTGCAGACACATTTTCTGTTGCCTCATGTGTACACTTGCTGGTCACCCATTTTAGTGTTTGAATGTGTGTGTGTGTGTGTGACCACACTTGTTTGTTTTAGTGATGGATCGAATGCAGGAATGCAATACGGGATGGCGGAAGGGGAAAGGTCTTCGTAGTAAGGTATATAAGATCCTTTGGTCGTCCTCAGCTTTCCTTTGTACTGTGAGACACTGTTCCTCCATCCCTCTCCATCCACCTCCTCATGTTGTGGACCAAGAATTAAGATGGTTGTCACAGTGATGACTAGCATGCCAGCACATCTGCTTGCCTCTGGTGATATTAATGGAGCTTTTGTTTGTTCGTTTGTTTTGTTTTTGTCATCGTTGACACCAGGATTGTCGAGTCACATGATAAAACCTAGCTGTGAATTTGTATCTGTGGATGTCATCCTTTGTTCTGTGCCTGTTGGGTCAATTTTTTTTACTGAACCGTGGATCAGGATAAAGAAGGATAAAGAAGTGAAGAGGCAGCTTGGTTTGCTTTCCCATCTCCGTCGACTTTGCTTTACAAAAAAATGTGTTTTGCCACTCTTCCGCTATGTTCAGGTTTGTGGGCCGTTTCAAGTCTCGCAAAGAACGAGAGGCTGAACTTGGTGCCAAAGCTAAGGAGTTTACCAATGTCTACATCAAGAACTTCGGGGACGACATGGACGACGAGCGTCTGAAGGAGCTCTTTGACAAATATGGTAAATTGCAGCTGGCCTTGCGTGTCTTCCTGCTGAATCCAGGTGGTGCAGACTTCGGCTGTTTTTCCATTCACATTCTTGGCATCTGCAGGTAAAACGCTCAGTGTGAAGGTGATGACGGACTCCGCCGGGAAATCCAGAGGGTTTGGATTCGTCAGTTATGAGAAACACGAGGATGCCAACAAGGTACCTGAGACTAGTGTAAACCTTTAAAGCGTATGCGCAGCTGTTTGGAATTTTCTCAGATAAATGTGGCTTGATCCAAAGGCTGTAGAGGAAATGAACGGCACCGAGCTCAACGGGAAGACCATGTTCGTGGGCAGAGCTCAGAAGAAAATGGAACGGCAGGCAGAGCTGAAGAGGAAGTTTGAGATGCTGAAACAAGAAAGGATCAGTCGTTACCAGGTATGCAGAAACCGCATCCTTCTCTTAATCTAACCAACACGATATTTCAGTTTATTTAGATCAACGAAATGTTTGATTAAAACCAATCAAATCTTGTCAGGGAGTTAATCTTTACATCAAAAACCTGGATGACACCATCGATGATGAAAAATTGCGTAAGGAGTTCTCTCCATTTGGGTCCATCACAAGTGCTAAGGTGAGAAAAGTCAAGTCGATGTAAAACACTAAATTAACCGAGAATGTAGTTTAACGTTTAAAGTGATATAACTACAATCTGTCAATATTTTAGGTGATGCTAGAGGAGGGACGTTCGAAGGGTTTTGGCTTCGTCTGCTTCTCTTCTCCTGAAGAGGCCACCAAGGCCGTGACTGAGATGAACGGACGTATTGTTGGCTCTAAACCCCTCTATGTGGCTCTCGCTCAACGCAAAGAGGAGCGCAAAGCCCACCTCACCAACCAGTACATGCAGCGCATAGCCGGCATGAGGGCCATGCCGGCTAACGCCATCATCAATCAGTTCCAGCCCACCAGCGGCTACTTCATGCCAGCTGTGCCTCAGGTGTGAGGATCGAATTCACGACGGATGCATTTATAGAGGCATATTTAATGGTTGGAAATGGATTCCGTGACAAAGTGTGAAACGAGTCTGTTGGACAGTGACAGATCATTTTACAGACGATCGACAGTTGTGTATTGGTCTGAATCCAAACAAGCATTTTAGCAGTGATTTTTTTTAATTTTTTTCCCTTCCAAATCATGAATAGCAGCCTATATGTCCATCCGCTGATAAAACTGTCATATTCTTGCTTTTTACACAAGTAGCTTGATGAAATATGGAATTTAACAGCACATCAGCTGCTTTTTTTCCACAGCTGTGTTCAGCAGTGCCACACTCATCAAACCGCCGTCTTATCAGTTTGCTTTTGTGGGAAATCGTCACTGATGAGGCACTACACCAGCTTGTGAACACACTAGAGCATTCAGCAGCTCGATATCCATTAACTAGTCACATGACTTGGTAGAAAACAAAAACTTGTTGTAACATCAGGTGAAAAGATTTTCAGCAGTTATGACGTTTTCATAGTCTTTTCATAGTCTCACCGTGTTAATTGTTGTTGCATCGTATCTATCTCGGTCTTGTCCCCATCAGGCCCAGAATAGGACGACGTACTATGCTCCCAATCAGCTGGCCCAAATGCGACCCAACCCCAGGTGGCAGCAGCAGGGGGGTAGAGGTCAAGGTGAGCAACGCAGCAAATCTATCCATCATTAACATAGAAAACTTTAAAAATTAGGATTATGCTGAAATGCCTCATTTTTCATGTAATGTAATGTTTTGTTTTTTCACTCGCAGGTGGTTTCCAAGGAATACCCAGCTCACTGCGTCAGCCGGGACCAAGAGCCAACCTGAGACACATGACTCCTAGCAGCAGCTCACAGGGACCACGAGGTGTGTTTCCAGATGAAAACAACACCGTCATCTGACTCATTCTGCCATCAGAAGAGCTGTTTTCTGCACTTAATAAAATATGGTGACTGCTTATTTTGTTTTTCTTTGTTGCCAGGTACAGGGCAGACCATGGGCCCTCGTCCATCAATGGGAGTTCCTGGTCCACGGACCATGCCTCCGTACAAATATGCCACTAGTGTGCGTAACCCTAATCCCCAGGTGGTCCAGCCTATTGCCTTACAGCAGGTATAGTATTAGTGTCCCGTTGCATTACACATCCTGATTTGTAAACACTGTTTTTTCAAGTGTTTTTTTTTTTTTTTTTTTTTTTTTTTTACCCTTCAAGGCCCAGGCAGCTGTACATGTCCAAGGCCAGGAGCCTCTCACAGCCTCGATGCTGGCTGCTGCACCTCCTCAGGAGCAGAAACAGATGTTGGGTAAGACTGGCTTTCACAGTAAATACACAGTATTAGCTTTTGGCTTTCATTTCCTGGATTCATTCCCATTAACCCCCATCTCAAAACAGGAGAGCGACTATTCCCACTAATTCAGGCCATGCACGCCAACCTGGCAGGAAAGATCACTGGGATGCTGCTGGAGATTGACAACTCTGAACTGCTGCACATGCTGGAGTCTCACGAATCGCTGCGTTCAAAGGTGCCTCATCCACTTTGTCATATCGACGCGTACAATATGTACAAGAATATACACTCCATACTATATTAGAATATGTTTTTTTCTTTTTTTCCAGGTTGAAGAAGCTGTCGCTGTGCTGCAAGCCCACCAGGCAAAAAAGGATGCGACTCAGAAAGTGGGCAGCATGCCTACTCCGGCTGCTGCCTCATCCTGAAAACCGCATGCTGAAATGACAAGAGACAGGAAGAGACATGCACTACAGTACTATGAACAATTATGCAAAGAGAATAAAGAGAATAAATCAGTGTAATTTAAAAACATACTTGAATATTTTGAAAGCTATTACAGTGCATAATTTTCTAGTTATTTAATACTTTTAAACTGTATTCCAAAGTGATAATAAAAACGTGATCCTATTTTGTGGCAAAAAAGAGAAACTTGAAATTGAGCCTTGTTCTCTGTTGATGCTTAAAAGCTTCACATTTAATTTGAAATGGTGGACTCCTCCATCCTATCCTGCTATGAATGTGTGGACTTCTCAATAAAGAGACAATTTATCAAATGCTTGTCCTCACCTTATTTTAACGGATAAACACAGACTACTTTTTTGTGTCGGATGTGTCTACCCAACAAATGCCTTCAAATAAAGTGATGTGGAAGAGGAGGTATGTGTTCATGGTATGTGTGGCACTTATGGGAATGTTTCCTAATCATTGTTTATTGTGTTCCTAATCATTCCTGTAACAATTTGTCATACAGTTAAGAAAGAATGAGGTAAGTTGGGGTATATAGGTTACAGCTGCAGTTTACAGGTTAGAAATAAAAGGAACATAGGTTCCCTGAGGTTCTCTTGGTTGAGTGGAAAATGCTCCCCAAAGGTTTGTGTAAAAAAAGTTAAAATCTATATTTTGAATAAGATGTTAAAGCTGGACATGCAGATGGCAAAAACCTCCACAAATGCAAATTCTTTTGAAGTACCCCGTGAAAATGTGACTAACAGCCAGCATGCATAAATAAATATATATATATATATATATATATATATATATATATATATATATATATATATATATATATATATATATATATATATATATATATATAATACAGTTAATGCTGATTGATTTCGGTCCCTGACACCGTTTCTTTTCACTCCGTCCTGCCGCACTGTCCCGGTCAAACCTGGACGTAGTGACGGGTGTAGTCAGACGGGGGCGCTGTGGTCTACGGAGCCGCGGAGGCGGGGCCTATCTTCATCCCACCAATCAGCGGTCGAGGTTGCAGTTGAAAGGTTACACATGGCGGCTAGCAAGCGGGTGCTGTACGTGGGTGAGTCGTTTTTTGGCTTTTTCACGTTAATACCTTAAAATCCTCTCATCTTAGCACGTACGTTAAATACACGTTCAGCATGATATGGCGTTGAGGAGAACTAAAGGATAAACGCTTTGCATGCGCTGTTTCCGAGAGGTTTGTGTTGATTCCACCGTAGATCCGCTTAAACCTGTTAAAAGCCGTTGTTGTTGTCGTTAAATGTTCACCCGCCAGCCGTGTTTACGCCCCTACTAACCGTTTTCGCTGCTGCCAGGCGGCTTGGCGGAGGAGGTGGACGAGAAGGTGTTGCACGCGGCTTTCATCCCGTTTGGAGACATCTCCGACATCCAGATCCCTCTGGACTATGAAACGGGTGAGATCCGGACTCTTACGAGACGAAGCCCCACTTTGTGAATTGTGTGAAAGCCAAACGTGAAACTGTGTGTCCGCTTTCAGAGAAGCACCGAGGGTTTGCGTTCATCGAGTTTGAGCTGGCAGAGGTATGTCCCGCTTCACGGGTGCACTATCGATTACACGATATCAGAGATCGATTCCGACGTGATTATACTCTTGTAAACCCTTAAAACGCCTGAACATGGTTGGTACCTGCAGCATGGCAGCGTTTTTGTGTTACTGTGTCTTTATGCATCTCTTATTAATATATTTTACTTCTTCTACAGGATGCTGCAGCAGCTATTGATAACATGGTACGCCAGAAAAGTTTTACTCATTTTATTTTTAAACATTTGCTCCTGGGTTAATCATTGTTTCTTTTTCTTCTTTTTTTAATACCAGAATGAATCAGAACTCTTTGGGCGGACCGTCCGTGTCAACATTGCCAAGCCCATGAGAATTAAAGAGGGTTCTTCTCGACCGGGTGATCAATTACACCCATTACACGGTCGCTGCAAGGTTTTTAAACTGTTGCTTGGTTCTGACTTTTTTGCTGTGCTCTTCCACCAGTGTGGTCGGATGATGACTGGCTGAAGAAATTCTCTGGGAAGACGGCGGAGGAAGCCGACGCAGAGGTGGCGGCTGGAGAAGCAAACGCCACATCAACGCAGGAGGTGAGATCGCTTTATTTCTAGTCTCTGCTGCTGCACGTGGAACGATTTTAAAGCCCAAACTGTTCCAGGCGACACAAAACGTCTTTGTGCGCATGAAAGAGTCCTTGAGAAACCGTGCAGACTAGATCTGCAGGTCTTTGATCCTGAGAAATGTTGTCATACTAACCAAAGTGTGATTTGTTTTTGCAGTCTGAGCCACCGGCTAAAAAGAGCAGAGTGAATCCGCAGGTCTACATGGACATTAAGATCGGCAACAAGCCAGCAGGCAGGCTGCGCTTCCTCCTCAGGGCTGACGTTGTTCCCATGACGGCAGGTCTGCACATATTCTCAGCCTCACATTCAACCCACAACCAACGTGGTACAGGCTGTCACGAACAGCAGCGGTTGAAGTTGAAGCGCAGTCTAACTGCCAACGCCGCATACCGACTGTCAAGTACAGTGATGCAGTCGGATCACTGGGTCCCTGTTCAGCTAAGGGACCTGTGAACACTTCCTTCATTGAGTCAACTATGAAGTCCTCTGTATACTGGTCTGGCGTAAAGCCGTCTGTCGCATAGTTAAAACTTTGCTGCAGGACGGTAATCCCAAACTCTGCAGTAAATCGCTGCAATGGTCCGGACCTTAACCTGACTAAAGTTCTGTGCTGGGAGTTAAAAATGGGGAAATTATTGCTTCGACTTCTAGTGCTGAGGGAGGTTGTCCAAGCTGTCGACCCCGTGAGGGTTAGTCGTTTCTCCACTCGTTACTTCTGCATCTTGGCTTAGTTTGTGTTATTAAATTGGATGCAAAAATATAGCTTTATAATTGAGTTGTAGTTAAGGTTTGAGCATGCTCGTGCCTGTGGGAGATGTGAATCTTGGTGAGGGATGCTTGTGGTGTGTATGATTTTCTGTGCTGTTTTTGATGACTCTGTAATGCCTCAGTGCAGCTTGTGAGCCCCACCAAAATGTAACGGCAGAAGATATTCTCCACAGAGCACCTGTAGGAGGGCAGTAGCAGCTGCTGGGACACATTTGGCCTCTTCAATGTTCTTAAAAAGAACAAGCACAAGAAGAAGGTCGCTGCTGCGCCTTTTTAACAAGAAAAGTGGTGTTAATTGTCCATGTAAAGTCCTGTGAGCTGTGTGTGCCCAGGAATTTGAAGCAGGTCCTTCATGTCTCCATGGATGAAGAGAGGAGCAGTCTTCACTCTCTTCCTCCTGAAGTCCACTGTAAGCTCTTCTGTTTTGGTGAAGTTGAGTACCAGGTTGTTTGTGGCAAACCTGATGATGGTGTTAGTGGGGTGAGTAGATGTGGGTGTACAAAGTGAAGAATAGTGGACTCGACACTGATACTGAGCTTCAGGATCGGGGAGTGATGGTACCCCACCCTGACTGACTGACTGTTGGCAGTCTGTTAAGGAGTCCATGATCCAGCTGCAGGTGGACTTACTGATGCCCAGGTCCAGGAGTTTGGACACCAGTCTGCTGGGGATGATGGTGTCAAATGCCGAGCTGGAATTAACGGACATCATCCTCACATAGGAACCAGGGCGTTCTAGATGGGTCAGTGCAGTGTGAAGGGCTGTGTTGATGGCGTCTCCTGTAGACCTGTTTGAACGTCAAGCGTCAAGATTTCACTGAATGAGCCTGACCGTTGTAAATCTAATCTATTCTAATTTCATTTTTTTTTTTTTTTAACAGAGAACTTCCGCTGTTTGTGCACACATGAAAAGGGCTTTGGCTACAAGGGCAGCAGCTTCCACCGCGTCATCCCTCAGTTTATGTGCCAAGGAGGCGACTTTACCAACCACAATGGTACCGGTGGCAAGTCCATCTACGGGCGGAAGTTTGATGATGAAAACTTTGTCCTCAAACACACTGCTCCAGGTCAGGAATCTGAATGTCTTGGTTTCTGTTTGCCGCGCTCATCCCATCGATGACTTGGATAAACCCTTTTCTTTCATGTGCACAGGGCAGCTCTCCATGGCCAACTCTGGGCCCAACACTAACGGATCTCAGTTCTTCATCACCAATGACAAAACGGACTGGCTGGATGGCAAACATGTGGTTTTTGGAGAGCTGGTGGAAGGGATGGATGTGCTCCGAGCAGTAGAGGTGAGGGATGAAACTGCAACTTGGTTTCCTATTTCAGTGAAGGTCTGTTTCCAGACTGCAGAGACTAACGGACAGAGATGGTTCAGGCATGTGCCTTTTCATCTTTTTTTTTTTTTTTTTTTTTTTTTTTTTTTTTTTTTTTTTTTTTTTTTTTTTTTTTTTGCATTCACCATTAAAGATTTCTTTTAAATATCACATAATACTATATCATAACTACATAATCCATTAATTAGTCCCCTAACCCTGCATTTACCCAATTCTGTGGCATGCACAACAACTTTATATGCTGCAGAAATTCAAATCTAACCACAGTTAGTTCAAAAAGACAAAGGCTGTCTGGTTCCCAGGAAAGAAACAGTCTGAGATTCAGAGGAAAACCAGCAAAAGTCATTGGTGGTGTGATAAATGGATAGTTTGTCAATAAGAGACTGCTAGTCACAGAAGAACCCAACCAAAAGCCACAATGCCTAATCGGTGGATTAAATGATCCTTTTGATATAAAGAATATACACGTGACATGAAAACTAACATTTTTCATGGGGGCAACGCACATACTCTGCTTTGCTGCTCATCCCACAAATGCATGTTCCTTACAAAGACAAATAGACAAGTTTTCCATCAGTACAGGATTTACTGCCAAGAAGCATTGTTGCAACAAAGAAATAATCTGCCACACACACATTTCCTCACTTTTTATGCTAAATGTATAAACCACAGCTTGTGATTTGTGAAAGTTTAATTCTGTGTACAAAAATGCAAAAAAACAAAAACAGGGGCAATGTCCCTGCTGTTTAATGCAGTCATACAACCTTAAACCAGGTGCAGCTCAAAAACGCAACACTTGGTGTTTTTTTTTTTTTTTTTTTTTTTTTTTTTTCTTCTCCCCTTGTTTGCACATATATTAATGGTTAATACCAAGTTTAGTAGAACCTAAGAGTTATATTTGTGCATTTTAATCTTGCAACTGATTTTTTTTTTTTTTTTTTTTTTTTTTATATCCCTGGAGGAAAAAATAAAAAGAAGTGGGGGGGACTAAATATTCTGCCGAAGAGGGCTAGAACAACTGGGTGTGGAATGTGAAAAAGACTAGAAAAAAGTGGGACTGAAAGAGCTAGAAAGAAAGATGAGACAGTGGTGGGTGCAGTCTGGTGTCTGTGTTGTAATGTGTGGTAAAATGTTTAAAGAGTAAAGGTGGAAACAGGACAATCGGGTGTTATACACAAAGAGAGGACAGAGAATTATGTGAAACTTTTTTTTTTTATTGTTGAGTCTTTATTGTAACTACCTAAAACCCCCAAATATGGCTTTTTTTTTTTAATGTATTATCACAAAATCAGTAAAGACATACTAGAAAAACAATTAGAATAATTAACTGATTTTTAATTAATTAATTTCTAATGCATTTTTTTTTTTTTTTGAAAAGGAATAGCTTTTGATGAAATGAACATGCAGATACCTTTTATTTGGTGGGTAAACTGATTACAAGGGGCACCAGCATAAATGGGTTCACTTTATTTATTCATTTATTTATTCATTTTCACTTGTCATGTGAACTAAAAATATATAGACACCAAACTGTACCAAAGACTTTTAATTTTAACAAGCATAAAATTAAAACGGCACTCTGGCATAAATGTGTTTACATAAAAAATAAAAAAAAAAACAGTAAAATCAAAATCCAGGTGCTATGCATTTTGTCCCGTATAATTTTCTGTTTTGTTTTTGTTTTTTTTCTGCAGGCTCAAGGAACAAAAGATGGCAAGCCGAAGCAGAAAGTGATCATCTCAGACTGTGGAGAATATGTGTGAATGAAAAATAAATAGTTTAAACATGTTTGTATATGAGGCACATTTGAGAGCTCTTGTGCTTTGAATCTGAATCTTCTGCCATGTAAATATTTCAATAAACATTTTTTTTTTTTAATAAAGAATGCAAATGCTGTGGTGTGTATTTTTTTTTTTTTTTTTAAAGTAATGTGAAATTAATCAATTGGCTTGCTAAAACATAGATGCATAATAACCACTTTATAGTAATATGTGTAGTTTTTTTTTTTTTCTTAGTACTCTAACAAAAATTTGTGTTGTTATGTCATAGTATAAACTTTTTCCTCCCCCGAACTGTCGGTATGCGACATTATTTTCAAAAGTCATGCCGTGTAAGCAGTTTGTTTTCGTCGTGTTTTACATAATTTCCGCACGCGAGCATGTACAACGAAGTCTTTCAACGTCATTGTCGGTGACAGGGTTGGTTGGTTGAGCGAGTTTTGGGTGGAGTATAGTTGCTACACCTGAGCAGGTTCAGAGATGATGAGGCATGGGAGGCGCGCAGCTCCGCCTCCCTCCGCTCCCGTCCAGTTGGGGAATCTGGATGAAAAAAAAAAAAACAAAAAACACGATGAGAATCTCAGCGAAGACGATTCCCACACTTCTGCTCTAAGTGGGAACAACGGCGATTCAGCTGTGAGTATCCTTTATAGAATCAAATCGGAGAGTCGTGTAAAACGGTTTTATTACCTTTTAGACGGTCGTGTTGTGGAAGACGCGTAATTACGCACGGAATGTTGAAACTTGAAAATCCGAATCGCGGTCTGAAGAACGCGAAAATCTGGTTTCAGTGAGTGTTTCTTTCTCGTTACTCCAAACGGCGACTAATAATAGGTTATTGCTTGTATAACCGAGAATTCACTGGTTTATTGTTTTAATTTTACATGTAGTTTTAAACGTTTGCCATAAAGCTGTATAAAAGCGTAACTTCATAGAGTAAAATCCCGCTTCCCCCACTTTCTTTGTTCCCTAAACCTCTTAATGTGCATGTGATTAAAGTATATTCTGTTTATGCTTCATGCTGGTTGACTTTTGAAATTTGTCCGTGTCGTTTCAGAGAGGAAAGCCTCCTCTGTCTTCTGTCAGCAGGAAGGGAAGGCAGACTGTGAACAAAACTCGTCATGAACTGGGCATTCCTCCAGGGCCTCCTCAGTGGAGTGAACAAATACTCCACAGCTTTCGGCAGAGTGTGGCTCTCCATTGTTTTCCTCTTCAGAGTAATGGTTTTTGTGGTGGCAGCGGAGAAGGTGTGGGGAGATGAGCAGAAGGACTTCAACTGCAACACCGCTCAGCCCGGGTGCCACAATGTCTGCTACGATCACTTCTTCCCCGTGTCTCACGTGAGGCTCTGGGCCCTGCAGCTCATCTTCGTCACCTGCCCCTCGCTTCTAGTGGTGATGCACGTTGCCTACAGAGAGGACCGGGAACGTAAAAACCAGCTCAAGCACGGCGAGAGCTGCCGTCGTCTCTATCCGAACACTGGCAAGAAGCGCGGAGGCCTGTGGTGGACCTACGTCCTCACCCTGGTCTTTAAAATAGGCGTGGACGCCACCTTCGTCTACCTGCTCTACCACATCTACGAGGGCTATGATTTCCCTTCGCTCATTAAGTGTGAACAGAAGCCCTGTCCCAACCAGGTAGACTGCTTCATCGCTCGACCCACCGAGAAAAGGATCTTCACCATCTTCATGGTGGTCACCAGCTTAGCTTGCATCCTCCTCTCACTTATTGAAATTGTCTACCTGATTGGCAAACGTTGCCGGGAGTGTTACACGGGTATTCCCTCTCACCATGACGTGACCATCATGACCAACAGAATATCAAGCGGAAGCAGCCTGATGGTGTCGAACGCTTTAAAGCTGAGCAGCAAAAACACCCCTGAGACGCCCGCACCCTCGTACAGCATGGCCGTGTCTTGAGATACCTTCATTCTACGAACAACATCCTTTTTAAGACATGTAACTTGAATTTTAGACTGAACTCCAGACATGTTATATCGTGCGAGTGTCATAGATGCGATGTGTTAATTGTTGTGGGTATTTACAAAGAGTTTCTTTTCTTGAAGTATTGCAGTTAAGAGCGGGTTGTGTGTGCGTGACTCAGACTCGGCAGCAATAATGAGTCTCTCCTGGGTTTGCAGATGTCTGCAAAATGTGGTTTTCAGTGTAAGTTTTCCCCTGGGTTCACTGCCAACCTTAAAGTGGTTAGTCAAGGCTGTGCTGAGTCTCCTCCCTTCATGCAGATGTTCGTTTTAGACTCTAAATGTTGTATTTTATCAGAAAGGTTTGAAAGGTTGTGATTTATACCGTGCGTGTTTGTTCACGAGTCTGTAATGAGTCTGGATGTGCATAATTTAATGCTGCAATAATAATAATATTTTTTAATAAATGTTATTTTTCGGTTTGACAATGAGTCTGTTTTCCTGAAGAACAAGGAAGATCATTTGCAGAGGTTCATACGCAGGAGTGTATACTGTAGAAATGTGGGTGTAAAACGCTGCTGTTGTTGAACTTCACAGCTACAGTCGGCTAAACCACAAGTAGAAAAGAGAAGTCTGTCCACGGAAAAGGAGACGCGCTGTCTCCAAACAGTGACTGCTCAGCTTTTCTTCTTCCTTCCACTTCTCCTATGTGTTCCTTAACTTCACAAAGCCCGTCCTCCACTTTGCCCACACCGACGGTTCTGTTGCCATGGGCTTTCATTGTTTTGGCTGACTGGTACTTTCAGACGTCCAGGGGAGGAGCCTCTGACTCCTCTATTTGATTCATCTTTGTTGACATGTGGCTCCACCCAGGGCAGGAATTTCTCAGTGTTTAAAGCATATAAACGTCTGGTTACAGGATTTGCAATTCAATGTGCCACAGAAGAGATGTAATTTAACGAAAAGGACGTCATTCATTTTTATCTCTTATGTTTACTCTGCTAAGATTTTAAAATGCGTTCACTCTGCCTCGACCCGTCCACCCGGTGACAGGACGGCATTTGCAAAACTCAACTAGTCAAATATCTCTCTGCAAACATTAACAGGATAACTTGCAGACACCCCTGGCATTAGTTTACATTTACCACTGTGGCTGGTTTCAGATGGTACTTCCAGTGGTATATTTACAAATCAAGACAATGGTTTCTGACACTTAAATATTTTTTGGAACTCACGGTACGGCAAATCTTACAAACCCATCTCTAAAGGTATTTTACTAAGAGCCTGGACTCCACAAATCCACCGTCCAGTGCATCCACGGATGCTGCAAACAGAATTTTTAACTAAACCATATCCTGAATGGGAACAGTGGCAGTGGACGTGTCATGGGTTGGGCTTCTTTAAGGCAGAGCGCCACGAATCCTTCAACAACTTTTTAAATACTGAAACAAAATCTTGGAGCGTGTCTGTATTTTGTAGATCTGTCATGGTAAATTTGAAGTTCTTAAAGAGTTTAAGGAGGCAGCTGGACGTCTTTCCTTTTGGCTCTTGGAAACATTGAATTCCAATCTTCAGTCCTCAGACATTTGAACTCTTTCCGAGGCATTCGCATCTTTAGGGTATTTTAAGTCACCGCATTTTCAGCAGATTTCAGAGTTGTTGTCCACTGTAGGTTACCCAGACATTACGTGGGATATTGTGGTCACAAAAGTGTGAATAGTGCAGAAGCCACCAGGGAAGTGGTGTCCAGAGATGCAGTATATGTGGTTGATAGGTGATGCTGAAGCCCACCTATACCTCCTCCTTTTTTTAAAGATGTTTTTGTGAGTATTTCTCATTATTACTATATTTAGAGCACTTACATTGAGCTGTGGTTACAGTTTGACTTGGCTTTACAGTTTGTGTGTATCTACACACAGATGGAGATTTGGTTTATGGATCGAACTGTGGTGACATTGTTTTTCTTTTCCTTTCACAAGTAATATCAAAACAACTGGCAACTTATCTGGATGCATATTTGCTCTGATGGTACCAGCTTGATGTGTACTAGCTCCCGTTAAATCCCTACAGAGGAACAGGACATTTTGGGTTTAATTGAGTGTTTACAGGCAAGACTAAATTGTTATAATCACATTATCTAGGTGTGTCAAAGTACAATCTAAGTAAAAACTAACATGTTTATGTGTATTTTAATAGTTTGTTTTTATTCAGAAAAACACATATATATATATATGTATATATATATATATATATATATATTTCTTTCTTTTTTTTTGTCAAATAAAGTTGCAGATTACTGGTTTCCTTAAGTCCTCTGACAGAAATGTAGAATATTTGTATTTTTTCCTGAGAAGAACGTTCCTTTTTCTTTGGATCCAGATGGACTCTGGGATCTTGACCTGATGAGCTGCCTCTTCTGAGCTGAAGACGTTGTCCAGCGTCTCCATCATTAAGGGCACTACATCCCGGTTTGGAAAGTTCAAGTCAGACTCAGAAATTTGGTAGAGTGAGAGAGAGGTTCATGTGCGGGAAATTAATCAACATCCTGAAGTTGAAAGGAAGGAGGAAAGAGGAAAGGGTAGAAATTCCTTCAAACATGACTGATTAAATGTTTCCTCAAGCATTTATCTTTGGTCTTACCCTGATGTGTGTTGCCAGAGAAGACAAAGAAAAATGTCTTGAGGAAGACATGGATGAAGGCTTATGCAATGTCTTGCTCAAGACATTTTTGTTTGATTGTCATCTTTTCGCCATGGTTATACATATCCCCGATCGCCTGGAACATTTTCTTCTTTTCACGGTATCAACAGTGGAAGGTTGCGTGTTTGTGCCGTGGAGTTGGTTGGCTGTGTTAAGACTTGCCACTGGCAGCGTTGAAGTCACACTGTGCACATCTCCAGGCGTGTTCTTGTTACACTGCCTGGGCCAGTTGTGCACCTGGATACCATGAACGGCACTCCTTCTCCTTTCAAATGGGATTATTGTCCACTGAAACACTCTTTTATTGAAAGATCAGATGTTGCGTTGGCATGCTCATGTTTAATGATGTTCCTAAAAAGTCCAACTACAGCTGAATTCTCCAAAGTCTAAGCTTTCAACGACCTTTACGTGCTACACAGCACAATTATTTTCCTTTGGAGATTAATAAAGTATTTTCAATTGAATTGAGTCATAGTTTCCTTTTTTTAAACTCTGGGTTAGGTTCAACGCTTTTATTGATGTGAGCCTTAAACAAATCTATTGAGACACTGAACAGAATGAAAAGCACTTGAGTTGGGAGTAAATATGCTCTGGTTGTCTTTTATTCTCACTGTGTAAACACTTGATTCAACAGTTCTGAATGCAAGAACCAGCATGAAAGAACTGGCAGGTTGTGACAGACCCCTGGTGTGTTAAAGGCGCAGACGGTTGATATTTCTCCTTTCTCCAGGCAAAACAACACGAACAAAGATAATAATAAGAACTTTCTTTTTTTTTTTTTATTAAAAAAAATTAAATTTTTGCGCCTCAATATAGGCAAAAGCTACAGCATATCATCCAACCGTGACGACTTGAGAGCCCGGGGGGGTTTTGGGAAATGTATCTGAGCAGTCTTTAGAAAAAAAGGTTCAGGACATGCTATACTCTGCTTTTTTGCTTAGAAATCAGAACATCCCTGTAAAAGCTTTGCATACTTTTTTAACTAACAAAGTGGCAGCACGGTGAATTTGTGGTTAGGACTGTTGCTGGTTCGATTCCTGCGTGTGAGCATTTGTGGTTGTTTGTGCACATGTGCTGGCGACCTGTCCAGGGTTTACTCCTGCCGTTCACTCCCGTGAGCCTGTAGAGGATAAAGCGGGTATAGAAAATAGATGGAACAACAAAGAGCCTCGGACGAAATGCACAAAAAAGAAAAAAAAGTATTTGCATTAAAGGTGTGTCTGCCTCTTACGAGTTCTGCCTAATACCGAGAAACAAGGTGAAACAACGGGGCAATCCTGTTCTAGGAAACATGGTATTTGGATGCAGAGCGTTCTCCCAAAACCTTTGAACACAAACACCCTTTTAAGGAATGCTTTGTTCCCCCAATCTGATAAGCTGTTATATAATATTCCGTGATAGTTTTATGCTGTTAAGTGAGGAGATGAATCATTCAGTTTAGTGCCATATAATCTGTTCCTCGGTATGGAGCAGACCCACGGAATCAGCCCTGATGCCCCCAAGTCTGCCAGGCAACAAAATCCTGAACACTAGGAAGTTTGATGATGACTTATTTCCTTACTTAAAAAAAAAAAAAAAAAAAAAAAAGCATAAGCCTTCATCCAGTAAGTGCAACCAATCGGTGCATATTAAATGTATTCATTGTTGTTAAAAATAAATAGATAAATATTTGAAACTTCTTCCGCCAGTGGGGTGAGTAGGCGAGAGAAAGAACATATTACAGGGAGGGGAACCGAAAACATCTGGGGTTGTTCCAGTCTTTCTTCTTTAACCACTCCCACGGGCGCATTTCTCTCCGCCGCGCTCCTCTACCTGTCCACAGAAGCCAAAACGCGTTAAAGTACCAAACCAACTTTGAAGCAAACATAAATATAGTGGATGGACACCTACTGGCGATTTTTTAAAATTCTAATGATGGACTGATACTCCTCTGGGTAAGTGAAAAGTTCCCTTTGTCTTAGAAGAATTAAAACTTCGCAGTGTCTAAGTTCGCCTTTCAGCCAGTGGAGCTCGAGATTGCGGATCCGTGACTCCATCACAAACGGAGCAGAAAATGCATGTCATCGCGTTTGGTTTATACCGACAGTAGTGTCGATATTTGACTTTACAGATCTAGATCTATAGAGTCAAACTTAAATCGAAAGTAAGTCCAAATAGCGAAAAAAAGCTCGTGCGTAAAAGCCAGGATTTCTTTTCTGCGACCATCTCGAAACGTCAACAGAAACAGGACAGAAGGAAGAGAAGTTCTCCCTCGTTTTTATAAACGCCGTTTCCATTTAAAAAAAAGTAAGAATAATGCAAGTACCAGCGGATAATACGTAGTTTATTTGTGTGTTCTAATTTTGGTTCAGCCAGTTTCCTTTGTGAGCTGCGTGACTTGGGCCTGATCACAGTCGGGTTTTCTGGTGGGGTCCATAAATAAGAAGTTCAAAAATGATTATTATTATTATTTTTTTATTGAATTAGCTTTGGGGAAATCTATTCTTAAAAGCCAAAAACAAAGAATGTGATTTGTTTTTTGTGCTGTGTGTAGGACAGGCTGTGAAAACACGGTCACCCATTCTCTATTCTGCCACTCCCAGGTCTGAAGTTGAACTACCGGCCACGGAACTCCGGAGAAGTGATATTTGACTGCCAACCGAGAACATGGACTGGAAGACCTTCCAAGCCCTCCTCAGTGGCGTGAACAAATACTCCACTGCATTTGGGCGAGTTTGGCTGTCGGTGGTGTTTGTGTTCAGGGTGATGGTGTACGTGGTGGCGGCTGAGCGAGTGTGGGGTGACGAGCAGAAGGACTTTGACTGCAACACCAAGCAGCCTGGCTGCCCCAACGTCTGCTATGACCACTTCTTCCCCATCTCCCACATCCGCCTGTGGGCCCTGCAGCTCATCTTTGTCACTTGCCCGTCCTTCATGGTGGTCATGCACGTGGCGTACCGTGACGACCGCGAGCGCAAGTACCAGGCCAAGCACGGCGAGAACAACAAGCTGTACAAAAACACCGCCAAGAAACATGGAGGTTTGTGGTGGACCTACTTGATCAGTCTATTTGTCAAGACGGGTATCGAGATTGCCTTCCTTTACATCCTCCACAGAATCTACGACAGCTTCTACCTGCCGAGGCTGGTCAAGTGCGGCGAGTCGCCTTGCCCCAACCAGGTGGACTGCTACATAGGTCACCCCACAGAAAAGAAGGTCTTCACGTACTTCATGGTTGGAGCCTCAGCCCTCTGCATCATCCTGAACATCTGTGAGATCATTTATCTAATCTCGAAGCGCTTTGCACGATGTGCAAAAAAAGTCAAGAAGCACAATCGTAACCCGGTCATCCATATAGACGACTACAATGACGGCCCTTTTAACAACTACAACGTGTCGAGGTGGAGGCAAGACCTGATGGACAAACCTCCATCCTTCAGGAGTATTGACAAGTCCCCGTACAAGCCACCTTTACTCCGAGTTGAACATAAGGTACGAGCCTCTGCTCCTAACCTTTCCACTACTCAGTGATCGCCCCTGTAATCAGGTCAGTCGTGAAGACCTCAACGATGCTTGGGTTAGATCCTAATTACAAACGTGGAAAAAAACAGATTCAGATCCGTCTGCCAAACCGTAATATGAGTCAGAGTTTGGAAGTTGAGTCATCAGTGCTGGATTCATCCCGAGGGACCTTCTGTCTGCCTCTAAGACTCTTAAGGAATCACTCAAACTTTGGTTTCCAAGCCAACTCCCACAATATTTACAAATTAGTTTTGAAAGCGACATTGATTTGTTAGTGATGTTTTTTTGTTTTTTTTTGCTTGTTTTTTTATTGCTCTGTGTGCCTTTTCATCTTTTCTCCATCGTAACATTCCAGTAAAGGTTCTCTTAGCCTCGCGTATCAAAGCGCTCTGTTCTCATTGGGGGTTTGGTTAGCACCTTAAAAGTGATCTCTTCTTTACCCAAAGTTGTTGGAGAAAAGACAACACTTGCACTGGAGCGCAGAAGCTCCAAAGGTTAGGGCTATGATGGTGTAAGCGATATTTGAACATGTCCAAACTGGGTCAAAATGAGGTTTTTATAGCGTTTCTCTCAGATAATAACAAGATATATATTTCTGTATCTTAATTATCCACAAGCATTTTATTTAGTCCCCAGGTTTATGCTGCACAATCACACATTGTAGATATGCTGCCTGTGTTTTGACGTGCTAGAACACAACCTCTCCTGATCCAAGGCGAATGTTGAAGTAAATGAGGAGAGAGGAATGCTGCTGTTTACCTCAGTTGGCAGGCCTGGAGCTCGGAGCAGGAAGGCCGGACACAGATTTCTCATTGAAGTGTTGATAGGCCACTTCCTGTCCACACTGGATGACGAGTGGACGTGTATTCTTATCAGTTGTCAATATTTGTACGTCTATATATATATATATATATATATATATATATATATATATACATAAATAAATAAATGTACATATGCTAAGCCCCTGGAATATGCATTTTTGGTTTTGTTACAATAATGTCTGAAAGAAAATGTTCATTTGATTTTTTAAATATGGTTCCCACATCAAAATATTGTAATCTTGTCAAAGGAGGGAAAAAAAACCTGGTTTACTGATAATATATAACCTTTTTTTTCTATTCCTACAAAAGGTTTTGATTATAATCTGCATTTAAGAATCTTTTTGCACCTTTGATGACATAATATTATTTCCAGACATAATAGATTTACTGCACTTAATTATCACGACATTATGTAAGTTAGTAGCTGCTGCAGCATGCAGTAAAAATCTGAGTCAGACCCGTCAGTCAGGTTTCTATGAGGTGGAGTTAGGAATTTTCTTTGTTGACCCCTAGAGGTGGAAAAAAATCTGCAGATTTAAAGATATCTATTCTCACAGGAACATTTGCAGTAAGCAAAGTCTGTACGTGTTTTTGGATGCAAAGGAAACAGTATTCTCAATTACAGTCGTCAACATTTGAAGCGGATCAAACACACGTCAAACGGGAATTTGATAAAATACCGAAAACCACTTCAAATGCTGACAACTGTAGTTTTCCAAGTCAGACACTGTTGATTCTTCACTGTCTTAAAAATGAATATAAATGATACATTTCACTGTGAAATCATTTTTATTTTTAAAAACCTTCAAGGACATGTACATGTTGGGCTTGAAGACAGACGTTTTCAAATAAATAGAGAAAAATCCTATATACTGTATATTAGAAAAGATGAAAAATGAAAGAAACAATAATATTATGTATAATTATTTCCATGTCTTTCTGTCAAACATTAAAATGCCCAAGTTTATGAAGACTGTTGGATGATTGCTACAAAAGCTTTTAAAGACGGCATACACGAGACAGGGATAAAATAAAAAACAACGCTTCTGTCTTTTCTGACAACAGTGAGATTATCCATCACTAGGACGTTTTTAGTGATTTATCTATTATTATAAAGTCGGTACTTCACATCGTCTTACCACCTGTCTAGGAAGGAACATAAGAACACCCTTAGAAACGCTGAACATCCAGACCAACTTCACATAAAGGCACTTTTCCAGCAATGCTATCATATAGTGAATATTTAATCAGATTCCTCATTGAAAACCGCAGGAGGCATCATTACCAATTAAAAATTAAAGTAATCAAAAGGCTAAATCAGAGGAAAAATAGGCGAGCATTTACTTCCAACAGACAGTTACAGTCAAACTTTAACTGTTTAACTGCAATGTGGATGACTGTGGTGAAGCCACCCGTTTCTGTAGAAGAGCCCGTCCCTCCAGCCTGTTGGCCTACAGCTTGCAGGTGGCCTGTGCCACTTTGGAGCTCGTCTTTCTGTTGAGAGTCCGGCAGATGAACGCTCCAGCATCCATCAGCTTGGAGAGGTCCACTCCCTGACGAGAGGGCACAGAGTCAAGCTGCGGAGACTTCACAAAAGAGCTCCTGTGGTTCACAGCAATAATCAAATAGTAGTGCATGTTTAACGGCAATAATCCAAAACAAAAGTAATAGACTGGATTAATGAAAGGTTTCTGTGAGCACAACCAACAGTCACAACTTAGTTTGGACACTAAAAATATGACTAAATCTTAATTATTCCTAAATATCCATCGTAATTCTGTGGATAAATTCATTTAATTCACCTGTACCAGGCTTTTCTCCCAAAAACATTTCAAAAATTATTTTAACAACCAGATCAAATGCAGTTTCTTACCGTCTGAATTCCAAGTCCATGCAGCATATAAACGACATCTTCGGTTGCCACGTTCCCAGAAGCCCCTTGGGCGTAGGGACATCCGCCCAGTCCTGCTATGGATGAGTCTACCACGCTGATTCCCATCTAAAATAAAAACAACCGTTGCTCTGACACAACTGTGAAGTCACTTATGTTTTCAGTTTAAGATGACGTGAACAGAGCCTGAACCTGCAGGGCCACGAGGATGTTGGCCAGGGCCTGGCCATACGTGTCGTGGCAGTGGACCGCCAGCGCACTGACTGGCACCTCTTTGCTTACGCCTTCCAGCATTTCAGCCATGCTGCCAGGAGTTCCCACTCCGATGGTGTCGCCCAGCGAGATCTCGTAGCAGCCCATGGAGTACAGACGCTTCGCCACCTGCGGGACACAAACCAATCGTTACCGGTTATTTGAGTTTTGGTACAAAAAGGACGCTCAATAAGTCCATGCTTCTTCTACTAACGCCACACGTATCAAGTCAGAACTCACGTGTACAACTTTTTCAGGCGCCACCTTGCCTTCATATGGACACCCAACGACACACGAGACATAACTGGTGACAAGAAACACAGATGCAAGAAGTTCATAACAACTCTTGGTGATTTAAAGGTTTACCACAGTGAGGAGGAGGCCAGCAATCATACCCTCTAACTGGCACAGCGGCCTCTTTGGCTGCTTTCATAACCTCGTCAAAACGCTGTAAACTCTCCTCCACTGAGCAGTTTATGTTCTTCTTACTGAACAGCTCAGATGCGGCACCAAATATGGCTACCTCTGACGCTCCTGCTTGGATCTACAGCAACAGCAATGAAAAGAAATAAGGTTGACGCTTTCTAAATGTATGCACACAGCATCAAAATGTGAACACGGGAGCACAATGATGGGAAGCTTGATGACACTCACAGCGGCCTGGAAACCCTTGAGGTTGGGAGTGAGGACCGGGTAAGACACGCCCGGTTTCTTACAGATACCCTTCATCACTTCCACCTGGTCTGCCATCTGACACGAAAGGGTAGGAGGCGTTAGGACTGAGGAAAATAAGGCCCATTCGTGTCAAAGCGGTGCAGCTCTGCACTTCCCAGCTCAACGCCGGACGGACACTCACCTGTGGAACCCATTTGGGGGATACAAAGCTGGTGGCCTCAATAACTGGCACCCCCGATTCTGACAACATGTTGATTAGATTAATTTTCGCTTCTGTTGGCACGATACTCTAAGAAAAGGGGAGAGAAGCAGCAGCACAGAGATGAGGATCACTTCATCAAACTGCACCAGGTGAATGCTGGAGGAAGTTATTTTTTTTCCTCCTTTTTTTCCTATGTAGGTAATGTTACCTTCTCGTTTTGGAGACCATCTCGAGGTCCCACCTCCACTATCTTCACCTTCGCTGGTAGAAGGTGGGCTGATCTCTCGCCAGCCTAGAGGAGCAAAAAATAAAACATTCACACAACCACAAACAAGTAACAAAGTGCACCGAGGATCCACAGATGCGACGTGAACTTCGTCAGGAAGACCGAGGAGCCCGTCCGGTTTACCGACGGGAGATACCTGCAGAAGTCACGTGACCGCCCTCCGTTGCCCTTCGCGTCTGACAGATGGCACAAACGACGGATGAATTGGACGCACAGAGACTCACCGCTTTGGCCCGGGCCGCGGAGCTGAACGCCAGGTGCTGCGGAGCCGCCGCTGGGCGCAAAGCGCTCCTGTTGACGAACCTCATGACGACCGCCATGACAGTCCGGCCTCCACTCTGACGTCACGAAGAGTTGCAGCTTAAAAAAAAAAAAAAAAAAAAAAAAAAAAAAAAAAAAAAAGCACCGCGTCAGCGCCACCTTTGGACGGGAAATGGACATGAAAGTCGCATCAAAAAGTCTCAAACTCAGTCCTGTGTCTTAATCTCTTTAAACTAGTCACGTCTTCAAGCAGGCGACTTAAACACATATAGGTCCTCTATTCTATTCTATTCTATTCTATTCTATTCTATTCTATTCTATTCTATTCTATTCTATTCTATTCTATTCTATTCTCCCACACACTGGACAGGCTGCCAGAATATTATTAGTAATAATTCCATATTTATCTTTTGCTCCAGTGCGCTGCAGCGCGGCGGCTGAAAGCCGCTGCCTCTGATATGCGTGTTTCTGGACTGTGGAAGGGATTCAAACCAGGAACCTGCTTGTTGTGAGGCAACAGTGCTGCGCTTCGTCGACTCTGGCCTCCTACAGAAATCATTTAGCAGTAGAGGTCATGTTTTAGATGGATATACGATCTAAACAGCTGTACCATTTGGCATTTCATTTTTTTTTTTAATGAGAAAACCTCCCATATCAGAGCCTTAAAAGTAGTCAGAAGGATAGTAAAGCCAGAGATCCGAGAAGATGATAGAGATCACTTCATTTCTGCACAACACTGAAGGACTGCCAACATTCAGACACCCCCTTGTGCCTTAGACTGCAACCCTCTTCAAGACAAAACAACAAGAGAGCGAAAGTTTAAATCTTATTTTACCCCAGCAGCATTTGATGATGAAGACTAAAAGAACACCTGTATAAAAATATCTTTAATGAGTCAAAAAGTTTAAAAATAAAAACAATAAATTATACATGTTTATATAATAGTGCATAATGTAACCAACCACTAAAAGCAGCAACGACAGACACTGAAGAGGAAAGTCTTTTGTTCGGACTCTCCGTAACTCATGGAAACTAGTAGCCGTTTAATGCCAACAGAAAGCTCCAAGTGGCTGCAAAGATCTTGTGGTTTTCATGCATGAGGAAAAAAACATTTTTTAAAAAGGTTATGCCTAACTGAACCAAAGGAAAAAGAAGAATATACATGCTTTGAATACTGCATATCTTTAAGAAGATCAACAAAAAGCTCTCCATTTGCAACACAATCTTACTGAAATTAAAGACTGAGCAGCTGCATTCAACAAACAGACTACTAATACATCATAAATGTGTATATTTACATGACTGGTTCTCATACTTTTATGCATATATTCTCTTTCATGGCTTGAGCACAAACACATGCAGAGTAAACATATCTGCACGCACTTTAGTCCCATTTTACTGCAGCTCGTCATCGCTGTCGTCCACTTGTTGGATGATGAGGTCAGCCCCCGAGTCTTCGGCCAGGTCGTCATCATCATTCACCATCCAATTCCTTTTGGCGTCCCCTTCCTCCTCCCCATCCACACCTAGTAACAGAGCTGGCTCCTCATTGGGCCCCTCTAGATTGTCTATGGGGATGTCGTCGCAGCCCACTTCCTGGATGCAGGCCGTGCACATGCGGTAGCGTCGCGTCCCCTCGCATACCACGTGCCCAGTCTCCTCTGTGACCTGACACTTACACTTCCTGCAGACCAGCTTCCTGGCTTGATGGATCTGTGTAGACAGACACGGAGTAAGATCAGACGAAAGTGCACTTTTACGAGGTTTATGCAGTACCGTATAGGAACATGCAGATGTTTGTATCTTTGCTGATATCCTTCTTTTGGTGGCAAATTGACTTACAGTCTCAAAATGACTGCGGAGATGCTCAAGGCGAGTAAAGCGCTTGTTGCACGCCTGACACGGATACGGCCTTTCCCCTGTGTGACAGCGCAGGTGACGCTTCAGGTCGGCCTTCCTCTTCACCGTGTGCGTACAAAACGGGCATTTGAAGCGCATAACTGGGTTGGAATCTGCAAAGAGGGAAAAACAAAACTAGTTCTGACACTGCAATGTTCCTCTACTAAGCTGTATTCTTTTAATATATCACAGTCTTATAAACTGTTTCCCGACTTCTCTAAAAGGTTAACAAGCGATTGATTGCACATATATTCAACACACCTTTATTAAAGTGTCCAATAACACCTACGATCGGCGGTAGTGAAGCATAAAGCTCCTCTGCCTTTTCAGCTTTTTGTGTTCTCGCCTCCTGAATGTCCAGGTCATCGTGCTGGCTGGACCGAGTGCTATTGGGTGCTCTCCGTTTAGTCCCCCCTCTTCCACGCCGGCGCTCTGATCCAGGTAAAGTGTACAGAGGGTCCTGAGGATCCTGCAGCTCATCACCCTCTGCATTGAGCTCATTAGTAGGGCTGTTTGGATTAGTCTTCAGGGCTGAGGTAGAAGAATCCTGGTCCAGGTCTTTTCCCATGAACCCAGACTGGGATCTAGAATTGTCACGGGTCCAGAGCGCAGGTGGGGGGCTGGCAGAGCAGGAGCTTTGCTGTTGCTGCTCCGTGGACTCCTCTCCTGCTCCACTGGTAAAGCTACAGGTCTCAGAGAGGTTGAGGCAGCGATCGCTGTCTTCATCTTTCACGCTGATGTCCAGGGAGGATTTGATGAAGTTCTTGCAGTAGTTGATGACATTGTTCATCTGTAAGTAGCTGGCTGCAGACATGACCTCAATCACATTGTGACTAGAGAGGTCCAGCTGACCAGAGTAGATGAAATCTAGGATGACAGTGAAGGTCTCTGGGCTAAAAACGTCAAAGGTGGCACTGACAGTGTCGGGCAGCCCGTCTGGCCCCTGGGATAGCAGCATGCGGAAGTAGCCGCTGCTGGCAAACAAGACATTGCGGTGGGCCCTGAAGAGCTGGCCCTCCACCAGCACACTGCAGTCACAGAAAAGCTCCTGGTGGCGCTGCTGGTTTAGCTGCTTCAGAAGATTGCTTTGGTGAGCCACAGTGATGTCAGCTGTGTTGAACCACCTCTGAGGCTGCCTGCAGGACACATCACAGCATTCTCACTGCTTGTGAATGCAACATAAACTGATTTCATATGCAAGGAAATAATCAATCAGAGAGGTCTTGATGATCTTGTGAACACTTTATGAAACTTGACACATTCTCATTTTTGTTAACCACAAATAACAAAGCTGGGATTTTCTGTTCATGTCTACATCCAGCAGACCAGAAGTACAGCTACAAAACTCATGCCAGATTTTGTATGAATGACACTTCCCCCCCAATGAGCGGGGCTCCACCTGGATTAAAAGTGAGCTATTTGGGTGCGGAGTGGGCTTGACCTAGGAAAATGGGATGTGTCCCATGTGGTTTCAGTATTATTGGAAGCCTTGTGTGCCAAAATTAAGCTGAATATATGAGGACGGGCTAAAAAGGGGGTAACATGGAGTTTTAGTAACATATGCCCCACATTAGTAAAATTAACAAGTTGAGCCACAACTAAAAACCAGGTAGATCCCACTCGGGAGTCCATAGGGATGGAGCCTTTGGACAAACCCACATGACACCCACTCTGCAGCCCATTTTTAGGAGGGCCCACATTGAAATGCTGGCTGGGCCGTGACACTATGTACCCTGGGCAACAGATGCTGAGACTGCGTCTACTCAGCCAGCACAGAGCCACAATCCTCCCAAATACAAGACGTACTTGGCCTACTGGTCCAAGTGTGGGTGCTGAAACTTACACATCATTGAGATGGACTCACAAAAGAGGGAAAAAGCCGATACAACTAGCCCGCGTGGACTTGCCTGGACATAGTGACATTATAACATGGAAAATATTCATCCTTCACACCCTGAATACTAATGTCTATAACTAACGCCCCACGGATCTATCAATTACCTCGCCCTTGTCTCTGCACAGGACGAGCTCCAACCCCGACGACGGTCCGCCCACCTCCGCCCATTCTACATTGTGATTTGCTGGGATGTCCGTCAATTAAAAATATCCTTTTTTTTTGATGTGTCACACCCGACTCCAGTTAGAGAGCATCGGGTGACAAAACCCTTTAATTATCCCTGCGTGCCGAGTTCAAAGCGCGTTTACAAACCCCCGATGAATCAAATATATCAACGTGGGAGACAGAGAGGGGCAAACGAAATACTCAAGTACTACATGTTCTCAAAATAAAAATTAAAAAAAAAAATTTCCTGTAACCTCATTTCCAGAACAGTTCCTATTTTACAGTAACCCAATTAGCCATCTTCATCCTGGCAATGATTCAAACGCAGCCGCTTTCAATTAAAAATGCGATGTTTTCCGCCAGCCTCCGCAGCGCCCGACAGCCCACGGTGCAACGCCCGCCCGCAGCACTCGACGGAGGGTTTCCTAGATGTCAGAACCAAGTCAAACATCTTAATCGAGCTATTCTCCGCTGTTCAGCCTTCATTCGACCTAAAAAAAATGACACGGGAGTGCTGCAGTCCTGTGAGAGAAAAGCGGGCAGCAGCGCACCGGAGAAGCCCAGTCTGTCCTGGAGCGACGCCCACTTCAGGCTACAGCCAGCACACAATAGAAAAACAGACACACAAACCTCCAGCTACTGAGCATGCTGCGAGCTGGAAAATAAATACATTCGCGCTCTATATATCAGCCTGTGAATATGACGCGCAAACACGCCCGTTTTCATCCTCAGGACCACCCACACCTCTCGCCGGAGGTCCGGAGCGCAGCGAGCGGCGGGGAGGATTTGCCTGCTGCCCGAACCGAGCGACTCCTTCTCAGGCGAGAGGTGTTGGCAAGACCCGCTTACGCCCCACTCACCGATACCCCTGACAAAAACCATCGATACTCACTGGTGATTTGATTCACCCGGCGCCCGGTAGAGTCTACTCGCCCCCAAGTCAGCCACCATATCCATCTTTTATTTTGGTCTTAATTATTTTTTGCCTTTTTCCCCCCTTCACTGTGCTCTTTTTTTTCTCGTCCAGGGTCCACAGTCAGGCACTTCCTGCTCAGCCCTAAAGACCGAAACCCGGCCAGAGCGACTGGAGCTCTGTGCTGACGTGGGTGTTTATTAACTGGGTGCCCGAGGGTTCAAGGAGCCATTTAAAGCCCCAGTACCCCTTTAAATATCTCCCTCTAAATAGAGCAATATTTACACAATATTTCTGCCGGGACTTGTGGCACACTGATTAAAGATTATATATTATATATATAGTTAGTATACAGTTAATAAAAACAGTGCAGCTGAAATTGTAGGAAAATTTATTTATTCATTCATTGTTATGGCTCACAGATTCATATATTTAGAAAGTAATTATCCATTGTTAATATGAAATAATAGGACAAACAAACATTTAAGCATATTTTTCTAATATTAATCATTAAATAAAAATGCTATAAGAAAGTCGAGGAAAGGAAAATAGGAGGAATAGAAAAGTCCACATAAAGAAAACCCAAGACTTCAGATTTGAGGCGCGTATGCACAGTAGGAGGGAAAATAAGGAAATTAAAGGCTTGAATTAGCGATTTAGAAACAGTGAGCGGCGGGAGCTGCATCAAGAAAGTGTGCCTTTAGAAAATCCAGTGGGGTTCTTGGACTGCCAGCGCCACAGATCCTCACCTACAAGTGCACATAAACAAACAAACTAATTAGTGAGAAGTTTTTTTAACTGTACAAAACTGTGTGTCTCCTTCTGGATATAGTTTATGAGGTTGTTCGGGGAGGCTTTGCTTACACATCCTCTCCAGGTCAAACTCAGCCTTCCACCCTAACTCGCTCTCAGCTAGTCTGGGGTCAGCATAGCAGGACGCCACATCGCCATCTCTTCGAGGGGCAATCTTGTACTGGATCTACACAGAAGACATACGACGTACGACCCAAATTCATTCCCTCTGATAAAGAAAATTTAATGATAGTCGGTAATCTTAATTGTAGATTGATTAAAATCACTGACAGAATAGAAAATACACTTCTTCCAAATCTAAATTACAAACGTAGAGAGACAGAATTATTTTTGCAACTTGCCTCTCTCCCTGATGCCTTTTCCATCGCTTTCACCATCTGGAGCACAGAGTAGCCTCTTCCAGTTCCAAGGTTGTAAACCTATATGCACAGACACAACAACACACGCAGATGCTCAAATCGTCAGAAAAGTCTATGAGTTCGTTTGAAATCGTTTTCGGATTTTCCTCTGAAATGCACCTTGCATCCACAGCTGCCCTTCAGCTTCTTCAGAGCTGCTATATGTCCCTTTGCCAGATCAACAACATGGATATAATCCCTCACACCTGAAAAGGGTAAAGAAAAACCTTGTTTGCGTGTTTCAGGAATATCTGACTGTCCAACAACAAATGAACAGGTCATCTTCAATACCTGTGCCATCGATTGTGTCATAATCATCTCCAAATACACTGAGGCACTTTCTCCTCCCAACAGCAACCTATGAGGAACATTAATTAAGCACAATAAATGAAAGCAGACACAGACATATACATCTGTAAAGTGCATTTGGCAGAGATTGTGGGTACCTGGGCAACGTATGGCAGCAGGTTGTTGGGGATGCCCTGAGGGTCCTCGCCAATCAGACCAGAGGAATGAGCTCCAATGGGGTTGAAATAACGCAGCAGTACTGCATTCAAGTCCTGCTCACACAGACGTGATAGTGAGACACTGTACAATGTGAGCACGTGCATCCCTGTACGCGTTTCATCATTCTGATCAGCACCTTCTCAGCTTTACATTGGTCCTTGATCATCTCCTCAATGAAGTACTTTGTCTTGCCGTAGGGGTTGGTGCACCCTCCCGCTTGGTGCTGCTCATCTATGGGAAGGTACTGAGGGTCTCCATATACTGTGGCTGAGCTGCTGAAGACCAGATTGTGCACCCTGTGAGCCTGCATCACCTGAGACACATGCAGATGCACACACATAAACACGGCACACGCGCACAGTCAGCAGGCCAGCGAGGCAGCAGCCTACAGCACGCAGATACACATTAAAGCTGAGCATAAAGGCCGATTTTAACGGACACCGAGGGCTCAAAAACATTTAAAAAAAAAAAGAAGATTTTTTGTGTCTCTAGTGGACTTTATTTGGAAAGCTGGGAGAGAAGGGGGGAAGACATGGACGTAGTAAGGAGCAACAGGCCGGGGTTCAAACCTGCGCCACCTGTAGGAGGGTAATAGCTTCTGTAATATGCTGCGCCCGCTCAACCCACTGAGCTACCCAGGGACCACTTGAAAAAACGCTTTTAAACGCATGCAGGTTGGTTGGAGTGTTAGAACTTGCCAGCTCGATTTCAAACAAACACTCTCTGTTGTGCACTCAGCAAACAAGGGTGACGTTTAGTGCAAATACTGAACAGCTGAAAGAGAATTAAAAAGTGACGTGCAGGACGTGCATGGAAGCCGGTCAGATCCAATGACAAAAAAAATGTAAGTTGAAACTGACCTCGAGGAGGTTCATGGAAGCTGAGAGGTTGACTCTGTAGTACCGCAGCGGCTGCTCCACCGACTCCCCAACAGCCTTCAGGCCTGCAAAGTGCATCACAGCACTGAAAGAGTGCTGCAAAACAGATATACAGTTACACACGTGTGATAGATACAGGTCCCACAGATTTCATAAAACATGTACGCAAACACTGCATTTATGTTAACTACTGTATACGAATTTATACGTTCAAGGAGGGGCATTGTTAGAAAAAAAAAATCTTGATTGTTTTATCCTCCCCAAAAAGTACAACAGTCCAGTTTACTCAGAGCTGACATTTGAGTCACAGTGTAACTGCATGTACATTACAGCTGCATAAACTCCTTACCAGCAAACAGGTTTCTTCAGAGAAGTTTTAAACACCCCAAATAACATTCTAACATTTTGAAAATCCACTCTCAACCCTAGAGATGTTTAATCTACGATTTGAGAACAGCCGGATTATATACGGCCAGAGATACGGATCCATTTTCTATCAGTCAGTTGAGCCGATCATTTATTGACCGATTAGGTCAGCTGTTAAGAGTAACGTTCGGACCTTTTTGAAGAGTTCCTCCAAGCCATGGCGGTCTAGAAGGTCTAGGTCATGAAACTCAATGCTGGTGTCCAGGAGCTTCTCTATCCGTCGTATGCTCTCTGCCACACCCCCTTCTCCTCCATCACCAACATGATGTAGAGCAAACACACGCAGAGTGACGACAGATCTTAGTACTACCGCAGAAAACAAACGCACTCATTATCCTTCACCAAGTAGTGGATCTTACCTCGTACAGCATTACTGAAGTTATCCACCACAACCGGCTGGTAGCCCGCTTCAATAAGCTCCACCACACAGTGACTCCCAATGTATCCAGCTCCGCCTGTGACCAGCACCTTCTCTGCCATTCTTTGGAGCTGTGAAAACACAACGCGCAATAAAAATACAGCTTTGTATCGCTCCTCTCAGTCACTCCCAGTTTACACAACGCCTCGTTAGGTGCCCAACCTGTGATGACCCACGTCGACAGGTACAAGCCTTACCTTGTCAAACCACACAAAGTGGGGCGTCACAAGTCTAGATTTTATCTCTTGGAAAAATCATGATTGGATTTATTCCTCTTTGTTCAGTGATATTAGTTTCTTGATTATTTCCACGTACCAAGAAGCAGTTAGTGCTGCAGAAAAACCAGAAATCATTAAGCTCGTGTTTAGATAGGAAGCTGGCTATACTGTCTCTTTTTATGTGCAGTAAACTGTGTTGTAAAAAAAAAAAAAAAAAAAATTTTAAATAAATCCAAGTTTGTGGTGCTTTTAAAAGTCATCCCATAACTAATGAACCCTCGGCATCTTCATTAGTCGAGACTAAATCACGGATTTTACACAGGCTGAGACTAAGTAACTAAAATCTTATCTCTTTGCAGTAAAAAAAAAACGAAAAAAAAAAACAAAACAACAACAACCTGAAAACGAAACAATGATATAGTTTAATGCAGTGTCTGTAAAATACTCACAGATTTTTATTTAATTTTATGTGAGCGGCGGGTCGCTGCCGGGTGTGTCTGCTGGTAAAGCTCGTCAGGGGTAGTAGGCACAAAAAATAAAAGAGTTTATACACCGTTTCATTCAAAAACTATACCCTTCTCTTCTTTATGCATTTCTTTACTTCCTGGTAAACGTGGAGAAGAGACAAGTTAGAGATAAATTCACGACTTCTTGTATGCGCGCCTTCAAAGTAAAAGCATCAAGGCGACTACATTTTTAAACCCGGGCGAATAGAGTCACTTGAGTTTACACCAACCTAAATCAACTGTTAGATAAATTATATATAATCATTTAAATCAATATGAACTGAATGAATATTTCTGTTAATCTTTCCGCAAGTATTGTTTATTTTGGAGCATGTCACTGAGTTAAACATACAAAGTCGCGAGCTTCATTCAAGGCGTACGTGCGCGCCTCCTATGCCATTACGTCAAAGAGTAATACAACAAGGCCACGCCCCCCCGAGTCACACAGGGAAGTGTTTGTGCTGAGCATCCACCCATGTGTAGCCTCTGAGATGGCAAAAGGGAAAGTGCCACGTTACTTGAAGACGACACTGTGGCTTTGTCCACTGGTGCTGCTGCTCACGCAGCTGATGCAACCGGCTTTTCCTTTTTCAAGAAAACGAAATAAAAAGCAAGTTTAACATATCTAATAGATAAGTTTTGTACTTTTGTGCTTTAAGTCAGTATACATGAGACGTGGCTGAATGAACAGGACTGTCTTTTTTTTTATGAACAGGCCCACGTTTTTTTTCTCTTTTAACCATGAGTGGCTTATTTTTATATTTTAATTTATTTTATTTCACTGAGTCAAAATTGATGATCGATTGACTCTTGCGGAAGAGCTAGGGAGGTGTTCATTCCTTCCATCCATTCATCCTTCCATCCATCCATCCCTCCATCCGTCCATCCCTCCATCCTAACATCCATCCGTACCGGCTTCTTCCTTCTCAGGGTTGTGGCGGTCCCATCACAGCTGTTTTCATGTGAAAGAATAATTTTATTCTGTGTTGTCTGTGCCAACTTCAACCTGCAAGTTATCTGAACGCTCAAATCTTTTATAGATGCTTAAAATAACAAAAAGGTTAATCTGTATCAAAACAATTAGAATATGGTTTATCCTCAACTTAATGCTTTGCAGTGGACTCTATTTATTCAAAAGTTGACCGATGGAGTTTTGGATCTAATACTGCATTTCACAAAATCTTAAATTGCATGTACGACAACAGTTTTCATAGATGGTTAAGTCACACTGAAAATCCACATTTACTTCCTTTCATACATTACATATTTTAAATTTATCTGCAGACCCTCAGTGGTCAGAATCCTGCAGATGGAGCCGGATTTTCTTTATCCTGTGTGATTTGTGAAGCCTGTTTGCCAGTCCCGCCCAGCTCAAAAACACTGGCACTCAAAGAAACGCAGCAAGATCTGAATCAAATATAAACGAAAGGAAACAGATGTCTGAGAGACAAAGTTTGCTTCCATCTTTTCCTGCAAGCGCTGTGTCTTTGTTAGGGAAAAATTTGGAACAAATGAGGAAGGGAGGGAGTGGTGGCCTAGTGGTTACAGTGGTGGGCTTGGGCGTGGAGGACCCAGGTTCAAGCCCAGGGCTGCCCACAATGGTAAATCACTGGGGGCCCCTGAGCAAGGCCCTTAACTCCCAATTGCTCCCCGGGGCGCTGCCCTGCTAGCAGCCCCACTGCTCACTAGTGAAACTAGTTGATGGGTTAAAAGCAGAGACTAATTTCGGTGTGCATCGTACATACAGCGTGTGCACGATGTCCACACTGACAAGAAAGGGAAGAAAAAAAAAAAAAAAAAAAAAAAAAAAAGGAAGTCTCATTTGGGAAAAACAGGATGGCAATAAAATTCAGAAGAGGTACAATATAATAGCAACAGAAACCAATCCAACTATTGAGAGGATGGATGAGACGAGACGGAGGGAAGCATTTATTACTAAGAGGAGATACAGCAAATAAATAACAAAAAAACAGGTCTGATGTTTTTCTCATTTTAAAATGGTTTGTTTTTTGTATCCTTAGTTTCTGGCCTCAGGATTTGTTTCAGGCTTTGCGTGCTGATGCATATCAGCTCCTGGCTCAACAATGAATATTTTTAAGTGCAAAATTACACGTCCCCCTGCCTGCTGGCCCTGCTGGACAAAGGCGCTGGCTTTAGGGGAAGTGCGATGAGCACCTCTGCCCCCGGAGTGCTGGACAACTGCCGGGCAGGATCTGGAAAAGAACAGATGCAGTGCAGTGCAGCACAGACAAGGCTCAAAAGACTACATAGGAAAATTACCAAAGAGAGGACGCAGGACTGGGCCAGGGCCTACATGTGTGTGGCAGAGATGGGTGGACCAGCGTAAATGTTTACACACCAACAGCCTCCCAGCTATGCTGCACTTTCACTGGGGGTGTACTACTCCAGTTATTACTCTCTTCTTTCCTGTATGTAGGATCAGCCAGGAAAGTTCATGTTTGCACACGTTTATTGTTCTTGATGTGTAATAACCTCACGGGGTGTTGAAGGATATCTTGCTCCTTCACTTGTAATGACAACTAAAGGTGTCCACAGAGGTCCCGAGATCTTGTCCAAATACACAGCAGCTGACAGCACAGTGCGGTGTCAGCTGGAGGAAAACAGGCAGTGATAATTTCCTGCCAGATGATGATCCACGCAAGTCCAGGTTTGATCTTGCTGGGTGTGTCACTTATATTTTAAAATTATATGCAGATATTTTGGCTATGGTGTAGTCTGGCTCTATAAGGAGTCTTATTACAAGTGAAAATTCCCCTGACAAATGCTGAGAGTTCCCCACAAACATTCACAAGCTCCAAGAAGAGAAAGTCCATAAAAGATTTTTAATACTCATAAATACCAGAACGAGAGGGAAAATAAATATAGAGAAGGTTTGGAGCATGTGATTATCCAGTGCAACTTCGTCTGCAAAACACACAGAGGCAGTGTGATGCAGGGAGATGCACGGCGTCAAATAGCACGAGTGAAGGGAACTGTGTTTATGAATTTATTACCTGCTTACCTAACTACAAATGCAGACAATGGAGCAACAGGGTCGGGGAGAGCAACTGGGAGAGCTTTTGAAAGTAAAGTGAAATATTCTGCAAAATACGTCTGCATGTGAATTCAAGGGTAAATCTAACTCTAATCCTAAATGTATTTCCATTTAAAATCTGTTAAAAAAAAGTGTCAACAAAAACATAGAATCATCCAACAAGCAGGGAAACTGTTTACTCGTCTTTAAAACGGACCACGTGGCATGATTGGTGAAAAATGACAATCCCCTCCAGAGACAGAAGTCACCCCTGAATTAATCCTCCATCATTTCCTCCTGCTGTCACCACTCCACCCAGAAAACAGTAGACGACAGTACATTTGTTTTCTGAGAGAGAAGAAAAAGTGATGGAGGGTGTGACCATCCACAGGGCCTTCGTCTGATTCTCTTCATCTCTCCACACCTGAGTGCCAGTTAATCCCCCCCTCATCCCTCGGACTCCCAGCTGGATACAGCAGCTCCTTCTGAATGGCAGGCTGCATTAGCGCAGAGGAACTTTCCCCCTGCTGTCTGTTAGTAAAAGCTGATTGGAGATTACAGGCTGGCTGCAAAAACAGAGCCCTCCATCTCATCCCAAATCACCTTTTTCTCCTCTAACGCTCCTTCCTCTCTTAATTTCTTTATCTTCTTAATCCCAGCCCTGCTCCTTTTTCGGTGCCTCCAACTTTCTCTCGCATTTATGCCCCCAAATCTGGGCTCTTTCTTGACAGCTGAATGACAAAATAGATGAAGACGAGTTAGAGGGGAGGTGGCGAGGGGGAGGGGGGAAGCTTCCCCTCCGGAGTGGAGCCAGAATGATGTCATGGGGGCATTTGTCCTCCTGGTGTGGAGGCTTCCCTTCCTCTGCTAATTACCTAGTACAAACTCGAATCTGATATGGCGGATATGAGGCCCAAATACAATTATTGTGGGCTAACAAAGAGATATTGAGATTCAGGGAATGAGGGAGAGACCGCAAGTGAGATAGAAGGAGAGGCACGTGCACGGTCAGTCACACACACATGGCTGCACACCCCGCTACACACACAAACACAAAGACAACCACTTGTCCTTCCCCTCCATTCCCTCAGATAGGCTAATGTTATTACTGGGGTAATTATCCTCATTAGTGCCAGCAGCTGTAGAGAGCCCATTGCTTGCTGTTCAAACTCCACCCCAAACCTTTCTGTCTTCACAGCCCTCTTTGTATTCTCTAGATCTCATTTACAGACTTTGTCTGCATCCCTTGCAACCTATTTTACAAATAGGATGCAAGGGATGCAACAGACTCCAGCAAATGTCGAATAAACCAGAGTGAAGCTCTTCTCCTGACCTGTTAGAGCTCATTTTGTGAATAGATGGGGCTTGTAACGGGAGCTTTCAAGATTACAGAAAGAATTAAACTCAATGCAAAGTTTAGCAAATATTTGGATCAAAACATAATCTTTTGGGAAAGAAAATGTCTCAAACCAGCTTTGACAATTTCGATTTGTCCCACATGCTTCAGGATTTCAAAGATTGATAACAAGACACAAGGTGGCACTGTTTAATCGAGTAACTCCACCAGCAGCTTTTCACGGACTTTTACTTTGGCATGACTCCCGTCTCATCCATCTCGTGTTCTTGCTTACAAGCCATTCTTGTGCAAAGAAAATTGCCTGTCATAGTTGCTCTTTACACAAAATAGCCCTTTTTTCTAAATGGGATTCATAACAAAATGGAAAATAACGAGTAAAGATTTTGTTTGATAATTAAGTCATCCCTGTGAGAGCATCCTGAAATTTATCCCCGTCTTGCGTTTTCATTTTCTACGCTCCGTCCTCCTCCTCACACAGAAATGATCAGCTCAAGAGCTGGAGCAGCAGACGGGTTTATATGCACCATCCCTGCCGCTCTGTGAAATTGTCTTTTGTTTTATTGCCAGTGACTGGTGTGGACAGTAGGTAACCTGTATACCACTAAGCCCCGCATCAGGCCTTAAATGTCATGCATAGTCTGCTTTTATTGGCTGATGTGGCCTGTTGTGCCTTTCTCCTTTAGCTTGAAGCCATTGTTAAAGAGCTGGTTGTTAATTCTACTGACCAGATGGGCTCCTTCTCCCCCCCTCAGCAGGTCTGACTGAGGGTGTTTACTATGCACTGGGCTGTGGATAACAGGTGAGACCACTGCTGGCTTCTCAACCAATCAGAGGGCAGCAGATGTCTGGCTTCTGCCTGTAAACCTTTATTTGGCATTTGGGGCCTCATGGGAGTGGATTTGATAATAACACTGAATCAAAGTGAACTCTAGTTTTATATGCTTTTCTTTTTAACGCTAGGTTTTTATGTGAAATGGTCATGCAGACTGCCTCATACTTATTCAAGCCTCTTAAAGGAAGCATGTACTCAATGTTTCTGCAGTGAGGAGCTCGGGTCAAATAAAGCTTAAGCATTGTCATGTGTATCTAGTGCTCTGGATGATAACCTCCCCCGCCCGTCATTTTATTTTCATTTCATAAAGTTCAGACATAAGTGAACATTCCTTTCCCTTTCCAATTCAGGCCACCTTGAATTACTGCAATTTGGTATCATGGCAACGGCAAAGGTAAGGCCAGGCTGGGATTGTTGAGGAACGGTCTTTTAATGCTTTGAATCAATCTGCCTTAATGGATGACCTGTTTCTAGTATGCATGTATGGATTAGTTTGGCTGAAGCACCTGTCCCTGTTCTGTCAACAGCAGATCAGGTTACTGGCCACGCGTCCACCTGGCCGACATGACTTCCTGTGATTGACAAAACAACATCTAAAGCTCGCTGCTGTTAAATTTTGAAAGATGCTAGAGTTGCTTGAGATGATAAAGAGGTTATTTTAAATGCTGGATACAGGGTGTTCTGTGTTTGCAAAAAAAAAACAAAAAACGTTTTAGATAGTTATGATATAAAGTACAACTCGCAGCAAGGTCACCTGAGGCTTTTGTGTGGGGATCTTCTGCACCCACCCCCTCCACCCCATGAGCCTCTAAAAGGATAAGCGAGTATAGCTAATGGATGGCTAGATAGATGATATAGAGTAAACAGCGGATAACCCTCTCATTATATAAAAATGTTGAAAACATAGAACATTTCCGAGCAGAGCTGGACTCAGGTTCATTATGGAGTTAAGCTGCTTGATCGGCCCAGTGAAGCATGGCCACAGTTGAGCTTATCATCCTTCCAAGGACAGCTTATGTCCGACACCAGACCTGAGCTGTGAAACAAAGCTCCGTCAAGAATGGGATGAATATTTTTCCAGCTCTGCCCCTGAGTATTGAGATTTAGAATCCAAATGAAAAAGTATAATTTATTTCCTTCTGATTTCCAGTCTGATATTGTGCGTTAAGCATAAGTGTGTCTTTGAGGCAATTGAAAAATTAAAGTATCTGACATGATAAAAGGCGAAAACACTTCACACAGGGGAACATTTTAAACCAGGGATGATATTCTATCAGGGTTCCGGGGAGTACAACACTGGCATAATCCTCATTTAGAATTTAAAACTGAAGAAGCAGATCATTCGTAAGTACCAAACACAGTGGCATCTCAAATTCAATCTGGCATTATCTAGTCTGTGCACAAACATTTAACTTTAAGCACCATATGGAATACGAAGGCTGTTATTTTTGTCCGTTAAGAATCTACAAAAGGGAAATGAAGCCTTTTTAAATCCAGCTGGCACAATACTCCCTCAAATATGGCCTTTTACTTGTGGTACGACCTCCCTGCTGCTCAGTATTCACTGTCATCTCCACTGATGATGGATCCCCTGATGATGAAACAATTAGCTGGCAACCGTTACACTAACCACAAAGCTGGAAGGGTGATAAATGAGACAAGTGATAGACTTGGGTGGTTGGCTTGGGGGCTTTGTCCCAGATCTGTGACATCACCTTCTATCTCGTGATCAATGCATCCCCCCGCATTGCCTCCATGCAACCCCCAGATCCACCTCAGTTCCCCCCACCAGCTGCCTGTGACCCATCATCATAGCACTGCCTCTGCTTGCCATGTGCTGGGAGTCAAAGGGTTCCCTCCTATCGCTCATCAAAATGGAAACCCCACCATCTTTTGCCCCGTGTGCTAAATCACAATCAATCGCTTGGCAGACAGAGATGGATTGGGACGTCCACGACCCTCTACCTTCCAAAGCGCCCCTCCCACCCCGCAAAGGGCTGCTGTCACTGACAAATAATAGAGGTGATTCAAGAAGGAGTGTGCAGGTCAAGTCTGCTGCCCCTTAAAGGAAGTTATCACAAAGCAATGGGCAGAGATTCTTTTCTCTTTAGGAACAGCCGTCACAATGTCTAACAGCATGTCTAACAGAGTGAAGAGAAGTGTTTGCTTTACTGCTAGAAAAAAATGACTTTACTTACGATCTATCCGAATGTGATTTAGTTGGCAGTGCAGGAAATACTCATACGCTTGAGTTCACCCATCCCTACTGCAGTGTAAAACTCCTCTATCACTTTTAACATGTTATGTGTATGGGTGTGTGACCATGAAAATGTAAATATTTAAACGACGGATTAAAAGCAGGATTTTAAGTTGCAATAGGCTGAGGTGGAGCTCACTTTGAGCTCTTTTGTTTTTACATGCAACTATTGATTTTTTTCTTATTAAGGTTTAATGTGAGTGTTTTCTCAAAATTTACATACAAAACTTGCAATATGTAATTTACCTAAAGATTAAGATGAATATGGTGTAGTAAAAAGCTCAATATTTAGCAGTGAGAAGATATATAATTTCCGTTCGGGGGGTTGATAAACTACCAGTGAACTGAACCTACTTGGCTTGAGCTCAGTTGAATAAAAGTGAATTTTGTTCATAAGTACTTAATGATGCACTTTGTTAAACTCCACCTTTGAATTCATTACAGATTTTTCAGTGATAAAAGGGTGTGAAGTGAGTCTTATGAGGAATTTCGTTGTTGGTCTCTAACCACTGAAAGTTCACGACAGTCAACGTCACCATCCAAATAACATTTTCACTCAAGGATTTGTGCAGATTTTTATTTGTCACTAGAGACGTGCTGTAGCTGTGCCTACACAGTGTGTTTGCTGCATACATTTATGATGAACCGAGATGACGAAATTCTTTGTTTCGATTAGACTTTATACTTAAAAATGTCTCTTTCCTAGCACGGTGATTAAACTGTTTTACTTTGTTTTACTTGCATGAATCACACTATGGTCCCAGGTGTCTGTTAGACACGTGTGAAGAAATAGATTCTGACAGGTCACTTTCCTTTAAGAGAAATAAATAAGCTAAGCACCAGCTGAAAATGCCTAAATGTGGCTTAGTAGTATTAAATATAAAGTATAGTCATATTGAAAACAAGACAATAAAATACAACTCAAAACAATAACTGGTGTTGATTAACACGAGGGATAAATATTTAAATGTAATTTGTAAATATTATAAAACAGTAAAATACTGAATAAAAAAATTATTTGACTGTTTAACAAGACTAAAGAAAGTATGGTAACCAAAACACAAGAGCCAAAAAGAAAAACGTATCATTATGCTATACGGGCCTTTTACACATTGTTTTTCTTGTTTCCTCTCGTGTACTGTCAGCAAGCTGCATTTTCTCCTTCGCTCCTCTCAAAATAATACAATCTTGACATTGTGCTGCACATCCTCATGTGCATTTGAAGGACTGCTGCCTGGTGCTTCCTGATTTACTTCACAACAGACCGGGTGATTGCATCATTCACATGAGCACTGACAACAAATATCATTCAGACATGCAAAAGTCTCCACAATGCCATAACACGATGATTGGGAGTGAAAGATCTCAATCTGTATTCACCGCAGAGGGTTCAATTCACATGTAGATGTGTCCTTCTGGAAGTGCCTCTGCTATACAATTTCCATTTAGATAAGGTGTATACACAAATAGAGAAGGGACATTGGGTTCTTCATTTGATTAACTAATCATAGTCTTTGTAATTCCACTCGGGGACCTTTAAGGGCAACGTTGAGCTGTGCACCTTGATTAGTCGATGTGTGATTGCCGCGGTTATAGTACAAATCAGTTTAAGCAACTCTGCTCCATACACTGCACACTGGCAGTGATTAAACAGGTGATTATGACATAGAGCATTTCTGTTTGTTTAATCCCTTTTCCCATTGTCTAACTAGATAGCCACGGTGTAGTCCCTGATCAACAATAACTGAACTCCACAAGAATTGGAGTGGGAGGTGATTAGGGTCTTTAAAGCTCCCTGGAGTGTGGAGGCTGGTTGTTTGTAATTAGCCTCAACTTAAAGGTACACTCTGTTCTTACTTGCTCTTGCCGACCCAGGGAATTCATTATCTGACTCTTAAGCCAAGAGGAAAAAAAGAAAAGGAAAAAGACATACACCCACAGCCCCAGGACAGATGTGATATCTTTAAGTGAGAATAGAAAAATCCACATTTGTGACACAAGCGAGGAAGCTTCTGATATGCTGCATGTTGACAAACCAAACAAAACACTCCTCAACCTCACGACACAAGGCTCAAAGTGCTTTAACCCTCTTCCCACTTCTATGCCAGCCCTCTTCAGCGGTGCAGTGGTGTCTGTGTATCAACCGAGGGCTGTATAGAAACTCTACAGCACCTCTCTGCGACTGATCTCTTTTGATAGGGCTCATTATGCAAACTGCTCCCAAATCCCACCGCATAATTAGTGCTTAATTAATTTGAGTGAAATCTTTCATCTGTCTGTGTCCGGCCAGCTCCTTCCTTCCATTTACAACATGATATTAATTTCAGAGGGGGGAGTGGTAGCCCAGCTGATGAAAAGGCTGATATAATTAATCAAGTACCATATCTTTTTCCTTCTTCTTTTTTCTTCTCTTTTTTTTTCAGGAATAATAATACGTGTGATGAGCAGAGTCTGATTAACCCTATTATGCTCCCTAATTAGGGTGATCATTTAATAATCAAGGAAGCAGCACAATTATAAGAGAATGCAAATTATGCCATCTAATTAAGAGTATGCCAATTCTGGGAATGCTTTGTTTGGAAAATGATGCATTCCCAAATCAAATGTCAAGAAAAGGTTCCTCTCTTAATGCACATGTGTTAAGGATGTGCTTGCATAACTTAGCCCAAAAGGTTGCTTTGTAGATTTCTTAGATTCTTGTATCTCAGGAGAACATCTACAACAAAAGGAGAAAGACGTGTCTGTAATATATCATGCCATACCTGATGTTAGTTGCTATCTTATAGAACTTTAACCTAGATAAAATAGAATTCTTTCTTTAAAACGAATAAATCTACTCGTAAAGCTTTAAGTGAAAATGCAGCTGGAGGCTATGGTTTTACGTCTATGTTGGAAAACAGCTGGTGGAGCTCTGTGGAGGGGTAAAAGAAAAATTGGGACAAACCACAATGTCAGTTGCAGTCGTTGACCGGAGTTAATAAAGATTCACATGTAAATGGCAAACAGCACACTAGCAGCTGTAATACTGGTGCTCAAGGTCTTACACCTATATAGAAAACCACCGGTGGTCCTGCGTGGCACTGGTGAGGGCAATTGCTACTGTGAACTTAAAGGCACCAAGTTCAGCACCATGGAGAGCAACTGGCCGCTTTAGAAACAAAAGACTTTTTTTGTTTGAAACATATCTTTGTAAATAATCCAGGAGACCGACATGTATTAAACAGAGATTTCCACATGGAAATCTAATGAATCTTTAGATGAACACATGGTAGTCGATAGACATGGCTCATTAGGTCTGCCAGTGTCAATCTTTCATGTTCCTTGATGATACAGCTGCAGTCCGGACTTTCATCAAGATAATGGCAACCTCATATAGGGAGTCTATGAGCGATGACCTTGATTTCATTTCTCCTACCAGCCAGTGAGCAACAGGAGCCTTTTTTTTTTGTTGTTTACTTGTGTCAGAAATGTATTGACTACTAAACAAATGCCTGTCAATGAGATCCTTTCTATGCTGGCTGCTCTTGCTCCAGTGTGCGTGCCTCCTCCGTGGCTTTGTATCTGCGAGGTGTGTAAGTGCGTGTGTGTGCGGCCCCATGAATGTACCTCAATTTGCTCCTCTTTACCCCCATAGTGCAGCTGCGCCTCAGAGAACTCTTGTGAAGTAATTGAATGAGCCGAGGCCAGGGGGAAACCTGTGGCAGTGAATGTGGTGCCCGCTGGCCTTATTATCTGTAATACAGCAGCCGCTCTGCCTGCGCTTTCTCATCTACTCATGAATACAGAAATGAATGTGATGGACGTCAGAGGTGAACGCAGAGGGGAGAAACGGGCCAGAGCCTGTTTTAATCAGCTCCCAGATAGAACAATCACTTTATTCACCTCCACAACTCAGAGGTGAATTAGTGTTTAACATTCCAGGGCATGCTTTCTGACAGGAGACTCCACCCTAAACAACCAATGGACTGCAGAAATTACCGAGAGACACTCCGGTGTTTCTGATGAGTAAATTAGGGCTAAACATGCCCCTGGGACTCCAGAGGATGATATGCTTGATACACAGGAAGACCTCTTTTTAATAAGAGGCTCTTTACTAGAAAAGAATATCTGTTGTTGCCCCTTTGAAGCTTTTGTTCATATGCCTATGCAGGCACACATACGGCCACTGAAAGCATCTATTCTTTTTTTCGCTTGTATTTCATTTGCCTTCTATTCACTTGCAATTCCACTCTAAAAATGCACTTCAGCTTACAGTGCATGTATTGCGCATTTTGCAAAAAAGACCACTTTACTAGCCAGTGTCACAGAACCTTTTCAGAAAGGTCATCAAGGCTGAAAACAACATCTGTCCTTGTCTCATAAGAGTCATCAGCATTATTGTCAAAGGTACAGATGACATCAGGGACATACACAGTCAAGGCCATAAGGTCCATTAGTCTTAAGCTTAGAGCCATACCACTTTACGAGGCTTTTCACAGTAACCTGGTCTCATGGGCAACCTTCCAAAGTACATTTTAAAGTATAGACATTGAACCCTGTGCTATTTTCATGGACAAACAGGCAATTTCCCAATTTCTTCCAGGTGCTACAGTTTGAATTGTTCTCTATCAACTTTTTTTTTAACACCTTGAATTCCCTTAGATTACCTGCAGATTGGTTTCCAGATCTAGGAGAAACCACTCAATAGGAATAAAATAGGGCTGACATGAATGTGGCTCCCAATTAACTGCGACAACACAGCTACAGGATCTTTTCCCAAAGAGCAGCAGACTGAGAAGTTTGCCATCATCTAAAACATAAACTAATATTTAGGCTATATTGGTCCACAGCGTGAAACACTATGATTTTTTTTTTTTTTACACATTTCCCTCTGTAAATAAAGAGACACAGTTCATGCCTCTAAACTCTGACATGATGACATTTATGTTCAATGTGTCAAGACTTTCTCACTCTACGATGTCATTCTTGTATGACATCTCATCATATGCATGATTACATATTCAGGAAACGACAATGCGCACCTCTTACACTGGCAATTTGGACACCCATTTTGAGGAGGGCTGATGTCCATGCCAAAGACCATGGGATTGTCACACAGCCCTTTCACCTTTTCTATTTCACTATCATATGTGGTTAGGAGGTTTTTTTAAATGATTAATTAAGGCTGGAAAAACATACATAGTTGGTGATTATATTTTAATTATTATAATCCAACAAGAAGTAAGGTTTGGTACATGTAAATTGATGTCATTTACACACTTTCATGCGAGACTGGGCTGGAAATGTTTTCCACATGTTTACTCTTACTGTCTCTTTCACTACCTATAACACTAATCTGCCACTTTCTTTCCAAAATTCCAAGATAAAACAAGGGGGGAAATGCTACATACAGTTCCTGTAAATGTAGGGAAATTTATCCTTTAAAAAAAAAAAAAAAGTCAGAAATGTAAGCAAGTTATCAGCTTGATTTTGTTTTTTGGGTTTGTTTTTTTTACCCACTTTTTCAAAGAACAGCTATAAAGAAGATTTGACTAATAATGGATTACCTTATATCTTTTGTCCCTTGGTACAAATAGTTTTAACGTGTTTTTGAAAAGCCCATTTAAACATATATTTAAAAACCAATCATTTCTTTAAAGTCAGGCACTTTTGTTCTACTGTGTCATTGTTCCCTTATGGTTCCTTTCAGCTCAGTTTTGGGGACAAAGGCTGGAGCCGAGGCTGTGCTGTGTCCACAGCCGGTCTGATTAAATCTGGAGCCCTTGCTGTCTCTCTCCGTGGTGCTGAAAGAGGCTTCTATCAGATTACAAGCAGCCAGAATAGGACTTCAGCTAATCCATTACAATAATTGATTGACAGTGCATTGAAGGTGGCCCTGTAGTGAGCACCAATTACAGTCATGTCCTACTGCACTTTTAAATTGGCTGTGTTGCGTACAGCACATGGAAGCAATCGTTCATCTTGGAAGTACGTGAGGCTTCTGTACAACTCGGGTGAAAATAAATGTAATTTTCTTTTTTTTTTTTTTTTTTAAATTAAGTGCTCCACAGTCCACTTTGCTTACTGTGGTTTATTTTTAACAGAACCCGCACAGCGATGCTTGTAATAAAGTTGAGGAACAAAGCAATATTTACCCGAAGGTTAACTTTCCTTGTGTCCTCAGATTAATGCTTCATCCTGTAGGTGGTGCAATCAAGTAAGAGCTGAGCTCTGACACAGACGCCAGAGAAGATGTTTTTAACTCAAACTCGTGGTTGCAGAATTAACCCCAGAAACTTTTGGATCCACAATAGATATCATTTTACTGTTAAGTCACTAAATTCAGAAGGATTTAGCAGCTCTGCTATTGAAAGTATGATTTGTAATAGTAAAAGTATTTAATAATCATTGCTTATTAGTGTATTTTCCACCTCATATGCTGTAATATCACCAAAGACATCACACTGAAAGCATAGTCTGTTGGGGAAAAGGAGAGGAAAGCAAAATGGAAAAACCTGTAGCAACCCATAAGGTTTTAGGAGGACGCAGTTGAGCCTGTATTTAAGCTGCTGCAGCTGTATGCTAATGAGACGCCTATGCTTCCAGTCCGCTTAGACCAGCACGCGCCACTGAGCAAACACGCGCATGCGTCCCTGTAGTCAAGGCCGGCACACAGGCCACGCGACCCGCAGAAATTATCTCTGGGGAAAGAGGAACTCGTTAAAATGCCATCAAAGCTTGTAGTCCCAACAAACCACGACTAATAGATGCGCAGGATGAAAGAACAACAAGGAACAGAGCAGATGAGGCAAACATGGTATAAACGGTGCAAAAAAAGAGAAACAAACGAACAAAAAAAGTTGAGACTGTGTTTTATTTAAACTTTGGGAAGCAAAATGGCACCAGAGAGTCACCAGTGAAAAATAAAACAGCACAAGACTGGGTGGCATACATTTTCAAACTTTGCAGAAAATATAATGTGGACAAACAATTAAAAAAAAAAAACAACATTTTAATCATAAACGCATTACAAGTTTTAAAGTAGTTTCGTTTATCTTCACAAGAATCCGTGCTTAACCAAAAACAAAGATCACTGTGTAGGTAAATCTATCATTAAAGCCATTCTAACAAACATAACGGTGTGTGTTGAAGCAGGTGAGAAGGCACGGGGACACAGAGGCCTATTGAAAGGAAGGCGCAGGCCTGCGGCTCAGCTCCGATTGTGTAATTATTTGACTTGGTCATACTGCAGCTTTATGCAAATGAGAAGAACAATGAACGACGATGGAGATTAATTCCTCCCTGGTCTGCTGACTGAAAAGAGAAAGAATGCACTTTCTGCCAAGTGGCGCACTGTCGCATACATTCATACATTATGAGGGGGGGGGGTACAGACAAATAGCCTACAATAGTTATGCGCAGAAACGCGGGGAACAGCTGGCAAACAGAATAGGACAAATCAGACTATACTTGGAGAAGCGGCTATGTTCATAGATTAAGCTGTGGAATTTAATAGTAAACAAACAACAACAACAAAAAAAAAAGAAGATTTTGGCAATCGGAAGATGGTAACAACGCTTTTAGTCTTAAATAACAGATAATTAAAAACTCAAAAACTTATTTTAGCAGATTTACATGCTGCTTCCTAAGGGAAACTTGCTGGATCATCAGGCTCTGTTCAGGCGCACCAGCAGTTAGATTTTAGCTCTGAATATTTGTGCAGCATTTTCAAACGCGAGCCTCGGCTGCGGCCTTCTTTGTCTGGAGCCCTGATTCCGCCCAGCACGCGTCTTGCTGTGGGCCAGATTGGCCGTGAGTCCTGTTCCACAGTTAAGAGGTCAATTTGCCTTTCAAACGAAAAAAAAAAAAAGAAAGAAAGAAAAAGATATCCAAGCACAGGCAGACGTGGCTATTGTGCACAAAGACCAGAGGGCTTTCTTATTACTTATGTATGCAGCGAGATGTCTGATTTAGCTATATGTCGAGTTAAACTATCGAAGCAGACACGTGCCCCCAAAATGAAGAAACACTTCCTCTACGGTGTTCATTCAAGATATGATAAAATAAAGGTCCATAAAACTGGTGCGTTAATGGCCCTGCGTAATATGCAACCGCCGTGCGTAAAATATGCTCGAGCGCCAATAGAAACCAACATCTGAGCACTGCGTGGAGGTAAAAATTAATCTGCCACGCGACATGCTGTACAGTTGTGTCCGTTTGGTTGAGTTGCTTATTTGACCAACATCACAGCAGACTTGTAAAGAAACAGCTTATATGTCACCAAGCTCGTCTCGGCCTTTCTTAATTCTAAATTGTGATGATTGCAGTAGTGACGGACATTTCCTTTTGGAAACTCCGGGGCCCCCAGAGGAGAGCCACAAAGCAGCGGCACGTGTGCATTTGTGTAGGGGCCCATCAGACCGTAAAAAGAGGAGGGTCCCGGCGTGTGCCTCTGTCGGGGAGGGGGTGAGCGCGCACATTAATGTAATAAACCGCCAGTACATCTGCTAAGCTATCTGCACATCCTCCAACGAAATCCACCAAACCCAGGCTCTGAGCCCTCCCACAATAAAATCCTCTGGGATCTCGGTTTCATCCCATTGGTCGGGGATGCTGCAACAGGGGGGGGCGAGAACAATAGCATCATTCCGGCATAAAAAGAGTGGAGCTATGCCTTGGAGACGAAAACATTTCAGGAACAGAAGGATCGATATACTGGGGAGATAAAGTCCCGCAAGCCTCTAGTGTTGCCATATTTCTAACAAACCTGGATACTCCACACTTCACCCACCTCCCCGAAGTGCCTTTCTGCTGTTGCTCGCCAAGATGCCCAAAGGATTCCTGGTAAAAAGAAACAAGAAATCGGTGCATGTGTCCTACAGGACTCGGTCAGAGGAAGATGACCCCCAGGAGCCACCCGCCCCAGCTGCCTTGCCGAGTCAGGCGGACCCCTCCCCGCCGATGTCCGTTGCGTCCAGTCCCGACCGCGCCTCAGCATCGCCGGATTTCACCGCAGCCGACGTGCCAGTACCAAGACTGGAGAAGCCGGCACAGTTCGGTGACCCAGAAACGGTGTGCCAAGCCCTCTACAGCCCCACCCGACCCATCAGCAAGGAGCACGACAGGGGATATTTTGAGCGAAGTTTCAATCTGGGTTCGCCTATTTCTGCAGAGTCATTCCCAACACCGGCCTCCCTCTCCGGCCTGGACCACCTCATATACGCACCGGTCGACCTGAAAATTGGTACCAGCAACAGCAGCCGCAGCGGAACCACAACCAGCAGCAGCAGCAGCAGCGGCAACATCAGCAGCAGCCTTCCGGGACCAAGCAGCAGGATCATAACCAAACGACCCGCCGCGGATGGAGCGGAGCGCAAATCAAAGTCCACCTCAAAGAAACCCAAAGCCATTAGAAAACTCAACTTTGAAGACGAGGTTACGACTTCTCCGGTGCTCGGGCTCAAAATTAAAGAGGGGCCGGTGGAGATGAAGCCGAGGGCGCAGTCCTCAGGAGGAAACAAACCTTTAGGGGAGTTTGTGTGCCAGCTGTGTAAGGAGGCGTACGCGGATCCCTTCTCCCTGGCTCAGCACAAGTGCTCTCGCATCGTCAGGGTCGAGTATCGGTGTCCTGAGTGCGATAAGATGTTCAGCTGTCCGGCCAATCTCGCCTCTCACCGCCGCTGGCACAAACCGCGGACCACGGGGGCGCCGGCGATGCCCCCCGCGCAGGGCATCAAAGCAGAAATGGCCAAAATCCTGCCGCTGGGCGTCAAGTCAGTCTCCGACGAAGCCAAAGACATGAGTGACAGAGACAGCCCGAGTCCGGGACCGTCTGAATCGGGGTCTGACGACGGCACGTACGACTGCCAATTCTGCGGGAAGAGGTTCAAACGCCAGGCATACCTAAGAAAACACATCATGGGACACCAGACCCTGCAAAAGAAAGTGCTGGAGGAGCACGGGTTTCACACCAGCGACCGCGCGACAGAGCAGGCTCCAGTGTCAGCCTCCTCCTCCTCCTCATCATCATCTTCTTCTTCATCATCATCATCATCCGAGGAAGCCTCAAACCAAAGCCCTCTCAATCTGAGCCCAGTCGACTGCCTGCTGTGTCCGGTGTGCGGGGAGAGTTTCACCAGCAGGGCCGCCCAGGAGAGACACCTGCGCCTCATGCACTCCTCCCAGATCTACCCGTGCAAATACTGCCCCGCCACTCTCTACAGCTCGCCGGGGCTCACCAGGCACATAAACAAGTGCCATCCCTCGGAGAACAGGCAGGTGATCCTGCTGCAGATGCCGGTGCGCCCAGCTTGCTAAAAACAACAGAACTCGTGCCTTTGATGGAGAGAGACAGGAAGAAAAAAAAAAAAAGTTAAAAATGGTTTTGGGGTGGGTGGTGGGGGGGAAAGGGTGTGATGCTCACTGCCATGACTTCAGGCCAACAATGAAAGGCAGGGCTGTTAAATGTTTAAGTGGTGTCTTTTCCATGCCAATCAGTGATTGTTGAATGCTTGTCTCTATATTTGAATTACACATAGGCCTATTTTGAGATTTTACTTCTCAAACCATTAGTTTACCAATAAAAAAAAAAGCGTTAGTTTGACTGTTAAATGGTATTTTTCTAGGACAGCACATGCTCAATGATAGCTTCTAGACCTAAGAAATGTCTTAAAATCCTCAGAAATCCTACCCCCCGTGAAAGCCTCTTGACTTCACCGACCGTGACTGCTCTCTCTGAAGCTTTACGATGTTTGTGAATGACGGAACTTATCAACTTTGTCTTGGTGGGGGGAAAAAAAAAGAAAAAAAGTGTGACTGAGGATTTCCCTGTTTAGTAGAACCACAAATGCCTTTAGTAAACAGATAAGCCTAGTATGAAATAGCCTACATACACATCCAAATCCCGCTGTATAACTGCCTTAAAAAATGTCAACATAGATTGTTTTAATTTTGAATGCTGGCACATATTTTATCATCATCATTATTATTATTGAAGATTGTTGCAATATTTTTCATATTTATTTATTTATTCTAATTATTTTATGTAACTTATTGTGTTTGTTGTGACTTTTTCCCCCCTCTGTGAATCGCTCTGGCAGTTTACATGTTGTATAGCCAAAATGTTTTTTTTTCTTTTTGGGTTTTGTTTTGTTTGTTCTGTTTTTTTTTTTTTTTTTTTTTTTTTTTGTCAGATTTATGAGTTGTGATATATGTCGTGGGTCGGGTTTTAATCTTCAATCTCTCACAGCTCTTGTATAAAAAAAAAGAAAGAAAAAAACGTAAAGCTCTTAACTTAGATGCAATCTTTTTTAAGGACAAGTTATTTTTCTTAAATGTTCGCTTTTATAGCGCTTTGATTGTATGTGTATATCGTTGTTGTCTATGGAAATAAAAAATATTTTCAAAAGGACACATGATCTCGGAGTGAGTGAACTCGTTCAAACAAAAGAAAAGCCGAACGCGGCCTTGATGAACTTCCCCACCGGCCACGTAAGAACGTCAGCTGTGACGTTTACGTCCGCACTGTTGAATGCAGCACTTTCATAATAAAGGCTCCACAAATCACAATTACGACGATAAATCATCAGTTGGTTTCGGAGGGAGATTTGTACTTCTAACATTAATGGCTTTAGTGGTCTAACTGATTAATCAATTAAAAATAAAGTACGCACGCTACTTATTTTTGTTGAGTTTAAGTGAGGCAACTCTAAAATATTATCCCTTTACTTCAAAACATCATCACCTAGAAATGATACAGACAATAGAAAATATAGAACGGATTTATACGTTTAAAATGTTGCATACATTTATTTTCGTAGCCCCATCTTCAAATCCTAACAAGTTTAAACATTTATAGCTGGGAGCCCATGTTTGCCGGCCCTTATAATGACAAAAGCAGCTTCCGACACTTTTAACCGCAGCAGGGATCAAGTCGTAATAGATAAGTAGCCATTTGACAACACAAGGCAGTTTTGATTTGGTTTTAAAGCTGAAAAGTGCACAGTGGCTGAAGTTTGTGGTTGATTGAAGTTACCAAGCAAGACCAGAAATTGTTTGAATTCACAATAAACGTTTGCAACCTCACTTCATGCAACATCTTCAATCCGGTGATAAGCTTCTTCAGAATTGTGGAGGAACTTTTGAATTGAAACAAACCTTCAGACATCCTGGTGGTCAAAGTTTGCTGCTTTTATTAGACTGGGCCCCCGTGAATGAAACCGGTTCCGTTCATCAGACGGGTTTCCGTGTAAATCATCTGGTGAAATCATGAATCAAGGCTGCGGAGGCTCAATTGACGCCGTTTCAGTACCATAGAAGCACTTAGGCCCTCATCATAAATCCTCTTCTTAATGCCATGTCAGGACATGACAGGAGGACAAAGAGGTGTCGGATCAGAGCTCACCTCTGGAGCACTAAAACATCTGCCCGCTTCAGCAAACGCACACAGCTCGATTTTCCTTGGCTTTGAGCTGATTTAAGACTGATCTGGTCACAACTAACTTCATGTCTGACCAGCAGGAAAGAAGAAGGGAAAAAAAAAAGCACAGAGTTGGTTGTAATTGGGCAGGAAGCTGCTGTTTCTGTCACACTTCAGACTTAAAATCACATAACAGTGAGCTTAATTTGACCTCGGAGCACTGGCAGTGACGGAAGAGAGAAAACAAGAGAAAATCTCACCTTCACCAACACCGACTCGTGCCTCTTTTCTTGTTTCTGCTTTCATATTCTGCACCTGTTCAGGCCAAAAGAGAACAGCACAACCCTGTTTTTCTCTCTCTTCCTAAATGGGCATCACACCCTTGAAGCAACAGTGACAATACAGAGATATCTGAAAGTGTGAAAATTGACTACAGCCAGCATGCAAAAAAAAAAAAAAAAGAAGAAAAGGTTGTAATCACAGTGTCAGGATGGTCTGTTGTAACACATCTCAAATCAATGATTGAGTCAAACATGGAAAATGAGATAACATTAGGACTATTTCTCACACACAAAGTTTCTGGGCTCCAATTATGGTCAAGTGCTTTTCTTGCATCTTTGTGCGGCAGAGTGAGCGAGGGCACCTGAAGGTGCTGCAAACACTGCACCTGCACCTCCCGGTGAGTTTCCATTATGCTGCTTCCTCTAAGTAGGGCTGAGCAGCAGGGGAGACAGATGGGAGGAGGGTCAGGTTACCCCTGCTGCTGCCGGCAGAGCCAGGCCAGGGTCAGAGAGCCCATGGTAACAGCGCTGTCATAAGCACGCAGACACCAAACCCACACTCGCGATTTTAAATATCTGACTGAGAGAAAAGCAAACAACGCGTAGAACTTCAAAACAATTTAATGAAATGTTTCAGCTTTTCACATTTCTGATAAAGATAGCAGGACTTCGGTCATTAAAAACAGTTTGATACGTTGTCAAGTTGTGAGATTTTCAAGCCCCCCGCCCCCCCACATTTCTTATATAAAGATTATTATACAGGCATTAATAAATTTATATTAAGAAGGCAACGAGTCCTTCAAATTTGACAAAATGTACAAGGATTTTAAAAAGAGAGAAAAAAAAGTAACATTCAGACTATGACTAAGACTCATTTTCTTCACAGATATATAAGATACACAATCTTAAGTTGGTCCAAAACACCTCCAGCAACTAAGCAGCTAAAAAGAGAACAAATCCCTTCAATAAACATTTTCTTTAACCTACAATCTTTAGATCATCACCCTGGGTGGTTTCTTCATGTGGCTTTGGGGAAAACAAAAACCATAGATGTGATCCAGGCCTACATGTCTATACATTCTTTGAAACACAAAAGCACAAAAACACGTCTGTCAAATTTTCTGCTGTACAGTTTTCCCATAACCTGCTAGAGGAATGAACATACAAAAGGAGAAGTGGGAGAAAGAAGTCAACGACGGAGGGACATGGAGAGTAAGGCATAGTTGCAGAACAGATGGGGATAGTGTTGCAGTATGGGTGGAGCCCCTCAGAGGGTGCAAGTGCATTAGTGTGACTGTGTGGTGGTTGTGGTGGTGGTGGTGGTGGTGGTGGTGGGGGGGGGGGGTCCCCTGGCTGCCGTGACAACCTGAGTAGGCAGGTCGGAGGAGTGAGCGCTGGCTCGGCTGTTGCTAAGAGAGTGAGTAAGAGTTTAGCTCAGGCATGCCACCTAAACCTAGACTCCCCAGACACCACCACCACCACCACCACCCCTACACGCTGGGCCTCGGGAGGCGGTGTGCGGGAGAGGATGATGGGAAAAGAGGAGGAGTTGATGCCACTCATCTCCATGCAAAGACAATGACTGAACAACACACCGCCGTGACTCTAAATCCATCTGCCGTCTCTGTGGCAGGCACAAGATACGGACCGCCAGAGACGCGAGAGATGAAAGCACTTTCATTTCAGAGAGATAACGAGGAGATGTGACGTCCATGATCAAACCCAAACAAATCTGACGATCGGGGTGCAGCAGTAACGTGGAACATCATCTTACTGTAGGAGAGACATTACACAGTAAAACACTCGGACACACACACGCACGCACGCACACACACACGCACACACACGCCAGTGCATGGAGTTAAGTTTCACCTGAGGCTCTGCCGGTATTTTTCCTCAAAACAGCACATGAATACTTAATACAAACACATCAGCAAAAATAATTAATCACATAGTCCTCTCTATATACACACCTCAGAAAATAAAACTCAAAGCAAATTTAAACCCGAGAACAAAGAACATTCAATGCCAATGACCAGCGTGAGTGCAAAAATGTTGGTTGGGAATGCTGGAATGTTGATGTCTCAGCTTCACAGGAAAGGGAAACTGATAGTAGAGGGAAGAGACAGGAGGAACTTATCCAATTACCGGACATCAGCCAAAGTTAATGACATCAGAAAACAATTAAGAAATGCCGTTCTTTCTCATTCAAGCAGAGTTGTATAAATCAAATCTTGACACAATCTATTGGAATTCATTTAAAAAGGAAAACGAGAATGGCTGAAAAACAAGGAAGCAAACAAATTGCATTTTGTCTAAAATTAGAAAGACGTCATTGATTGTCCACTCCGGGTTTGAAACAATGGAGAAGTCTCGGACTGGGTGCACTGCCTGGACTCCACACCAGGTAGTCCGAGCGGGAACGGTGCAGCGAGTAGACTTCTCTCCCGTGTCCTTGTGGAAAGACGGTCGAGATCATGGTCCAAACGGATGCTACAGGGCCTCAGCATCATTCTGTCATCGCCTGGAGTGGCGTCTTTTCCGCAGAAAGGTTGCGGCAGATGTCAAAAGGGAGACATACTTATAAATGGATAGCGATCGCGGTGCAGTTTTATCTTAATGTCATTTACAACTGTGGCATTCAGTGCTTCGTTACGTTAAGTGTCAAAATAGCTGATAAAGAAACAGCGTAAAGCCGTCTCAATCCCTTACTTTGTAAGAACTTTGTTTTTCTAGCGCCTTGAGAGGGCGCTAGAAAATGAGAATAAAAATGACAATTACATCACAGGTTGCTTTAAGACTTCTAGGTCAAGTTTTCCAATGTCGCTGGAAACCACCACGATGACCAACAGTTTCATCTCGTGTCCATCTACATGAACACAGTTTATCAAACTGAAAATGAAGCCACAAAACCAGCGAGAGCCACTTCAAATAAAATTCCAACCTGCTCCAGTTAATGACACAGAACAAAATGGGGATTGGGGAAAAAATTAAATAAAACCCTTGCAGTCACAGCTGGGTGGCGTGAGGTTCTTTGAGGGGAAAAAAATTAAAAGGCTTCACTCCCGGAAAAGAGCTCAGTTGGAAGATTTGCTTATAGCGCTTGCTGATCGGCGGAGTTTTCCCGAAACTCTCTGTTTTGTGGAACGGGGCATTGTGGGAGACACCTGGTCAGCGGAGTCTGTCGTCGCCGTCGTCGCTGCACTTCCGCCGTCGATGCTCACGCTACTGGTGAACGATCCTGGGACAGAGAGAGAGAGGAACAGCTTGTAGATACAACAAAAAGTATTCCTAAAACAAAACAAAAAAAAAACCCCAACAATTCAACAAATCTGCTGCACATCCCAGCATGCTTGGTCATGCATGTTGCTGTTCATGAGATCAAAATTACCCAGCTCAGGATTTTTAAGATTTAAAAAAAAAAAAAAAAAGAAAAGAAAAAAGAAAAAGGATAAAAAAAAGAAAAAAAGGAAATGTGTTAGAATTTGAATTTGATGCACTTGAGTCCATTAGAATCAAGAAATGACGGGCTTGTTTCCATGCTCTAGGGCAGCTAAGCTCGTTTATTCCCGGGTTCTTTCCAGATGCTTGTATGTAAAAACGCGAGTCAACCGTTGCAGCTAAAAGAGAAAAGTCTTTAGTTCTCAGTGTGGCGGCAGAGTGCTCTGAATGAAAATAAAAATGACTCATTACGTTCTTGTTGTGAACATCGGAGCCTTCCCATTGTCAAACATTGTCCCTTTTCACAAGAAGGTCACATCAGTCATTACGGGATAGCAGACAGTAATATACTGGGAGGTGGGCATGAAATGTTATTGAGGACAATCAAGTATTGTGAACGTCAGCTTCCTCACTGCGCCCCGATCAAATCCAAACTACCCCTCCCTCCTCCGGCCCCATGCCTCAAATTTAAACAACTTTTCTGCTTTGTTGAGAGGGCATCTGGTTGCCTATTTTCTTTCCTATCCTTTTATTTCCTGCTTTTTTTTTTTTTTTTTTTTTCCTCGGAGGGATCTCAAGTTGCAGCAGCTAAAAGGAATGGCAGATGGCTGGAGTAACAGACACTCAGCAGCACAGTGGACACCGGCAGCATCCAGGGCTGGAGCTCACTGGGAGAAGAGGCTGGGCCGCAGATGAAAAAACTGGGTGTGTGTATTGTAAAGGGCTGGGTGGGGACTGGTGGTGGTGGTGGGGGTCGGGCTCTTAACGTCTGTTCTCAAATCTGCATATGAATATAAAAAAAAAAGGGACGGGCTTAGTTAAAAACAGGAGGTCTTATGAAGAGAGCAAATTCTGCATTCCTGTGTTCTTCTATTCATTCCAACAGTAAACTAAACAGCAACTGTAAAGACTGAAATTAAACTGAAAGCAAGGCAACGACGGAATAAAAGTCTCATAACACAGGCGGCGGTGTGGTGAGGTTCACCACCCGCTGCAGCATTTAATTGACTGTGTTTGCACCGGTTCGGACGCGACCTTCGCTGAAACGTCTCAGCAGCGACTCACCAGAACAGAAACGACCCAAATCAACAGACTACCGTGCCGTCGTTATCGCGATATTTCCCTGCATGGCCGCGCTTTTTACTTGGCCGGAACTGTGACGTTGGTTTCAGATGGAAGGAAGAAGGGAGAGTCGGAGAGAGAGAAAACAAAGGGGGTCTTCAATTGGCCCTGCAATCCCATTGGTCCCCGCTGCAGCAGTTCAAACAAGGCTTTAGATGACAAAGACATCTTCAACTGCGGCAGGTGTTAGTCTCAGAGTCTGCCCCAGGCAAACAGGCACACTCCAACAGGAGGAAATGAAAGGGGGGGGGGGGGGGGGGGGGGGGGTGAGTTTAAAAAAAAAAAAAAACAGAAAAGAGAAAAGTGTTTGCTGAGGGAAAAGATAAAGGCGCGCCACATGCAGAAGCGAGGGCCAGAAGTGTAGCCGTATTGTTCATGCTGCTACTTAGCACTAATTGTCGCCACCGTGCATCACTCTCAATTACCAGCCTGGCCTAAACAGTAGGACACTCCCAAATTATCAGCTTGTTTTTTCATTTTTTTATGTTTTCTTTCCCTTTGCCTCTATCAGAGCTCTCAGCGAGTAAAGCTTAGTTAGTACTGAATGAATAAGGAGGATAAAGAGGAGCCAGGATGAATGAACGAGCGAAGGGTATAGGTAGACTGCCCGACCAAAACAAGCTTCCGGTCTGGCTCTTACCTTCACCAAACATACCATTTGGACCGTTAAGAAATGTTTTAATCTAAAAGTGGAGGAAAAAAAAAAAACAGAGCAGAACATCATATGAGAAAGCAGTAGGCACACCAACACAAGACACCACACTGCAGCACAACGCAACACAACGCTGCCGAGAAATACAATCAAAGGACAAAAATCAAAAGCCCCGCTCAGCTGGCGTGTGTCGCGTTGTGGTCAGTGTCGCTGCAAGCTTTAAAGTCAGGGGGTTAATCGATTTTTCATGATGAGCTAATCAACAAGTGGCACTTTTCTGAAGATGCCTCGTAGGCCGTGGCGTCTGAGGGTATCGGATGAATCGGTAATTCACAGATTTTAAAAGCAAAACCATTTCAAAGCCAAAGCACAAATGGTGGGCAGTTCACATGGAAACAACTTAGAAACATTTACCACCAATGTTAAGAGCGGAGAGTTGGTTAGGGTGGAGGAGTAAGAGATGCTGGGGCACCTCGGAGGGTCACGGGAGCTTTTATGTAGTTTTATCTGGAGAGAGGACTTGTTTTCTCCTGCACAGTCCATCATTTAAAAAAGTACAGCAAATCACTACAAAATAACAAAAAAAAAAAAAAAAACACTAACAAGTAGGCAAGCGGTGAAAGGCGTAGCGTTGCAATGACACAGCAGCGATGATGGAGAGTTCGTGTGATAGATGGAGCAGCTCATGCAGGAAGCCATGAAGCTGGACTAAGAGTAAACGTTCGGGGTAATGGCAGCTGAGGCTGTGGATGATAATGACGACAACCAAAAAAAAAAAAAGTAAAGAAAATAGATGAAAGGGCTTAGTTTAAAAGCCTCACAGCAAACTGTTGACATACAGCAGGGGCGCTTTATTTAGCAATCAACACACAGGACCGGCATTCAAACACAAGACCTGCGTCGCATTTACAAAAAGGGCTAAATTAAGCGCAAACGCCTCGTTATTGATGGTGACAGGACTCACAGTGACCTAAATGAATGGGTGGATGTTAGTGGCTTGTGGCTGGGCATCATGCCTAGTGTGAAAGAAGCAGGCAGTCTTACAGTCCAGTTTGGCCCAGGGGTACTCCACGTCCCAAACCATCCCTGGCCAACGCCTGCACGCTGTCATGGGGCATGGATGACATGTTAGTGGCAGCGATGGGAGCCGGAGCAGGATGGACAAACAGATGGATAGACAAACTCACTCGTACACACACACACGCACTTTCAACACGTTCCTGCACAAACAAAAGGAACCAGAGAGTTGCAGCACATTTGAGAAGTGTGAAATGAGGAGCGGTCAGCCAGCCATCACAGCCACATTTAAAGCATGTTTCTGCCTGATGGGATACAAGAGTAAGAGCACAGAGTTATTCAGACCCACTGGTTACCACGACGTAACCTGATCCATCACACACACCGCGCGCTGCTGGTTCTGAAAATAAACCGAGCCGCCACGTGCTCGCGACGAAAAAGTCTTGAAACTAATTAATTAAAAACACAGAAAAGTAACAACTACACCTGAAAAAGGGAGCGATGTAGCCTCCAGAATTGAAAACAACTATTTCTTAGGATTAAATTTGTTGAACAATTACAGTGATCTGACTCAACCCAATATGATACAGAACTTCCAATGAAGCTCAAATTTGAATCGTTTTGTGTTTGTCTGAAGAGATTTGCACAATTTAAGCAAATACATTATAAAAAGCATCCCGTCTAACTTATTTGTCCATATTCAAAGTTTAGATGTATTCATAACAAATATGGACCACAAAAACAAATAAAAGGCAAATAAATTGCATTTCTGTTTGCTCTTCTTTTTGACAACTGATCATGACTGTGCTCAGCTGAAGCAGCAATCACAGCTTCCCAAATCATCTTCTGTCACTGTAAATCTCGAACACCCACCGCCTGTCATGACGAGGACAACCATCAGGTCAATATTTAGTCGTCTAAATGACCTTGTCTACAAGAAGTCACTTGCTGCATAATGATTTGGACCTATGTGAGTTTCGACTTGCTCTCGAACCACTGCTTGAAGGACCTATCTTCCAGGCGACGGCAACAGAACCGTAGCTCGCACCCCAGAACCTCTTCTCCACCCTCCTGCATCGTGACTTGAGGTGGTGATTGCAGGCTTCATGCACAGCTTCATGCATGTTTAAGCCCAAATCCTGCAGACCGGATGTTATACGTCTTCCTTCTTTCTCTTCTCCATGTGTCTGAACACTCAACACCCTGTACTTTTGGTCACTAGTGCCAAGTTGCAAGTCTGGAACATCGTGGCACCGGAGGATAATTGGCTCCTGCTAATTCTACATTTATTCTTCCTCAGTTAAGTTAATTTGGTTATTATCTAGCCCATTTCTGTGACTTTGTCAACTAGTTGAAACAAAATCGGCTGGCTGCATCTCAAATAGCGAGCCTGCTTGATAGAACTCGTGTTGTTTTTAATTTGTTTTTGTCTGAAACACATTTAACAATTTGGACTTTTTCTGCTTAATCTTTTATTTGGCTAATTTTACCTCGTGAAGTGATGGAGCTGTCCAATGATGCCTCACTCTTTAAAATACGAGGAATTAACCAAATCCACACTCTCCCTCATTTCACAGCTTGCATTACCTGCAGCACACGTCCAGAACCGTGGAACAATATTCTCAATTCTAACTCAACCGCCTGAAATCTGAAATGGCCTCAAAATATATATATATATATATATTTGGAATAGATGTCAGCATCAGCTAACAGATATGAGGAAATATCCCATGATTTGTGCTTTGTGCTGCTTCAGTTCTAAAGAAGAGAGAGAGGCAGAAATATGTATGGAAATGTGACTGATAACATCTTGCCTGGCTGAATATCACACCTGCCAGTATCTGAGCCACACAAACACCGGCAGTCGAGGGGGGGCTCCGCTTCGCCACGAAACAACAAATGCGTTCCATACACTCTGAGGCACCTTTAAAACATATAAGCCCTGACATATTTGAAAATGACGAGGCATCTGCAGTGTTGCATTGTGGAGTGATTTCCTTGTCAAAACAGAACATGTGACGGGATCCAATAGAGCAGAAAAGTGCAATCTTGTATTGATTTCAGTGCTGTTTCAGATCGATCAGAGCTGCTACAAGTAGGGAGAACAAGATAAGACACATTTTCCATTCTATTCATCGAGGGCTGATAAGAGAGCCGTGCTGACATCTGCGAGCTGTGTTTTTTGGTCAGATCTTTTTTAAGTTTTGATGACTGAGCTCATGAAGTAATACACACACACACACACACACACACACACATTCTGCTACTGCCATTAAAAAGACTTCTTATATTCATGGGGGAGTAATTGTGTGGATAGATGCAGATAAAAAAAACAAAAACAGAAAAAAGTAGCATGAGTGGGGCTCGAGGAAGTGGAGAAAGCAGAGTGGCGTTTGAAGTCAGTCAGACCGCATGAAGAGCTTGGGCCTGTTGTTTGATATTCATCAGTGAGCGTAGGCGTTGAAGACAAGTGGGGTGGGGGATGAAGGGGTGGGGAATGTGCAAAGGGTGCAAACAGGTGTGATGTGAAGGAGTAAAGACTGACGAGAAGACAAAGAGGTAAGAGAAGAGATGAAGACAGAAAAGAGGACAATGCTCAAAAGTAACGAGGCAGTAGTGAGAGATGGAGCAGCACAGAGAAAGCGGAGGACAGAAGGGCAGTGTGGATGTGTTTGTTTTTTTTCCTCACCTGTCCCGCTCACTGGATAGCCAGGGGAGGGGGAGAAGACCTGTGACGCGAAATCTTCAAAGGTCATCACTTCTCTGTGGTTCTGAACAATGGCCTCTAAATAGAGCGCCCGCTCCTCGTAGCTGGGGTGGACTTGTTAAAGGAGAAAACATGATGTGAAGGAGCAGAAAACAACAAGGCGGCAGATTAACCCTTCACTTGCAACGTATACGAATACTCTGAAAATGGTTTCAGAAGGTCATAAAAAGCATAAAATTATGTGCAGCACAGTCCAGCAGTTAAATGTTTTGATTGTCGCGTTACACACACGGCCAGTACCCGCCGCTTTTCTTTTTTTTTTTTAAGCACCGTAATAATCAGCCATGCTGCACAACCCAAAGCGAGAATGCAGTCTCCAAAATAATCATAAAAAAAACACAAACACATCAGTAGTGGCGTGATGCTCGCAGCCTCTTTACTCCTCCTCTTTTCCCTCTAATGCTACCCCTGTTACAGGACCACCCTCCCCGATGTGCTGCCAGCCACCGCGCCGTGCCATCGGGGGGAAAATTGGAGCCATTTGAAATTCTGAGTGACAAGCGAGTGACCAGGGCCCGGGCAGCCAGCACGCAGGACGGATCACTGGATTTGAAATACGGAAGCACCAATAAATAAATAGATAAATAAGCCTGCAGAATGGCTGCTGGGTGATGGAGGAAAACATCCTGGTGGTCATTATCATATCATTATCATGGATATATCCTGCTATGTTTGTTGTGGAATGGAGGCTAATGCCGGATAAAAACGCAGAGCAGGGGACATTTAGAGTAACAAGTACTTTTTGAAAGCATAATGATTGTAAATATACTGAGTGCATGTGCACATATAAAAATGACTGTGCTTCCTTCTTACACAACATCTCATAAAAATATGAACTCTTACTCTCAAACACTCAGCTGTATTTATCGACAGCTGGACCCTTCTTTCTCCTCTCATTATGATTGCTGGGGTGCACTGTTGCTGGTGCCAAAGATGGACCAGGTTCACCCGAGATAGGCGGGACTGGGCTAAAAGGCACCAGTCTGGGTTAGATAGATAGGACAAGACAGCGGATGGGCAAGGAGCCCGCTGTGGGCACATGCCGCCACAGCAGGGGCCAAAGCAGCCATGACCAATGGCTTTGAGGGGAACCATGGCAAAGCAGGGATGACGAGCACCTGTGCTGGAAAACACCAGAGATAGTCGGGGTAACAGACTGGGATGAACAGAGGGCACAATGAAACAAAGAACAAGTCCCTAAATAAAAACTTTTTTTTTGGGGTGGTTATTTCTGATTATTTACTCTACATAAAAAGTTAGAACCAAATATTAAAAGTCAACTTATTATAGTGATTTGCTTTGGCATTTAGCTGCATAATAATTTCATTAGGTTCACCTTGCTACTACCAGCAGACCAAATAGGTCTTTAGAGCTGCCTCGGTTCCTCACGACGTTATATTCAACGTGCTGCAAGCATTCCTCAACAAAACTGTTCCAGAACAACATGGTTTTTACACATTTGAGGGAGATTTGTCACAACTGAAATCAAGAATCAGACAAGGCATGGGTTTTTTTCAGATTTTCTATCCAATGTTGAGCGATTTTGCTGCGAGTCTGTTGCTGCTGCAGCCCACGCGTCTCAATGGAGGCTTTCTATCATTTTGAACCAGTCCGACCATTCTTCTCTGATCTCTGGCATCAATAAGCCATTTTCACCCAGAGGACTGCTGCACACTGGATATTTAGTCTGAGGTTGTGAGTGAAAAATACCAGCAGATCAGACATTTCTGAAAATACCCAGACCAGTCCGTCGGTCACCAACAGCCAACCGTAGGCCAAATCTGCTTTCTTCCTCATGCTGATGCTCCATTTGAACTTCAAGCAGCTCACCTTGACCACGTCTCTGTACCTAAAAGCACTGAGCTGCTGCCATGTGACTTGCGGACGAGATGTTTGCGTAAGCGAGCAGTTGAACAAATGTAGGGGCTTGGGAATGCTCGTTGCATTGTGGGACATGGCAGCTTTGCTCATAGCTACTTAAGCACATAGCAAACAACAGGTAGGGAGAAGAAGAGCTGTGAAAAGACAAAGAATTAAGAACCATAGAAAGAAAAGGAATGAATGATAAAACTTGTCAATGAAAACAAGGAATTTGGATGAGATCAAGCTTTTGAATGGTTAGGAATCACATGAAAGTGGACTGGTGATCCAACCTCGCGGGATTTCTTGAATTCTTTATGCTTAAAAAAAGCTAAACAGCTGAAATATAACACTGAATAACAGTACCAACATACAGTTACGATCTAGAAATGAAATCCTCATGCATAAATGAGGTAAACAGATGCAGTGGAAGCACACTTACTTTACATGTTACGGTTTAAATCTGTGAGGGAGGAGAAGCTTTTCCCAGAGTGCCATGCACCATGACGACATGATCCCAAAACCCTAAATCTAATGGAGTGGCTGGTGACGGCAGTATTCGGACACTTGTTAGGATGTGATGCCAATAAATCCATGACACGGAAGGGTGACACTTCAAATTTAAAAATGAAAGGACTAAAGCTGCCAATAATATACCCTTCACTTCTTCTACACAATAGTGTTGCACCATAAGCACATAAAGGCACTTCCGAACGTGGAACACAAGTTTTCACTGTTCAGTTGCTGGAAACAGTGTTGGACATCGAGTAGGCATCCCAAGCTTTGCTGCCATGGTAACCTGGGTCACAGCTCTGCGTGGTGGGTCATATCAAGGATTTACAGGATGATGAATAGTGAGAAAGGTTATTTGTTAAAAAAAAAAAAAAAAAACAAGAGCAAAATGTCATCAGAGAGGTGATAAGTGAAAGGAAAAAAAAATAAAAGAAGGTAGGACTTGATGAAAAGACATGAGAGAACTTAGGGGGAAGCCGATTAATGAAAAACAAAGACGGATGGGTACAGAAAGAGTCTCAGCACAGCATGGGTCAACAGAGCCATATGGTGGTCCATTATCAGAGATGCAGATGACTGTGGGCCTGTTATTGAGATTCCTAAAGCAAATATTGACTCCAGCTGGAGCAGCCACTCTCTGACTCTGATACACGCTGCTCCTCCACTACTTCCTTCCGCTGCCCTCTATCTAAGTTAGACAAATGGATTATGGTGGGTGAGAACAGAAAGAAAAAACAAAACATTGAAAGAATAAAATGGAGATAATGTAGAATTATCTAGAGGCGGGGCAAAAAAATGTTGTGCAGCGGTAGAGAAAGATGGATAGCGAGTAGTGAGGGAGACTAATAAAAGGTACTTTGGGGATGGGTGAAAGCAAGAGCCACACTGGTCTCACTTAAGTGAATGTACGATAATATCTGTTGGGGAAAAAAATATTAATTACTAAGCTATGGGCACAGCTTGTTCCCCCGCATATACGTAGACGCTGCTACTTCCCTGCAGTAACTGAATCAAGGGACACATCCAGATCGGTGACGCAAAGACTATGTCCATGTTATGGACACCAACCAGCTGATGTTGACCTACTTTTAAAAGAAGAAGAAAAAAAAAAAGCTGCAGGAAGAGCTGGTGAGTGTCTTGCAAATATACTGGACAAATGAATCCTGACTTGCCAAAACTTATACTCCATCTAAATGTGGCCTCTTCTGAGTGTCTTCCTGATGAACTGCATGACTGAATCGCAACTACACCTTGTGACATGAAAAAGAAACATAAATAGGGAAAATTCAGGTAGGTCTATGCTTCCGCAGATGGACTGGAATTCAAGTCAGCCGTGACATAACTGCCGTTTGTGCTGAACCAAGCTGACGTGGAAGACAAGCAAGTGTGTGGGAGTGGAGTGTGTTGGAGCGCTCTGGGAATTTCCGAAGTACCCCTACGTTCTGAGTGGCTGCATTCCTATCAGGGAGAAAAGAGAGAAACCAATGTAATATCTATGGAGTGTGGAAACCACTAGAACGATCACCAACAAAAAAAAAAAAAAATCTCCCAGGGCAGAATAAAAGTAAAACAAGTTTGTCTAAGAGACTCATATCTGGAAATGGAGGGTGTCGTTATGGAATAACACCAGTGGTACCAATGAGGGGAAAGTACAAATCCCGACAACAACATTTACATATCTCAGAAAATGTGCCGCTCTCTCTTTTTTTTGTCATTATTGTTAACAGCCAGTGACTTACAGCTGGCTTGGATGCAGATGAGTAAACCAAAGACATCACCACGACCACAGATCCCCTCGTCATACCTGTGCAGACATATGTGCATTTGTCTCTAGGAGAAGACACGTGTACATGCATATGCATCTGTGGGTGTGTGAACATACTACATATACATATGCATGCATGCTGTCCAGATGGCAGGGAGGTAGCTCTGGGGGAATGGAGAGGGTCAAGCATCTTTGTGGATCAAAGCCAAGGTCAGGGCAGCTGCAGTGGCCCATGTTCAAGGTGAATGGAGGCCTCAGATGGCTCTTCATTAGCAGACTGCCCCATCCCTGCTGGATCCCATCGGCCAAACTGCCACAAACCCTCATCATCTTCTCTCTTCTTTTCCCTTTGCCCATCTACAGGGACCTGATCTGAAAATACTTGTCCGCTGGGATCCGTTTAGGGGTGGGGAAATACCGCACAAAGCACTAACACATCAGCACTTGTGTGTAACTAGGGACAACACACACACTTAGACCCTCCATTTACACAAACAGTTTCCCAAAAGAGCCCAAGTTGACCTCTGATCTGGTGTCCCTCTGGAGAGAAGCATCCAGTCTAAATCTTTGTCATCCACAATCTTCTTCCTGACAAAAATCCAAACACTACAATACACATGCACTCAACACATTTCAAACAAATTAAGCCAGAACACACACACACACACACACACACACACACCTTCAACAAGCAGAGATGATTATGCACAACAGCTATAAGTATTTCTTTTTTCCTCCACATTGCAGAAACTGAGGATTGCTGTTGTTTGTGTGCGCACTTTGTGGGGACTTTTTCTGCTCCAACCGTTAAATAGGCCCACTCGCAGTGCAAGAAGAGCCATCTGTTGTAACACTGTGCTGTCACTGTTCCAGACGGCATAAGACTATGTCGATTGGTCTCATGCAATGACTGTAACGACGACAACTGTCACTACAAAAACACACAAACCTATGCAAAATTACAGCTATTTCAGCCATTGCATCTGAAAATGAATTCAAACACAGACAGGTGGACAGCAGAGACATTTGGCGTTTAGTAAACTTATATGTGACGCATCTACTCAGTCTCTAGTTTCCTCTCAGGGACTCTCCAAAAAAAAAAAAAAAAAAAAAACAACCAAAAAAACGTTCCTGCTGCAAACACCTGTAGTGTCTTCCACCAAGTCTTGGCTCCTGCCAACACTCACTTTCTCACTTTTGAGCTGACTTTACAAAAAACTTAAAACAATGTTGACAAGATTAGAAAAATAACTGCATCCGCAAATCAAGAAGATGACTAAGAAACACACCACTATAGATGTGCACGGCTAATCTGCAGATAAAAGCAGGATAGGGGGGACAGTCCAGATTAGGCAAGAGAACATTAGTTGGGGTCGTAAAAAAATGCCCCATCCTGACATTTCACAACTTAAGCTCCAATTCTATCTGCCTCAATGTGACTCCTTCTTCTGCTTTTTGCCAATGCTTTTTTGCCTTAATAAGGCTGCTTTTCAAACCGACTTACCCAAAGCACAAGACATTTTTCATTAATAAGGACATTGTTGCATAAAAAAAAGGACAAAGAGACTAAAAGCAAGCACTAATCCTAGAAAGCCAGTGCTTTAAGAGAGAGAAGTCTACCAGCAAACCAGTCCATTTTTTGAAAACGCTCTTCTTTAGACAACTACCTTTTGAGTGATCGCCTGTGAAGGAATGCCCGTTGAAGAGATTTTCCTTAAACTTAAAACAGTTTCATCCGAACAAGACACAACTGGTAAGTGTATCTGGACCAAGTTGATTAACCTATTTCTGCTTTGTGAACTTTCATTTAAAAAAAACAAAAACAAAAAACAATGAAACATTACTCAATGGCCATAAAAATCTTAAGTCTTGCATGGTGACAAAACCACTCCTACGACCCTCGATCTTCCATGGCAGCAGCCAAGGTTAATCCTGTTTGCTGAAGCGCTGCTGGGAAAGGGGGCTCTTGTATGTGAAGAGGGACAGTTGAGAGATGAGGTGGAGGGTGCCTCTAGGTGCTTGACCCCCTCCTCTCTCAGTCCTACATCTACCCATTAACCTGGGCCAATCAGCTTGACCTTGGTGAAGAGAGGAGATCAAGAGTAGGTTACAGTGCTATTGACTCCAAGCAGCCACATAATTGGCCTATTAAGAGGAATGGATTGCATATGGGGGTGCCAGTGCAAACAGCATAAAAAACAAACAAAAAAAAACTTGCTGTTAAAATGACTTTTCTGGAAAGGCATATCATCCCATCTCCTTGGGTCAAATGGAAACTCAATAAATTGCATTAATTTCAAATGATCTGACACAGAGTTTAATCGCCGGCCACTCGAGTAAAGAACAAAGTAATAAACGCAGACTAAAGCTATATGGGAAGATTTAAATCAACAAGAGTCTCCAGGCGGCTCTGGTATGGAGAAAAGATTAGACTGCATATGTATGAATACTGACTTTATGTAGGAAAGTTGCGAGAAAAATGGCACAAAATGCACGGGGAAGGGAATATGACTGAGAGAGCGCTGGAAAAAAACATTAGCAGGGAAATAGAAATATAAATACGTAGAAAAAAAAAAGGAGGAGACGGGATGGAGGGGCGGAAAAGAGGAAGGAAAGCAAGAGATATAAAGCTGAGCAGGTGTTGATTGGAGAGAGGCCGAGCGGTGAGTGCCAGCAGTACCTGTTGTCACGGCGAGGGCTGAGGTGTGAAGCTCGTCTCAGCAGAGGCCCTCAGAGGTGTGAGGTGATTACGGGGAGGAAGATGGAGAAATTTAGATGGAAAGACACTGGGAGAAAGATAGACATGGGCACAGAGTGAATGTGGCAATAAAGCTGGCTGCAGGAATAATGGCAGAGTGGGAAGGAACAACAGATTGAGATGGATAAAGTGAGAGCATGTATGACAGGAACCAGCCAGTAGGGTGACTGTGCGGCGTGTGTCACTCCCATTTTATACTGCAGCTACTCAAACCGTGGTGTCTCATTAAACAGCTTTTTTTTTTTTTTTTGGTGTAGACAGGTGTAGCAGGAGTAAAGAAAATGTCTGAATGTGTCACACACCCATTATGATGAATGGAGGTGTTTGTGTGTCCATTTTCTAGTTCAGCAGAGACTTTTCACAACAGCAGATGCTACAGAGGAGAAGCTTCTTTCAGAGAGTTTTAACAAGTAGTCTAATTAGTGGCTCCACGAAACTGGAGCTCAGGAGCCCCAAAGGAGTCAGGTCAAACAGTAAGCCCGGGTTAATGACACCTCCAGAGGGGTAAGCATCCCACAGCAAGCGCTTTCTAAGCTCCAACCTCCACACCTCTCTACCGTCCATCTGGCATTCAGACAGCAGGATGGGGTGTTATGGCTGTGACATCACTCCTAACCTGTGACATCACCATTGTCCATCAGTGACTTCCCACATTTTGGCCAAAGCTGGAGACAAAACTTGATGTCCGCTAGCTGGCATGACCGGGTTATTTACGAGCTGACTGGAAGAAGTAGGCACCCATTTTCTTAATTCTCAGCTCGCCGTTCCTCGCGGGGATACTAAAAATCGATTTCTGCTGAACAACAAATCATAAGAGCAGCGCTGACACAGAGGTCGGTGCTACCTTCTGGTTGTTGGTGGTTCACGGGATATAAATGGTAAAGCAACAAGTCACCGTCAAACATCGGAGGCATCGGACAGCCACATGATACCTGGTGACATCATATGACCTAGGTTTGTTCAACACGACTGCCATCAAAGCTTACGAGACCTACGCTTTCACATGAGTTAAGTCTGTAACCAATTTCATTTTGAAAGGACTCTGGCTTCCATTGATGAGTCTTAATACGGCAGCAGCCTTAGATGTGAAACACAAAGGGTTGACATGATTAATCAAACACAGACCCATTATGGCCAGACAGTCATACCGGCCTTCACTGTGTATTAACAGAAAGTCATAATAAGATGAGCTACAAAAGGCTGATAGGGATGAAGATTAACAGATACAGTGCCATGAGTAGCTGGGTGAGAGTTCCCTGTGAAGGTCTCCTTTGTCAGTGATGATCGCCAGAGTGACATGAATGTCTGAGCCCTTTGGAAACATTTATTAGGTCAGGACAAAAGTGGGAATGATATGAGCTATCTGAGGTGAACGCGCATCATATTTTTCCTTCAGTTCCTGACATTTGACTTGTTTAGAGATGACACAAGAAACAACAAGCCCTATCTGATCTCAGTTTGAACTTTTAATAATGTTAACAAAAAAAAAAGAAAAAAAAAAGAAAGTCAAATGAAACACAGAAGGGCACGCTGAACCGAGACAATGATCGATCTGAATATTTATGAGGAATTTCACCACTCTTTCTTCCAACTTTTTTTGATTAAATTTGTAGTTTGTCAATTTATTATCGTGGAACCAACTGGCGCTCGGCTGCCGGCCTCCTGTATCTGCTGCGAGGCACTTTGGCAATCTTAGCGCCGTCACGTTCCTGTAATCTCCTCCACACATCTAGAAAAGGCATCAGACACTTAAATTACAAGAGTGGTGTGCCAACTCTGGGTCATGCCAAATGACTCTGATTTTGACCCCACAATGACGCTGCTCAGACGAGCGCTGATGAAATATTAAAACGAAATGAGCAGAGGCTTCTGCAATTTTAATGATGCACGTGGCATGTGCAACAGAATAACCACGATGCATTAATGCCAAGCACCTCTGGCTACTTCATCCTACATGTAAAATATCTTATCCCTCCATTGCTCCATCTATGAAAGGTTTATTTTGCAAATTAGGCTGCCCTTTCGTAGGCAAAATACGAGGAACATAACGGGAATTATAGAAATTAGCATTAGGTTACACATGATCATATCTGAGGTGAATGTTAAGAACAGCGAGAGAGTGATTACATTTTCTTGGTAATAACTACCATTTAATAAGGGTTCTTATCTGTACACTGTATACTACATGGAAAGTAATTTAGCTTTAATTATTCAGGCATAATTGTATTATGATAACTGGAAATGCTTTTGGGATACAGGGCATGATGTTAATATTTCTTTTGTTGTGAAGTTTTGTCCCATTGTTTTTTGTTTTTTTTATTTTACAGAGGAAATTTATTTTTCACTCATGGTCTTTGGTCAATGTTTTGGGTTAGTAAAAGGCTGAAATACAGGCAGGAATGGGGCCAAGCTTTCTTCCTTATTATTATTATTATTACAATTAAATCTGGAGAACGGTGGAGGGAGATGTATGTATGTATACACATGAGCATGCACACAGTGAAACACTCACACACAAAACCTTGGGCAAAAAAAGAAAATAGACTTCTGTGTTGGCAACAGCTTTTTTCCTAATCCTCGCCCTTGGGCTATATTGTGCAGTCAAGCAGGCTATTACATGGCAACAATTAGGGGGGCTGGAGCCCAACACCTGGTCGTCTCCTATTCTGGCCCTTCAGTGGCAGCTGACTGTACAGTCTCACAGCCAGGTGGCCCTCCTTCAATGACATTAGCTAGTCACTCCAGGGTTAATCAGGAGCCTGCTATCAGCAAGTGGGCAAGCACGGAGCCCAATTCACGTTGGAAGCTTTTATACTTAAAAAAAAAAATAAAAAAAGAAGGAAGACGGAGACAATGTGGTGATAAAAACTTGCTCGGATGATGATCTCTGACAGAGACTTAATATAATAGAAATGAACTTTGTCGGGGGAGGGTTAGGGCCTCTTGGATTCATAGTCTAAGTTCGGGCCACGCCGGCTTGATTGGCCAAACTGTAGCTTGCTGCACGTCAACTGTGCATCCCGCGGCTTATAATGGACCTTTTCATGGGTGGACAAAAACAGATGGAGGAGCGGGAAGTGCTATACATCCATGCAGACGGGCCATGGTGTGGGGGGAGGGGGAACTGGATTCTGTCAAAGTCGGCTGATTTAAGGAAGAAGAAAAAAATTCAAGTGGGTGTAGCTGGAGTGGCCCTGGCTATATCTGCATGTAAGAAAAAAAACAAAAAACCCTATTCCAAAGCCCCCTGGTTTGGAGATCTGAGGGTAAATAACACTCATTAGAATAACAAACGCTATAGATTTGTACCCAAATCAGCTCGAGTCTCATCAATAGTAATTAGAAGCTATACATAACTAATGAAGATGCTCAGGCTACATTAGCCACATTTCAAAAGATACTAGAAGCAAGCAGTTGTTTATCTAAATCTGAAGCATTAGATTAATTGATAAGTAGAGCTTTTCTTATTATACTTTGTTGGCAAAATAATAAGTACAAACCTAATTGCTAAATGTAGGACAGACTTCTATTCTAATGTTGTAAGATATGCCAAGAAGCATTTACCTTTTAGTAAAAAGAATCCTCCTACCAGAAGGTGGTGGTGGTGCTTCTGCAACCAAAACCACTTCGTCTTTGTTGGACATCAAACTCAGTATTACGAAAGCCTGTTGCAGTGTCGAGACACAGAAAGATTTGCCCTGTATTTCTCACTTGCTTCTCTTTCAGCCGCCGCCACCACTTGACAATAAAAGACAGACCATCAGTATTAACACATCAAAGGCTGCTTTCTGTACGAAGAGGCAGACAATGCACAGCGATGCTCACTTAAATGTTTTGTTGTTGTTGTTGTTGCTTTGTTTGCCTTGCCTGTCTGTCAATGTAGAAAATTCCATTTAGTGCAAAAATGCAAATGCTGGGGAGGCACAAGGACATCCTCTGAAAGAGAACAATGGCCACAGGCCAGAGGAGAAGCAGACAGTGCCTTTGAACAATTTAAAGAGGCATTAATGTGGAACTTATAAATAATCAACTAATTCCTTCTTACGACTGCCAATTAAGTCTGCAACATTAAAGGCAATGGAACCTAATTAAAGAAGAGCCTTTCCAGAGTCTGAACAGAAAAAAGAAAAAGAGGGAACAGAAAATTTAGTGCCCAATTAAGGATAAAAATTCCCCACTAATGTCACAAAGTTTCTTCATGAGTCCCCAAAAACCAAGGCCTACTTCAGCGGCTGAGAGATTCCAGTGGGGTATGATCAATGACATTTCGCTGACATTTCCCAGCAGCATTCAATGTGGAGCTACCTCATGACAGCCTGAAAAATATCTATGGAGATGCTTGAATGTGACACAGGCGTTAAGGGATGTGGGTTCTTTCAAGGGACGGCCTCAGCTCTGGGGCCAGTGATGAGGAGCCTGGACCCTGGGAGATTGAATGGTAATCACTGGAGCACAGATAATGGATGATTGAAGGCTCTTTCTACTCCGCTGTTGGATTTCAATATCAGAGAGGCCCTAGAATTGGGATTCTTATCAGGGGCGGTGTGTCAAACAAAGGAGAGCTGAGCATGAAATATGGGGTCCAACTCAGGCACACGACCATGGCGATTAGCACAAGGATAAAAAGGGCCGCACAAACAAAAGAGGGCAGCTTTAGCTGGACAAAGGGCTGTTCACTGCCTTGTAGCAAGAGACACGGAAGGAAGAAGGGACATAAAGGAGAAAAAATAAAAGACTACTTGGTGGTAACAAGAGGACAGGACAAGAGTTTTGCTGAGATGGCTTGAAGACGAGAAGTGACACAACCAACTGTTAAACAGCGCTCCTTACTCCCTGCTTCTGAAGAGGAATAATGGACCAGCAGGGATGAAATGCTATACCCCACACCTCAAAGCCATTCACACCCACCCAACGGGAAAAAAAAAAAAAAAAACACAACAAAAAAACATCGTCTTCAGTCACATTCACACAAACATGCATGGTGGCATGCGAGTTCACATCTCTGCCAAGTCCAGCAGAAAGAAAAAGGAGAGAAAAAAAAAAAAAAAGCAAAATCATTCCTATTTATCCTCAGATTCCAAACAGCAACGCTTGCCAGGAAAGCTCATTATCCCTCCCTTCAATAACCCTGAGACAAAAGAGGGGAAAACAAAACATAACTAATCAATGAGAACCCACAGACTGGGGGTGGGGTGGGAGGGGGGAATAACACGATAACCTGAGAGGGTAACAGCTTTTGCTTTAGTGTTGTACTGGCTGGCTGTGGGGTGGAAAAATAAAGTTCATTAATTAAACAGGGCTATGGGTAACAGATGGAGTGGCTAGCTGGATGCTAATCACTTAAAGCAGACAGGCAGGTTTTTCTGCTCGAGCCAGAAGCCGCAGCAACTCGCTCCCATCACTGTGAACATGTCCCCTCGTCAACTCTGCAGCCATTACTCGGTGCACCAGTGGGACAAGGGTCAAGGGATCTGTGATGGGCATATTGTCCTTTTCTAAACATTAGGTTGGATGAAACAGTCATGTGAAAAAAAAAGCACATGTCCCTGTATATCAGGGCATATTAATATGCTCTTAAAAATGAGGTACAGAGAAGCTGATTAACAGATCATCACCCGGTGTGACGACCTCTATAAACAGAAGGTGTTCTGACAGTTTGCTGATGTGGAGCACGTCTCTGAACAAAATCCCAAAGAGTTGGAAATAACCGAGAGAAACAACTGTTGCTGCCCTTTAATATGTGAAGGGTTATGAGGCGACTTTTTAGAGTTCATTATTCTACAGTGAAAAAAAAAAATATTCACAAGTGGAAAAAAACAACAAAAACCTCAATACAGCTGTAATCTTCCAGTGGCTCGACATCACAGGAAGTTCACCCCAAGGTCAGACTGGGCAATGCTCTGGCAAAACTTAAGGCAGCAAGATAAATGTGAACGTCCATAGAAGTGCAACTGCACAAAGACAGAAAAAGAAAAAAGCAGCGCAGCTAAGGTTTCCAAGGTTAGATCCGAATAAAACACAAGATCGCAGATTCAATGGCTTCTGTACAGAAAAGACCAAAGACATTTTTCGGCAAAGCCAGATGTAACACGACAGCGCAATCATCTCATAACTGTTGTCGAGATGTCTCTGAGATGATGATGATGATGATGATGATGATGAACTACTTTATACCAAAGTGCTCTCCAGTCAAATTTGAGGCCATCTGTCTAAGCCAAAGCTTTGCTGAAATTGGGACACGCAAGGGGACAATGATCCCAAATACCAGCCAAGATATAAGAGAACGGCTGACAAAGAAAAGGATCAAAGCATTTACACGACCGTGTTCACGGTTTTCACATTTCAGACCCGACAATAACCTTTTCCTGAACTGAATTTTGCCAACTATTTGTACAGATAAAATTTTCTTTAAAATGTTGTCGAAAATTATTTCATATTCATTTGTTCCATTTTTACTGTCTTACGTGTATTCAAACTCCAGACGGATAACGCGGGTGATATTTCCTCCTACTGATACAGCTCAAGCAGTTGTAGACATCAAGTTATACAACAGTAATGGTGTTGATTATGCATTTCTAGCTGACACGTCCATCCCAGGTTGGGGAATAGTACAACGAGTGATCCCAAACAAAACCAGCTTTCACTCCGCGGCTCAAAAGTGGACAGATGTCAGAAATGAATGCATAACGGGCAGAGAGAGGGGGGCCTGTACGCGGGGAGGAGGTTGACGTTTGACGATACGCAGATCATTACATTCATCCTATTCACACCGGATTTTCAGGTTTACCTACCGATATCTGATAACATTTTAAGTACACATTATTATACTACTTTAGGGATCCTGGAAAAAAAATAGTAAATTCAAGTCAAATAGGTTAAGGGAAAAAAAAAAAAAAAAAAAAAAAAAAAAGAGGGATGCTTTTGGCGTTTTTGTTTAAACATGTCAGGACACACCAAAAATGACAAGTTCATAAGGAACTCAGTATTTATATACAACAACAACAAGAACAGAAAAACACTAACAGACACAACAGTTTGACACCAGCAGTGCTTGAATGGTACCCCAGGCGGGGCTCTGGGTCCCTGCTGTTGGCCGTCTGGTTACACGCCTGCTCTACCTGGGTTTAAAAGGGGCGGCCCCCACGAGGCTCAGACCCCAGTGCAGGCTGGGCTGGGCCTCCGGGGTTTTTAAGGGCGTGGGTGCCATGCAGGGGATGCTTTTTGTTACAGGCCGGGTGGCAAGAGGAGGAGGGTCCAATGTGAATGGGGTGGAGGGGGAAAAAAAAAAAGAAAAAAAAGAGTAATGCTATGAGTCATTTTGCATTAGCAGCAGGAGAGGGAGACAGGGAAAAGGGGGGTGGTCGATGAGAGGGGACGAAGGGAGAGAATACTCTTGCATGTTGTATGAAGCTAGACGCCATATGCCATCCGAGCTGAGCTGCCTCCTGAGTCAGGGCTCTTGGTTTGACAGGCCTGTGCTTGCCCCCTCCACACCCAAAAGCTGCCCCCCACCCCCAACCCCCAACAACTAACACCCTCCTCCCTCTAGGCCTTCCTACACTCCAGCAATGAGCTTGGCAAATGCTTTGGTTGTGCATGGTCTTTGCTCTGCTCATTTGTGTGAGTGTGTATTGGAAGGGGAGGGAGGGTAGTCAGTGATCTGAACACATCGGACATTGTCGTGAGTCCCGGCAGGAACAGCTGGTCAGCTGGAGAGGGGTTGGAGGGGGCAGGGATAAGGAGGGGAAGAGATGGGAGGCAGTGCGCTACACTGATAATGGGATTAGGTTAAAACATTCAGAGGGAGAGAAAGACCCCTCCTCTTTTAGCAGCCCTCCCCAAATAATGCGCAAACTCTCACCCACCCTATCAAAGCCAATGCCAACCTCCACCTATACCAGCCCTGCCAAGTCCAAGCAGGGACACTTTAAAACGAAACTGGATCCCAACTCACCCCCCCACAACTACCCACTCATCCAGCAGCTAAGTCCCTTCCAGCTAAAGTGCTGGCATTGATGATTATGATACACTTCAAGACACTTATCATATATTGCTCAACAGGCCCAGGTGAGGGACTCCCTCTGCAAATTTCAGGGTATACAACAATTGACTTTTTGGTGGTCATCCATGTTTCTAATAAAAAGGAAGTAAGCTAGTTAGACTCATGTCAGCGCAGACCATTACATGAATCCAGGATATCATACTGGCTTGGCGTCTCACTGTGCCCAGTCAAGCACTGTGCTCCACAGCGATACAGACTGCTGAGTATTATCTATGAGACTGCTGACAGTTATGGCACAACAGCTGGCAAATTAGCCCCATCAACGATGCTAAATAATTCATGTGAGACAACACTAACATGTCAGATCCTATTCATGCCACCCTATCATGCATACAGGCGCACTTTCATCCCCACTAGGTGAAGAATCTTCAAGTGTACAAAAGAACAAGCGCTGGTCATGGGACAATAACTTGCTCAGAAGGGGTGTGACTATGTGCCATTGTGAATGCAGAGACTGTAATAACTACGATGGTAGTCTGGGGATGCGGTACCTACAGGACATCATATCCATTATGTTTTCATGTTACTTTCTTTGAAATTATGTACAAGTTGCCTTAGCCAACGGACCTGGAGGACTGCAGATATGACAGACTGCTGCCGCTTTCTGGGTTCCAATGAAAGGATCAAACCTCCATTTCTTCCTTCTGCTATAGCACACAGTCTCACACACACACACACACACACACACAAACACACACACACACACACACACACACGCCTCCTAAAAGCCTGGCTCGCATGACTGGCGATGGGCAGAAACAGATTATAGTTATTGATCGCTGCCTGGAGATGAATCTGTGGGTGTGTGTGTTTACTTGTGTGTCAGAGCAGAGGATGGTGACTAAGAGCAGTGTGCAAAAAATATTGATTCTGTCCAGTAGAGAGGCCATGTCTCTGAATCAAGGTCAGTTTTACATTGTCTCACCTATTAGTAACTTGCCATATCCAAAATGCATGAACACACAACACTGACCATTTTTTAGCGTTAACAATATCCCCATCACAAAGAGTGACGGACAGCAAATCAAACTCAAGTGCTTTTGAAAAGAGAAATGAATCCAACCTCCTGATGAGGACATTACTCTATAGCGACAGTCCAAAGGACCTTCTTCATACAGGAAATGGAATTGGACAGCAAGGCCATCGAGTGACACTCTGGGTTCAGGCGACACAAACAAACTCATCCTTTTCAAACTAATATGCCATTCATTTTGTCAGCAGTGTTTCACTCAGTCGAGAGAAGAGGAAAATGCCGTTCACAAATTCAAGTTTGTTGAAAAATGACCCAATAAAGCGAACTGTGGTTAACACACACGTGCAAAAAAAAAAAGTTGGTTTATACTGAACATTCTGTGCTGAAGTGTTGACAATGCAGGGGGAACAATTTGCTCAGACCACAATGTCAGACCAGCTGCATTTTCTATCAGGCTTATAAATAATAAATGATACATTATGAGTTGTCTGTAAGAGGCTTGTGATATGACGCCTACAGTACGAGGGCAAAATGTGCCCTGACAGGAAACTGACGCAAATTAAAACTGATTTTGAGGGCCGTTCACAGAGCAAGAAAGCATATGCAACTGTGCAGATTTAACAAATTGGTGGGAGAAGAAAGTGAAAGAGGGACAAAGGAATACAAGACTTGAGAGAAAGGGGTACCAGGCACTTTACAGAAAACAAACAAACAAAAAAAAACAAAACTAATTTTGCCCACCTGTGTGTACTTTCCCTGCAATGTTGCCGGTGGACATTTTTCAATATCAAATCCTATTAGCTTGAGAGATTCTGTGAGCGCTGCAGCAGACTGCTGGAGTCCTCTCAAGGCTTGTGATGGAGCGAGAGAGGGGGCTGCAGAACCATAGTGGCCTTTTATCTGGACACACAGGGGTCATATAGCTTCTCTTTGAAGAAATATTCTACTAATTACCTTGGATAGTGTCCTTGCAGGGAGAGAGCAGGCTGTGGATTGTTGAGGCATTGTGAAGGGGTAAACTAAGGATGAGGATTTCTTTTGCACAAAAAAAAAAAAGAGGGTCATTGTTCCGACACGTAAGAGATAAACAGCTACATAAGTGAAGAGGCAAAAATAAATGACAAGACTGAGAATCATCTAAAAGACAAACCTGACACACCTTTTCATTTTAGACCAGCTGGATGTACACTTTGTCCCTAAGGACTCTCAGAGATCCCAATTCTCTTAAAATAAGGAATTTTGATCAGTTTTTCACAAGGCACAAAGTACTTTGCACATTTGTTTTGTTTAAATACAGACATGAACAAATGTGTCGGCACTGTTCCATCGAAGGAGGAAAAACCCACATTGGTCGTTGAAATAACATGAAACAGACTAAAGCAATAAATAACAATTAAAATCAGACCAATAAAAATCAGACACTGCTTTTAAACTGTGGCCCAACAGACTAATTGTGATGGCTTCAATGTAATATTTTGTTGCACTGAGACTTCTGCACCTGTAGACGGGTGTTTTGGTCCATTTTCAAACTGCTCCAGTTGTCTCAGGTTTGAAGGATTTCTTCTCCAGGCTGCATGTTTCAGCTCTTTCCACAAATCTTTAATGGAGTTTAGATCAGAGCTCAAAGAAGGCTACTTCAAAATAGTCTAATGTTTTGTTCATTGCCATTCTTGGATGTTTTCAGTTGTGTGTTTTGGGTCATTATCTTGTTGGAGGACCCGTGACTGTCGACTGGGACCATTTTTCTGACTCTGGGCAGCATATTTTGCTTCAGAATGTCTTGATAGCCTTGAGATTTCATTGCCATCTGCACAGATTCAATACACCCTTGGGTCGGATGCAGAAAAGCAGCAGCAGAGTCTCCTCCATGTTTCACAGTAGCTACAGTCTTCTCTTCCTTGAATGCTTCATTACTGCATTTGTGAACTCAGAGCTGATGTGACTTTTCAAAAAGCTCCAGTTTTGTTTAAAGGACGTCCTCCCAGAAGCTTTGTGACATAAAAACATGCTTTTAGACAAATTCCAGCGTGGCTTTTATATGATTTGCTTTCCACACTGGAGTCATCTACTTTGGGTTCAAACAGTTGACGGGTGGTGCGATCTGACACCGATGTATCTTGACCTTGGAGTTCATCTCTCTAAAGGTTTTCTAGTTTTGCTCTTTGGTTACCATTAATATGCAACTTTTCAATTTATCATCAATTTTCCTCTTGAGGCCACATCTAGATTGACTGACTACAAGCCTGTGGACTCTAAACTTCTCAATGAAATTTGCAACTGTAGTCACATGACCACCAAACTGCTTGGAGATGGTTTTATAACCTTTACCTTTAAAACGCTTGCCTAGAATTTACCTTCTAATCTCCTTTGCTTTCTCAGGTCCGTGTTCAGTGTGATGAACACCACACTGAACCTTTTCTAGAGGTACCAACTCATTTGTCAAGACCAGTTTCATTAGCTTGTTTTTTCCTCCCAAATGATTCTATTGAACCGCAATTCAAAAACAATGTCTGACAGTTGATTTTTCAGTTACCGGTAATCAGTATTTATGTTGACGCTTGTCAGTTTCAAGTTATTTCGGTGACCGTTGGGGTGTTGTCTTTCTTTAGGTTACAAGCCAATGTGTCCAAGTGTGTAACGTCACTATCCTCACGGGCACTCTGGCTCAGCAGACTAACAGAAGACACACAGATACTCATATTGGCAGCGTGCTTTGCCTGGTGCGCTCATTCATCTCCTCTCTTGGAGTGTGTGAGTTCTGGCAGCCTATCAGTGCCAGAGCTCCAGAGGCAGTGCTTATCTCCCTTCATAGATCGTGCCTTTGTGCCGACTGCTCCTCTGCCAAGGAATGCCAGGTGAGGCTTTGTAGCCCAGCACAGGCCTGTTACTCACTCCCCCAAACCCTGAGGCTCACAGAGGTAGGCAGGCCTATGGCTGTCCCCCCGGCACTGAGAGTCACACTGGGCTAATTCACTTGGCGTTGGGTAACAGACATCTGTCACTCAGGATGCCCCAAGGGACACACAGACAGAGTCTGATATCGGTTTGGGGGGACGAGTGATGCGATGCATTGTGAAGCACATACAGATGAATGCATACTTGCACACACACTACACAGTGTGTGTGTGTGTGTGTGTGTGTGTGTGTGTTGCAGCACAATCAAAACATGAAACACCTTTCCTATAAATAAGTATAACGAATAAACTTTTTAAAAACAACAAATCTGAAATATGTCAATATCTTAAATACAAGAGATAATAATCTTCCTCCCAAATGAAACCTCCTTGGGGGAGGTTTCTATAGCAACCGCCAGAGGGACAGCGTGGTTCTGGTGAGGCGGTGCTGTACATGCTGTCCGAGGAGGAGATGGGCGTTAAGGGAGATCAGATTTCCCCCTCAAGGGGCCATCCCGATTCTGCCCCCCATTTCAACCCCCAACTCCATGCTACTAGCATTCACATGCTAATTCATCTCCATTGGTAATTACACTCTCTTTAAACCAACTGACAACTACAGCTGGAGTCAGGCTCTTAACGGCACACTGTTGGATGGGTGGAGGGATGCAAGCGAGAGCGTGTGTGTGTGTGTGTGTGTGTGTGTGTGTGTGTGTGTGTGTGTGTGTGCGCGTGCATTTGTGTCTGTATGCACTTGTGTGTATTTGTTTATGGTGATTTTATTTTGGCTCTCTTTTTCCTCCATAAAATGGTAGTGATAGATGACACATAATCTTTCATCCTACCCAAAACAGCCCGAAAACCTCTTATTTTAGTCCAGGCTGTGAAACACCCTCCATTTAATAGTTGTATGTAAATCAGAGCGTAAAGATCCCTGTCAGCACTTAGCTGTGTACACTGGCTAGTAAGGCATGCAGGCCACTCGTCTTAATATATTTAATGCTAATGGATTTTCGTTCTTGCTGAAAATTTAAGTTTAGTGAAGTTTGGCATGAATGAGAATCATTACAAAAAAAAAAAAAAAAAAAAAAAAAAAAAAAAAAAACTTGTTCAATTTTAGCCACTTCAATTAATGGTTTATTTCTTCTTCTTAATATTGTACTGGGCTATTAAAGAGTGCATGAAGCATATGGGTGGAGGAATAAAGGATACAAGCTCTGGTAGAGAGTCAGCCGAGACTTGACAGCTCTGCTGGCATTGATACAGGTGGCCCGTACCAAGCTTGGCAACAGTGTCCCCGTGACGATGGCGCCATTAAAAAGAGGCCCAAAGAAAGGAACCTAAGGAAGTACAGAGAAAACCTTGTGTGAACACAATGAGAAAGATTTCTAAAATATATCAACAACAAAAACATAAATCTGACGGTAATCAGAGTCCTGTCACTGTACATGAGAACTTAAAAATAACACAGGTGATCAAAAATCTTTGCATTTCTGATTTTATTTTTTTTATGTTTCCTCCATCTGTTTATGCCAAGAGCTCAAAGTTGAAATTGGATTTTACCCAACTTTGCATGACAACCACACATATCTAATGTGAATCAATGTTGGGTAAATGAAATTAAAATGACAATCAATACAATACAATGCACTCATATTGAGCTGCTGAACAAATACAAAGGGGCAATATGAATTTTAGCAACAGCGCGAGTGTGTGTGGCTACACGCGTCTGTTCATGCATATTGGAAGGGGGCCCTTAATCACTGAAGCTCAATAGCCATTGACCTGGAAGTTGACGTGAATGTCGAAGTCTTTCCAAAAGGTCCTGCTGTCTTCATCTTGGCAGTTTTGAGGTTTAGTCTCTAGCTAAATAAAAAAAAAAAAACAACAAAAAAACAAAAAAAAAAAAACTTTCTTTTTTTCCATTACTGATATAGACAAATCATTTCCACAGTGAGAAAAATCGTGGAGATGCCAAATTCCAGACTTGGTTCTTTGAGGTGGAGGTAGTCTGGCATAATTGGCTGGATTGTCCAGGGTGGGGTTGGGGCACTTTACTTTGGCAGCTGTTCGTCTGCCCTTCTCCCTGTACTTGGAGGGTTTCTTTGGGCATGGCAAGAATATACAGTGCTTGACACATTTTTTCCCCAACCGCCGAAAAATTTGTTTATCATTTTTTTAAATGTCATATTCTCAAGAGCAACATGCCGAAAAGGGTTACAAACTCTCTCTCATATATATATATATATATTATATATATATATATATATATTATATATATATATATATATATATATATATATTTAAAGAAATGGTATATCCCTAATGACTATTATTAGGAACAACATAATTCACACGTTAGTCATTTTGTGCAAATTGCAATCCACTTCTTATATAATAAATACATAACATATCACACAAAAGAAACTAAAAATATAGTTCTTGTTATTTGATTACTTTAATATTCCAGTAAAAAACATGATGGATATGGCTGAACATCTGAAGCAGCCATCTCAGGCAGAGAAATTTCAGCGTCCTCTGGGAGGCCTCATATTGAGTGCATTGCTATGGAATAACCAAGATGAAAGCTAGCCTACAAAGGACAGTAACCATCTCTGAGAGCACATACCCACAGTGTGGGTAATAATGCACTACTGGAGTGGCGGGGCGAACTGAGAGCCTTTAGACAGAATGCATAACAGCAGATATAACCTCTTAAAAAAAAAAAAAATCGCATCAAAGTTTGAATGGAAGGAAATGACAATGGACTGCATTAACTCGTAAAAACGAATAAGAAATTAAAACATAGTCATGCTGCTTGCAAAGAGCTGTCAGTAATGGTTTTCCATGCAGTACAATCTAGCTTGTCACAGTTGGAAAAATAGAAGTGGAATTAATGACGGCTCACTTCCATTAAGCGTCTCAGAAAACCATGAAAGTGAAGCAGAATGTGCAACAGCAGAACCTTCCCCGAAGTTCTGTGCAGCCAGTCATTAACACACCTGTGCTTTTTCTACAGGGCAATGTTAAAATGTGTGACAAAAAAAACCAACTGTAGTCCCAACAAAATCACAGTGTTTTACCTGCGGTTTCTGCATGATCTGTATGAAATACATGTGGTTCTTCATCGGGTAGATGATAATGAGCACATCTCCAAAGTCAGTTGGGATGATGCCACGTCGGTAGTCCCTGGTGTGCTCGGACCACACGATGTGCACCTCATCGTTGCCCAGGTGACGGAGCTGCCAAAAAAAAAGAAAGAAAAAAAAAAAAGAAATAGAAAAAAGGAATCATTCTAATCGAGGGCATTGCAAAAGCATGTAATTCTGATTCAGATGGTTATGATGAAAGGAATACAGATTTAGTTGGATTATGATAAGATTGTGCTTAAATATTCTCTTGTCACCAAGAAGACTGAACAGCAAAATAATAAATTAGAAATGGAAAGAATAGGATGACTTATAAATTATTATTTCCAGGCAAGTCAGTAAAGATCTTATTAAAAAGAAGAAGAAAAAGAAAGAAAAACAGCACCCAAGCCTCCATTATTACATGTAGCAGGTGCAACATCAAGGTGGCTGTTTACAGCAAAAATCACAAAGTTTGTTTGAAATGATTTCCATCAGGCACTGGTTTCAATTTTTTTTTATATAATTCTTTTCATTACAAATTCAAATAGCAAACACAAAATAGCCAAAATTGAGCATTTTAAAACCCAAGTAATTCAAATCCAATTAACCTTTCCTACCAGGGATTAAATTGCTTCCTATTTCCACTCTATTCAAAACACAAATGAAACTGGGCAGGAGAAAAGGATGCACTTAAATGACAGGAAATTGGCTGATAGTAGTTTAAAAAAGGTAAACAGATTGTTCTTTTCAAAGTAAAACAGATGAACGGAGTTGCATTATATTCCCTGACAAGTGAAAATCTCCTATTACCTGACAGTCAACACCCCTTCACATTTCTGGGGTATCGTAAACAATAACAAGTGAGCCTCTACTCAGAACAAAACATCTGCCAATGTACTGTTGGCCTAATGAGCCATTAAGAAACATGCCCTTGCCACCAAAAAATGCAATTAGCACATTCTGTTATAAGCCCTTAATTATGGTAATACAGTAATCTTAAACAAATCCACGGCATGCTGATTACTGAAGCTCGCCAGTGCAGTCTGTCTGTCCAAGGATCAGCAGGTACCAACTAGGTCAGTCACTGGGACAATTTCAGAGAAAACATTGATTATGCATTTGCAGTAGACAAAAACACTGGGATGTTAATTTAGATTAAGATATTTGCATTTGGATGAGCAAAATGACAAGTTTAATGAGGATTCTTCTGAGCCAATCTATTTACCCCCTTGTTAATCGCATCCAAATGTTTGAGACATCTTTATTAAAATGTGATTCAAGTCAAAGGCCCTTGTCCAATTAGCCCTCTTTGACCTCCCACCCAGCCAATGGGCTTCACTCACATGGAAACAGAAAATAAGAGGGCCGCAGAACAAAAGAGACTCCTTATAAAGACGACCTGCAGCAGCCTAGTTAAGCTGTGGTGCCTGGGGGCGAGTGAGATGGCTAAGGGTCTGTCTCCCTCCCTTTCAAACGCATACACATAAGTTTACATGGCCTGACCCCAACCCTTCAGGTCGCTCCTATAACTGCATTACGGAAGCCAGCTGCTACTGCTGCAGCTTTAACTTCCCTAAAACTCACAATTGGATTGACAAATTCATGGTTTTCCCCCCTTTTCTTTTTAAGCAAGTTGTCTTTTCCCCCCTTCCATCCTCTTCAAACAGGCAATCTGCCCAGCAAGAGCTACCCCATCCGCCTCTCACGCACAGTATGCTTCTATAGTAACAGGATCAAAAAGGGGATGATGTTAAGTGGATGACTGCTGGACTAAGTGCTATTTTTAAAAAGACAAAGAAACATCTTACTCAGACACAAAACAAAGCCTGATTCGAATGTTTGTAACACATCTTTCTCTTCTCTTTACCCTCTTTTTCGAAACCATTTTCTAAAACTAAACCTGAATAACTGGGATGAGGAGAACAGCCAGAAGACTGTTGAGCAGCGTATGGAACATTAAACATGGACATACGGACATGCAGAGACTAACACACATCTAGAGGCTGAAAGACTAAGTACAGACACCAAAACAGCAGTTTTTTGTTTTTTTTTTAATTGCAGACAGTGACAAGTCATGAAATTCAGTCCAGAACTGGAAGAGGGAAGAATCAGCATAAGGATGAACATGGTGAATGGCAAAAAAAAGTGCTTTTTGCTTTTGTTTGGCACTCCTTAATTAATGAAAGCAGAGCAGCATCACACCCTCCTCTGAACACGACCACCCCCCTACAGCACCTCACTCTGGTGAACTTTGAGACTAAATCTTTCCTCCAACTAATTCTGTGGCCGGCCGTACGGAAAGGTTGGGGATGGGTTTGGAATGAGTGGTGTGTTATTTGTGAAATGGAGAGGTGGAACGTTGTTGAGAGCAGTACTGTGGTTGGATATGAGGAGAGCCTGATGAATTTCCCTTCCCAGCAGGGTACTGTATGAGAAGATTGGCAACGCGGGCAGGGGCCTTGCGGCTCATTTCTTCAGGCTAACTGCTACTGCTGCACCACAGCTTCGAATCCCACTGCAGAATCCAATCGATTGCTCCTGTGGCGGCAGCAGGAATTGGATAAAAGGATCCTGCCGGCATCCGGCCGGCGCCTGCCCTAGCAGGGAGAGCTAATGGCTGAATCCAGGCCCTGGTCACAGCACACAGGGAGGGGGGCAGGGGCTTGCAGAATCATAGTCATTACCACAGCAGCACATGCCCTCTCTTCACTCACGCGCCTGCGATTCTCTGCTCCTCAGGCCTTTCTGACCAGGGTCACTAATCAATGCCCTTACTCTGGAGTCACACCTCCTGATAACAGCTTAACACAGAGCTAAAGGCTACAACAACACACTGCTCTGGGCAGGCATTGCTGTGTAGTCATTTCACTGCATCAAATGTGGGGAAAAAAAAAAAAAAAAAAGAAGCATCTTCACAGATTTGTAGATTTCTAATTTCTTCAAAAAAATATTTGAAGACCCAGTGTCACAAACAGTGTGATTTACATCATGAGACAAGTTACTTTTCTTAGTTTTACCTTTTTGGTGATGCTGTCATCAGAATCAGATGACATCCTTGTGGATACGTGGAAAATGACTTCCACAGTGGAGGTAGCGTAGTAAGGAGCAGTCAGGCCTGTGCTGCCATTTCTCTGGAGGCCTCCCATAAAACCACAGTGTGTTGCAAGGTCCACCTGAAAAATACACGTTACAGCACGATTACGTCTGCTTTGACTGAGAATCTGTATATGCATTTTTAAGATATAAACGTGGAAACAGCACAAACGGATATGAAGATGTGGTTTTCCCCACCTCCCATCCCAGTCCAGATACAAAGTCTTCGTAGGCCTGACTGCCGGCACTGTTAGACAAAATGGAGCACTTGTCTTCTTGGCCTTCTCCAATGTAGAACACAGCAATCTTGTGCGTCTCCCGGCTAAAGAACAAAATCCAAAGTGGAAATATTAACATTAAATAATAATATTAATTGAATAAAGAACAACAATCAAACACCAACGGCAACAAAGCTGTCACTGCTTTAGTCTCTCTACAAATTGATCGTCACGCGAGAATACACTCAAAACCTGACATCTAAGTAAAATTAAGCCCTTTAAAAAAAAAACAACAAAAAAACAAACAACAGAGGGCAACTGGACTTCTGAAAAGCAGGTGAGAGAGTAATAAAGGACTGTTGCCAAACACAACATCCCAAAAAAACTTCAAACCCAAGAAGAGGCTCAGACAAAAACGGATTTACTCAAAGACACAAAACACCAAAATATAAACTGAACAGCGATGTGAAACACAATCCAGCGCAGTGAAGAGCGCACAGACAACACAGCGGAGTCAGCTCCTCAGGTCCCGACTCTCAAAAATCACTCCGGACAAAAACTGATGGCTTGAGACGGACAAGAGGAAGCTGACGAATGGATTACTTACAGTAAAAAACAAAAACGCTATACTTATAAAGTAGGGTTGACTCTTCTCTTAAGGTGGCTTAAACATGTCACCTGTCTTAAACATGAAACCTAAACTTGTCACATGCTTTAGTTTTGGTCAGGTAACGACCAACAGAAGTCAGAAACTGACAGCTTATAAGCCTGAAACTTCTGTCAGTCAATAAGATGTGCGCCTTTTAGAGGGGACATAAAATGTATTTAAGAACCAAGAAAACAAGTCAAGTTGCCTTATTTTCATGCATTCGGGAATCCATGACCTGCATGACTGAGAATCTATGTATACAAAGTCTCCCCATCTCCCTCCCTTAATTGCCATGACAGTACGCTGCACTTGGTTTAAATTTAGGGCACTTTGGATGCTTGAGCATATGTTCCTACTGCCCAGTGTGGTCTATTCATTTAATGAGAGAGAGAATAAGACCCATGCCTGAGGACATTCTTTCATAAGCTCCAGCCATTAGCAATATCTGGAGGAGCTATTGATTGAAAGAAGAGAGACAAAGTAATAAAAAAAGGGAATACTTTCAGGACTGTGGTTAGGTGGGGTTGGCATTGATTAGAAAAATCACGGGGTAAAAAGGGGGCAACATTATGCTGCTGAAAGAATCTTCACTTTGGCGCAAACGGACTGGTGAGAAGGCTGCAATAGTAGTTTAATGATAGCAAAATGCCTGGAATTAGAGACAGTTCCAGTTTCACCGGTGCCTCAGACAAAATTCATGTACAACCCAGAACACAACATTACACAAATGTTTACCACTGCCTGGAGTCCAAGTTCTTCAGCTCCCTCAAAAGTTTAGAGTTTTTCTTCAGCAAATGGAAGCTTTTCCTGTTTGACAGAAAAAAAAAAACAAGTGTGATTAGGTGGGATATTTGCAGTACTAATGATTAAACACAATTCAAAAAGCTGGCAGGATGGCACCATTGCACATCGTCATTAATCTACATCCAAACTGTTGAAAAAGAAAGTTGCACGGCCAAGTTCTGTTGCAGTTCCGATTACTAAAAGCAAAAAAGGCACAGGTGCAAAACACAATCTCCTTTTTGCTGCGTGAGTGTTGCACCATCACCATTAAGAGGTGTAAGCTTTTAATTTGTGGAGCAGCACAGCAAAGATGTGGCTCTCTAGACCTTAGTGAAAACAGCTGGGCACTTTTACCCTGTGGAGAGGAGATTAAGACACTGCAGACTCCAATGTGCATTTTATTTTACCAGCCTTTTTCACTAAGAAAAAACAGCTGTGTTATAATGGTGCTTCAAAAGTGTGACTCGTTAAAAAAAAAAGTCAGCATAAGTGTATGTTTGAACATAAAATAATGTACATTTATCGTGAACATAGAAAGAGAAATTCTTTTGAATTAAACCCTTCAGATTCCACATGTAAACATCTGCAAGCTGAAGTGACAATCAAAACGCATCAACATTTTTTTAAGACGGAAAAACAATTATTTCTATTAAAATATTGGATATGGAGCCAAAGTAAATTTGTAGAAAATCTGGAGTTTTAACCCTCTCAAAGCAAATGTGATTTTATGTTTCTTCTTTTTTTTCCAAACTGAGAAGGAGACTTCTCCGTGCAGACCTGCTGGACCTTTCTCAGTATGCAACCAAGGTTCCTTTCCTTTCTTGACTTAAATGATCAAACACTTTTATTACAAGTAGCCTTTTTCAAAAAACTCAAATGTAAAATGTTAGTTATATATATAGAAATCTTTTTATGGTAATAAACTGATCTTTGTTCATTAATGTGACTTATTTAGATGTTAGTTTCCTCACAATCCACTTTTTTTTATAACTTAAAACAGCAGCACATAAAATGTACCAAAATTTTACAAACTACAAAGGTAAAACTTCAAATATAGTTTCATATCTACAGGAGCGCCACACGCGCCTCTGCCAAATCCAAGGTAATACCGTCCTAAAATGAACTCTAGAAGCCAATTCGCTTGGTAAATACCTTGCATATACCTTCCTTCCAACTATTACCCCTAAGTTTGCTTGGGGTAAAATTGCTGTTTTTATTTTTTTGCACTTTAACGATGTATGGCACAGGTTGCCATTTAATTATTATAAAAAGGAGTTAGAACCATAAAGAATGTAATATTTTATACATTTAGTGTTAAAACTGAAGGACCACCGCTGCTTGTAGTGGTGCTCAGTCCCTCCTTGGCATGAATGGTCACATTTGAATGATTAATTTACGTTTGGCATCAACTGTTTCTTTGGTACAACTTGAGATACACTAATGTAATGAGATCTGGTGGAAATTTGAAAGAAGAGATGACTGAAGGAAATAAAAATGATGGGAGTACAGGTATGTTCAGCCCGACAAGCCCAAACTACAACGCTTTTAAAACCCTGCAACAATGACCACGATATTTAGTTTACAACTAACTTTGGTGCAACGAAAAATGGCAAGCAAACGTACTCCATTGTTGATGTCGAATATGTGACCGGAGTTGTCTCATAAAAAAACACTGTTTCTGCCTGCCTTGCCATGAAGGCCCCACCCACACTGGGGCGGTACTGAACTGTAGTGGGAAACGACTGCGACCGAAGCGAGTCGAGTCAGGGCGAGCAGAGCGGAGCGGAGCAGAGTAAGTACCAGTGGAAAAGGGGCTTTACTTAACCTTTAACTGGCAACTTTCACATACTCCCCCCCCCCCCCCCCCACTTACAGATATATAAGATTGCATCATTCATTTCAACAGATATATGATTTCTTGTGTTACTTTTTCTTTACTTTCATTACATTCTTGTCATCTATTTTTGGGACTGAAAATATGTTGTGTTTTGTATAACTGAGACCCACTTCATTGTTTTGGAAAATGCAAATCTGAACAATGATTGTAACCGGTGCCGTCTGGTAATACCTGCGATCCCAAGAGTTCATGCCAAGGTCATTAAGGAGCAATCGGCAGAAGTAGAAAGGAGATTTTGGTTCCTGGTGGGAGGGTTCACTTTGGCAGGCAGCCCGAAAGCTTACATCAGCATCCCACCTCCTAACCTGCTCCTCCTCCTGTTGAGCCTGGCGTAGAATGGCCTCCAGTATGGCGCTCTCTTGCTCCAAGTTCATACCATGAGGTGATGGGGCTGGCTGATTGAGCCTGAGACGTGGCTGAGGCAGGCACTCTGGACTGCTGTCGCTGAGGTTCTCCAACAGCTTATCCAGAACATCTTCCTCATCCTCCTCACAACAGAAAGAGAAGGAGTCTGAAACTGAACAGTGATATTTGCGTGGTCCTTGAATCGGAGAGCAGGGCTGGTTTCTGCTGTGAGTGGCAGGGCTCGTTGAAATCGGGAGGTCAACCGCATGAAAAACCCCCACGTCAAGAGAATCATCCTGCGTGGTGCAGTATAGGATTGCTCCGTCCCAAGAGTACTTGCCAGAGATGTCCCGGACGATGACACGCACTTGGGAGGAAGGGTGTGGGGGCTGACCGACAATGGGCGTCTCTGCAGGAATCTGCAGGTAGGACACCAGTGTGGTGTCGTTGAAGACAAACAGCTGCAGGTTGGGGCTTTTAAAGACCTCAGAAGACAGCTCAGACGACTCCACATATGGGTTGTCATGGTTTTCGCTCACTAAGCTGTGCAGAAGAGCGGGGCCGCCGCTCAGTGGATGATGACCAAGATGGTTGACCAGGTGAGTCATGACCACCCTTGCAGTCAGAGGTATCAGCTCCATGTTTCGCCGACGCTTTTCTGTTAGATGAAGATGAAAGAAGGATTAAAACACTAAGACAATCCCTGACGGAAAATATAGGAGAGGAGGTATAAAACGTGATTGATGGGGGGGAGAAAAAAAGAAAAAAAGGGACGTTTTTGGAAAGCAGCTACACATGGGTGTCTTTCATAACAATTTGTTAAGCATATTTAAAAAGCCCCTCATTTGTGTGTAGACATGTTGTCCTCTCTATTAGCTCTTTTTACACAAAGCCAAATCTCATTCATGATTACTAATATGGATACTTCATTCATTCCTTACAATAGCTTGGCCAGCACACCTCTAAGTAGGTAGCATCTAATCATAAGAGACAACTTTCAAAAGCCCATTGAGTCCTGTTACAATAGATAAGCGCTGAGGCTGGCCAAGTGCTAATGAGAACGACCATCTTTACAGGTAGCTGAATGGAGCCCTGCTCTGCGGATTCCATTTATGTAAATGCACAGGTTTTTACTCCCAAAGTGAAAGGCATGCCAAGCTCTATTCTGCTTTGATGTGGGAAAAACAAGAAGATGTACTCTTGCATTGTGACAGTGCTATCAATACCATCACTCCCCTTCAAAGTGGAGAAAGCTCTTTGGAGAACTGGCCAAGCTGCATTAGAGACGTGGTGGCCCTTTGATGTGACTTGATCAATATGAGTTGAGGGCATGAATATAACTAGACCGGCACTCTTTGGTTTGGCCTTTTGATAGTGTTTTGTTATTTCTCCCTCTCTGCAGCTGTGCATTAAAAAAAAAACAAAACAAAAAAAAAAACAAAAGAAGATGTGTAGATATTTTTTTCGGACAAAAGATATTGTTAAAATGTCTTACATAGTTTTAGTAGATAAATGCACTCTTTATTTGGGTTTTGATGACTTTTTTGAAACTGAGGATACAAAACTGAGAGAAGACTATATTGCCTAATGGAATTACAAGACCACACAAAAACCCTCAACATTTTCTTCTAAAACAGTAAAATGGTTCTTCTCTTCAAGGCTGAGCACTAATGCAAATATTTCATTCCCAGTGATGGTTGTTTTTCTTTTCATACTTCTAATATGAGATTGACATCTAATGGAGAGGCTCCAAATGGATGGACTACTTAGAGTTTGCTTTTACCTCTAATCTTTTTTGGATTTTTTTTTTTTTTTGACAGGGTGCTCGATGGTTGCAAGAATAGGCATTATTATCATCAGCTGTGACATAATACTTTTTTTCACCCTCTCATGCATTCATCTTTACATACCAATGCATGCACTAATAGTAAATACACAAATAAAGCAAGAATTTTAACTGTAGCACTATAGCAATTCACAGAGCAGTTAGTATTTAAAAACAAACAAACACAAAAAAGGGTGACCTAGGCATGCATTCTGGTGAGTCCTTACCATCAGCTACAGTGAGAAGATTGCCAGAGTCTGCAGGTGTTTGGGAAGGTGGTGGCTCAAAACTCTTAACCTGACCTAACATGAGGTCATAGTCACTGGACAAGTCTGACAGCGTGAGAAAGTAGTGGCTCTGTTGGGTGTGCAGGTTTGAGCCGGACACGCAGCAGTGTAGCACCTGAGCAACAGGAGAAAAGGGTGATGATGATGTCTAGAAGATTATGTTTTTTTTTTTTTTGTTTTTTTGCTTTTCCCCTCTACAATGTGATAATAAGAGGTGCATTGATGGTTCAACTTCAACTCAACTGTGTACAGACTGGATCTTTTAAGATACAATGTGCTCTGTCAAGACAATGGACACTGATGTTCCTGCAGACCTGTTCTACATGGACAAACTCCAGGAGCATGTGAAACAGGAATATATGGTCTATTTACATCATAAGGCAAGGGTGGGAGGAGGGGGGCCGAAGAGAAGAGGATCTAATCCATTTCTCCTGTGATGTGTGAGTGTATCGATCTACATAACAGATGGCAGAGCATCCGTTGGCAGTGCTAGATAAGGCGCACTGGGGCAGTTGATTACAGGCATTGGACAGGTTTACACTGTTTAATTTAATTAAGACTTTGTTCTTGTGCTCACTTCTCACTGCAAGCATACATGCACATACGTACGCACACCTGTATAATATATTATTCGAGTGGATTTAGAAAACTGTTTGAGGCTGTAAAACTTATGTCTAATATTATGTAAATGAGGGTGCCTCTTATTCAGACTGGAACAACTTGGGTAAAACCATGCAATGGCTAATCCCTTTCAGTACACATGCATAAGCTCACACTTGGCTGAGAGACGCTCTCAGAGGCAGGCTGGCGCTGTCATGTGAAACAGTATTGTGTGAGGCAATGTAGACAGTATGTGGATGCTTTTACCAAGCAGACCTTTGAGTGCATGGGGGAGGGATTGGTGGCTTGATGCTGAAAAGACCTGAACCAAACAGCTGCTGCACCAAAGCCCCAAAGAGCTTCCTCAGTGGAGAGGTAGAAATGGGGGGGTGGGGTGGGGGGGCATGGCTGTGCTTGACAACTAAGTGACTGCACCTCACATAGCAACAGTTCCTGGAAGGTAACACTCAGTAGTTAGAAGGGCACATATTGTATGGAGATGCGAAGACACTATGTACACACTTAAATCAAATAATAAAAACGCAGAGGCCTGTGTGCCTAAGCACAAATGTTCCTATCCTCGCCGTCTCTCTTGTTCACACATGCATAGTGGGCTGGTGCAGCTGGCTGCTGAGGCAGGCAGAGAGAGCAGATGGAGAAGCTTGAGCACAACTCTAATGAACCAATGAGGTTTAGTGAATTGTTGCATTTTACAGCTAAGCACATGCTGTTAGTCACCAAAATCGATTTTCCTAACTTTGCTTAATATCTCATGAGCTGTGTACATGTATAGAACTTGTGTGTTTCATGGCTACAGATTTTTTTTTTTTTTTTTTTTTACATGAATATGTAATTAAAAGTGGGTGAAGCATCAAAAACCTTGCCATTGATATGGGCAATAATGGAACAAAAGGAGATGTTTTCCATTCGGGAAGCCATTCTCTGCTTGGTAAACAGAATAATTAGCAGCCAATGTTGTCTGTGGAAATGTAGAGATTTTGGTCTTGATATTGCATTAATACTGTCACACCTCAATTGGAACCCAGAGGGCCTGTGCCTTTTGTGTGCCGATAGACAACCAATCATGCCTAATTATATTTGCTTTCATAGCAGCTGCAGTCTCTCTCATATTAAGACATATTCCATTCAAATCTCCAGGACAAGCGTTTAGAGCCTGAACTTATCAATTGGACAATAGGCCCCGTTTGAATAATTGGACCATTTCTTATCAGGGGTGACATCCTTACAAAGATCTGCCGTTGACCGCATCTGCCCAGACAGGAGGGAATGAATAATACCTCATTCATTTGTGCCTGAAGCCTGGCCCTCATCCTCAGGGTCAGACCATAAATTATGGTGTTAGAGGGATAAAAACAGGGATGTAGATTGAATATTGAAAATTTTGCATGTTGTAAATAAATAGAACTACATGTTTGTGTTGCAAAGATTTGCTGCATATCATAAAAGCCTGTCATGTGTCAGCTACAGTGGGTGCTTCTATACGGTTATCCCTGCATAATGTTAAATGAGGCATAGCCATAAGGTCACAGTGGAGGTGAGTTTAATTAAAGCAGCAAGCCCATGTGGCAGGGTGGGGGGTGGAGATGTAAAGCTGTTTGTCCGTGGCCAAAGGCTATTTATGTTCCAGGAAAGGAAAGGGAAAAAAAAAAAAAAAAAAACAATAAAAAGTGGTCCTATTAAGTTCTGCAGGTATTGTAAGAGTTCAGATTTCCCCACCTCTCAGCTGCCCTACCCTGTAGACGTAGTCCAGCAGCGGGGCCTTGTGGGATGTGTGGTCCTTCACTGTAGGCATGGTGACAGGCTCCAGTAGCAGACTCAGGGGAACAGCCATACACCAGTCCAACAAGCACAGAAGCAAAGACACCATCAACTGAGAAAGGAAGAAAAAACAAAGAACTTCTTTATCTGAATCAGTCAATCAACATCAAGACGATCAGAATATAAAAAGATTTATTGGACGCCAACTCCAAAAATAAGGTAGAGAGGAAAACAGATGACAGCAATTCTCTAAAAAGGAGCAATGTGTAACATTTTAGGTTGAAATATTCCAAAATAACCTAGAAACAACAAGAGAATGAAAAGAAATAAGTGGAGCCATGTCTCAAAAATTATGACTTTGTATTTGACTGCTGAGATATCAGCAGAGTTAGCGCACTCAGTAACTAACGTCGGTCTGTCCAGTCTCATAGTACCAAGCAATATAGTGGCCTCAGAACAACATGGTGACACAAAGCAGTCGCACGCCTTGTGGGCGTACTTGAACTTGTTGTCAGTCATTTGGGTACCGCCCCCAAGTTACCATTTAAGGATAGGTAAAAACAAACAGGAAGGATGGCTGAAGAGAACTTTGCCACCACCAAAAACCACCCGGACCAGGGAAGAAACCTCATTAGGAAGATTTAAAAAAAAAAAAAAAAAAAAAAAGCTGATAAAAACAGGGCTAAAACCAGAGTAAATATCGGCAGGGTTTTTCCCCGTTGGAGAAAGCTCATGGACAGCAAAGAAATGAGTGGTGATGCAGAATTTGCAACGTTTCTTTTAGACTGGCGAGTAAACCACTGCTGATTTTTGTTTCACTTTTGATGGTACAGTAAGTCATGTTACTATATTGTTGATTCAATGCCAAATATATTGCGCTCGACTGTCGACTGCACACAGTAGATTGATGCGGTGCTGATTTGACTCAAGTCAGAATTGCAACTGCAGGAAGAAAAAAGCACAGTTGAGAAAAATGGTTTTAGAAATGATGGCGAGAAAAGAAAAGTTTAACTGAGAAAAATGATTGCACTCTCGGTTAGAGATTTTGATTTCTTAGTTACAGATTCTGTGTTTTGTTCTCCAATTTTAGGTTTTTGATTCGCAATACATCTGGCGGTGAATTGATGCCACAGAACTGACTAGGAGGAACAGTGCGTTTTCTCGTTTTTGCGCAGCTATACCGCCCCCCACATTGATTGTTGTGTGGAGTATGAATTAAATTTTTTGGCTTCACATTACACATTGCTCCTTTAAGTAGAAACATTCCTATGCAAGTGCACAACTAAAACATGACATCAAGGTTCATTACATCTCTTTCATATTATGCCCCATCACTTTCTAACATGTACCTTTTTGTCAGCTTCCACTGTTGAGTGTTCTGCGGTTGGCAACAAAAAGACTATTGTGGCCACAAAGATCTGTGTTGGAAAGAAAAAAAGGTTAAAGATAATTACAAGATACAGCTCTTTTCACCAGATGAATTGGAGCTATATCCTAAAATGCAACTGAAGCTACAAAATGCAAAGCATTTACATGCATTATGTACTAATATAAAAGTTTCATTTGATAACCCTACTTTACAGAAACACATTTATAATGCAGCATGTGCACTGTGGGTGTGTGCTTGTTTGCATATGCTACCTCAATAATTTTCTTTGGGAGAGTGGGGTCCAACCTCTGGAGGTGTTCCCAGTGAGAGATCAGCAGCTGGAACACGTCACAGGCTACCTGAGCCACTGCCTTGTTTTCAAACTGGATAAAAGAAAGAACATTACAATGAAGAGCAGCTGGACGTCACACAGGAAAATGTATTTACCAAGCCAACAGTATGTAGGTATTACAGAGTTAGAAAGTTTGAGATCATATCGAAAATCTGTCATATCTTTATGTAAACTGGCAATACTCTGAGATTTTGAGAAAAAAAAAAAAAAAACAAGACTGAACAGAATTTAAAATAGTGTTTTATACACACTTCTGATACTACAAAGTCAAAAAGAAAAAAAAAAAAACAACAAGAAAACAGGCACAACTCCGTCACAGAATTTGCTACGTAGGTTATGTAATTTTTAGGGAGACACGATGAGGCAAAAACAAAACAAAAAAAAAAGATTCCCTGCCTGAGCCTGCTGTTTGCTTTGCTCCCACCACCCCTGGTCTCAAATGTGTATTTTAATAATAGTTTACATTTTTGCACTCTTATCAGATAGCACACTGAATCAGAAATTGCAACTGAAGCCAGGTCCACTTCAATATACATTTTCATTTTCAAATGTCAACACGTTTTTTTTTCATGGTTACACTTGGCATCGTGTCTATTCTAGCTAAATTGACATTTAAAAATAAAAAAACAAAAGAAAAACTACTGCACTACTGCCCTATTTTAGTTTGCAAAAGCAACTGTTGCAGTTCGATAAGGATGGACAAATTGCAAAAGATTTTGCAGAAATTTCATCGTTTCAGTGCTTTGCTCCTCTGGGTCATATTTACATGGTTCGGCAAAGCTATGTCACGTGACCATCACGGGACGATAACTCGCAGACGTGGTGAAAAAAAAACAACACAAAGCTGTTGTCGTCATCCTTGGTGTCTGAATTTAACAAAACTGCAACTGACTAAACACTATAATAGCAAAAAATAAGTTTATTTCCAGCAGAACTGGAAGCGGTTTTGTTGCAGGAGGATCCTGTTATCACAGCTGTGTCATATGCATTTATGCTGATGTAATGTGGATGGAGACCTTATCCGACATGGAGGTGAAACACTTGTACTGATCTAATTAATTTTGAAACAGTATTTTGGAACAAATATTGACTAGTACGGATGAAGCCTGAAATATTTACTGTTAATACAACAAGTTTACCGGCAGGCACCAAACTTACTGTTGCAAATTTCAATCATCAAAAGTTATGACATGAGAAGGTGGTCTAGTTGAGGTCCCAGTGGATGAGGAGCATCTCTTAACCCATTTTTCATGAGGTCAGATACTTCAGGTAGAATACAACATGACAGCATTTAACGCTTAAATACTCATGAATGAAAAACTAAAGATGTATAACAGTGCATCTCTAGAAAATCTGTACTGCAGGGATAAATCAGATTTCCTCGTTTTTCCAATTCAAGGGGTCAGCATGCATAATTTCTTGCTTGTTTCACGAACAGTAGGACCTTTCGATAACCCATTCATGCATAGGCTTGCGATGTCCCATACAAAATGGTAAGCACACTTAAATTATAAATCATCAGGTTATAATGGGTTAAATTTACATTCCGTTTGTGCTCCAGGCCATCAAACCCATTTTTAAGTTTGAGAAAGCAAAAATAACTAGAAAAGGCAGCATTTCCTTTTAAAAAATTCAGGGTTGAACACTGATGAGCTGATCTTTGCTGAAAAGAAAAAAAAACAAAACAGCTGAACTGCTGAAATTCAAAGAAACTGCTAGTCAGGTGAAAATAAAGAAAATGGCAAAACTATTAACTATTTAAAAACTCTTGAGATGAAGGAAGAAAAGAAGTGTTCAGGACAGGAGGAGGCACTAAAAAGATGAATATTTGCTAAAGAGAAGAAGATGGGCTTAAGGCAGGAAGACAAGCTGAAGAGGGGAAGATGACATCAAAAGAGTTAGATCCGCTGAAGTGAAGATCCGGTGAAGCGAAGGTCCGCTGAAGCGAAGGTCCGCTGAAGTGAAGGTCCGCTGAAGCCAGGACGATGAGCCAAATAAAACAAGTTGATCTTAAAAGAGGAATATCAGCTGAAGAGGAGAACACAAGCTGAAGGCAGGAAAATAGGCTGAAGAAAAGAAGAATAGGCTCAAGGCAGGAAGATCAGTTGAAAACAAGAAGATGAGCTTATGTGAAGAAAAAGCTGAAGACCGGAATTCTGTTTTGAAGAATTTAGTCAAAACTCCAGCAGAATGATTCAATTCAGCAGGTGGCTAAAGGCCATAAAAGGAAGCATTGATAGTTGAAGTTGTGTTGACCTTAAATAAAATTGTTGGAATGTATGAAGAACGAGAGTGTGATGTTGAGAGTGAGCCTAGTGGTTACAGTGGTGGGCTTGGGCCTGGAAGACCCAGGTTCAAGTCCCTGTGCTGGCAACAATGGTCAATTACTAACTCCCATTTGCTCCCCGGGCGCTGGGATAGCAGCCCACTATCCTAGTGAAACTACTGATGGGTTAAAAGCAGAGGTAGGTAGGTAAAAACAAACTTTTCAATTGCCAATTGATTCAATTACATCAAAAGAAACATTAAGAGTAAGAGGAAAAAGAAGGGGAAATGAAGGAAAAGAGAAGATGAATTATAATGGAGCTAAGTAGAAGGAAGAGGAGGAAGGAATGGCAGTTCTGGTTCTGTTCAGGGTGGTTCTGTTTCTTTTTAGCTTGGTTCTGGTTCTGCCTGAGGGGGTTTAGGTTCTGTCTCAGGTGGTTCTGATTCTGTTTCGGGTGGTTCTGATTCTTTTTGTTTGGGCTGGTTCTGGTTCTGTCGGAAGTGTTTTTGGTTGTGTTTTAGGTGGTTTTGGTTCCATCTAGGGTGGTTCTGATTCTGTTTCGGGTGGTTCTGATTCTTTTTGTTTGGGCTGGTTCTGGTTCTGTCTGAAGTGTTTTTGGTTTTGTTCTAGGTGGTTTTGGTTCCATCTAGGGTGGTTCTGATTGTGTTCAGGGTGGTTCTGATTGTGTCTGGGGTGGTTCTAATTGTGTTCAGGGTGGTTCTGATTGTGTCTGGGATGTTCTAGTTCTGTCTGGGGTGGTTCTTGTTCTGTCTGAAGGGGTTTCTGGTTGTCGACAGGGTGCTTCTGGTCCTTTCTGGGGTGGTACTGCTTGTGTTGGGGTGGTTTTGGTTGTGTTCGGTGTGGTTGTGGTTGTGATTGAGGTCTGGTTCCTTTTTGGGGTGGTTCTGTTTTTTATCTTTATGGTTCTGGTTCTGTCTGAAGTGGACCTGGTTTTGTTTGGAGTGGTTCTTAATGTGTTCGGGGTGTTTCTGGTTATTTTCAGGGTGGTTCTTGTTCTGTTTGGGGTGGTTTTGGTTCCTTTCAGGGTGGTTCTTGTTCTGTTAAGTGTGGTTCTGGTTCTTTCTGGGGGTGGTGGTGTTTATTTTCATGGTGGTTCTGGTTGTGTTCATGGTGGTTCTGGTTCTTTCTAGGGAGGTTCCTCATGCAAATTATTAATCTGGTCCAAAGTTTTCAACTTTATCTTTCAGACTTCCCAAAGAGTGGCTACTTGGGTAGATGTCACTTTTGAAGGAAAGCATACTTAATACCACCCTTCGGATGTTGGACTTGTGCCACCTAAATACTAACATTTTAAAGAAGCAAATGGGTAGCTGCTGATTGTAGATGGTGAAAGAAAATTTTAGTCAGACATATCTTCTGGGACAGCACTTGGAGTGATTTTCCTAAAATGTAGCTTTTCCACTTACTGTGCAGATAATCAACATAATTTCATTTCACTTCAAATCCATGGCTCACTTTCTCTGGGCTCATTGGAGAAAGAAATTGGGCTGTTGACAATGTTCTTTCAAATGTGGATTTCTTCAGTGATTTGAAATTCTTTGTGGAGAAATAGAATTTCCCATTTCTTCCAGTTGAATGCCTCTCAACATGTAACAAGGGTAGACAATGTGGGGAGTACAGAAATGGCCAAACACAAAAAGGGGCCCTGAGAGTTCAGCACCTGCTTTTAGAAAAGAGACTCTCAGTGCCACTCTTCCCCCCAGATCCCCCACCCAGCCTATACCCTCTATTTTGGGGCTGGCTGAGTCTGTGTGTCAAGTTGTACAGAGGAGTGATTACTGCTCCATTAGAGAAGGGGGGGGTGTGGGAGGTGGAAGTGCTCGAGCAGGAAGCTGGGAGATGTAGCTGCTTAAATTGGCCCGCATCTACTGAGAGCAGGCAGCCTGGAAATTACGCCACCGCCCAAAATCCTTTTCCATGAAAAAAAAAAAAAAAAAAAAAAAGCCTCCGCAGGTTCTCTGCATCACTTCACTTAGGCAGAAAACAGGGCTCTTCCAAAATATACAAAATACACTATTTGAGTCCCATTGCTGGCCATGTTTTATTCTCATTCTTTTTCTCCCTTCACTGTGTTGAAATTGTTCTGCAATCTTTTTGTGCAATCAACAATCATTTTTGCTCGAGCTGAATTCCATAGGGGCTTACCTGGTACATGTACCTAGACAGACACAGCGGCAACTAATGCATCCTAATCAACTGCAGTTGTATTTTGAATCTCAACTTGCACGTCCTAATCCCTAAACTGCAAACATAAAACAGTGACTCAAGAGTGTCACAAACCTTTAGTGTTACTCCCAGAATATTGATGGCATCTTTCACTTGGTGGTGAATATTCTTTTGCATCAACTCCTCACATACCCACAGGCCCAGGCTGCACACAGCAATGCACCTACAAGACGGAAACAGAGCAGAAGCACTAAAGGGGAGACTTTAATCAGGTGTGAATAAAGTAGTGAGATTAAACTAATGGAATAAACTGGGGCAGCGTGAATCAAAAATAAGTAATTGAGGACAACATTAGTGATCAGACCTTGCTCCTTCATAGTATTCCTTTGTGGCCGCCTCCAGCAGAATGTTGACCAGATAATTCTGGGGAGAAAACAAAACAAAACAAACAGATTTTCTGTATGAACTAAAACAACCATCTTATCCACTCTTTGACAAATGTTTATAAAAATGTGACAAATGCAACATGTTGGTTTATAGTGAAATCAAATACTTGAAGATGCAGAAAAATATCACACAAATCAATGAAATTACCATATCCAATACCATCACTGATTTCATGATCATAGCATAATTCACCTATAATGGTAACACCAGACGATTCAGTTACCTTGATATCTTCACTGTAGATGTTGATGTGATCAGACCCAGGCCCATGCTGCAGGACAGGAATCTGCTGGTAAAGGTTGGGGAAGCACACGAGAGAACCCAAGATTGTCTGAGCCTCCATCCTCGGAGCCTAGCAGTGAGGGAAAAGGAAAAAACAAACAAACAAACAATAATAATGATAATGTTTCTGCAATAATACAAAATGAACCCATCAATAAAGCTAAATTGAACTCAGTAGCAGGTAGATATGAAATTATCTGCCAACCGGAACAGAACATTTTTGCACAAGGACGATCCTCCACTTTGCAGTCGTCATCGTCTTGATCTGGATAAAATCATTATCTTAAATACAAACACAAAATCCACAAAGAGTTGTATCCTTACGATTCACTAAGTTCTCGAAGACAGAAAAATTAAACTGAAGAATAAAATAATGTCCATCAAAATTAAATAATTTGAGGTTAATATTTTGTCTTAGTTGCCAATTCCCACATTTAAACAGCACTGCAAGAATGTTGAAAGGCTCCATGGTTGTAGAGCAACCCAGACAAATGAAAACAGTGTTAATTGTTCGTGTTATTTGGTTCCTCAATATCTATTCCTGCAGATTTCCAAATCAAAATGAAGTTTTCAATGGTCAAAAAGCTATTACATGTTTAAAGACATCGGGCCTTCTTCGATAATCTTAGAGTAGATTTGCACATAAAGCTCCTCTTCACTACAAACCTACTCAGGATTCATAAATGTAAAACTCAGATTTGATCATTATAAAGTGAATTTGTTCACAAATCCCAAATCGCAGTGCACTCCTGCTCCTCATTCATTAATCCATTTTATACAACATAAACCGAAGCTTAGATATATAAAATGCCCAGCACTTGAGAAATGTATATATTATATTTTACAAAGCATGTTTTTAAGGCATCTTCGCAACATAAAAAGAGACTATAAAACGTATTAATGTTGCAAAGTCTGATAATGACAAGCAACGTTTCGTTTGAAACTACTAACACGTGCACAAATTCAATTTTCATAAATTAGGTCGAATTTGTTTAAAGAGATTTTGAGGTGAGGGGTGAAATAATAGACAGCATTTTTCCTCTTAACCGTGGCTATGACCTGGTGTGCACACAGTCTGTGCACGAGGGCCGGTGTCCTGCGTGTTTTAGATGTTCCCCTGCTTTAAACACACCTGATTGTGATCAAGGCTCATCATCAGCATGTCATCGGTGTCTGCACAGGTCTGTTAATGACACAGCCACGTCTATCAAGGTGTGTTGGAGCAGAGAAACATCTAAAACCTGCAGGCCACCGGGCCTTGAGCACTGATTATGTGCACCCCTGGCTATGAAGCCTGTACATTTTTCTAAAAATATTTTTGTTAAATGCAAAACTACAGTTGAAAGGTATGATTACTAATAAGAACTTATTGTTAAATAGGAAATAGACCACTATGAAAACTGCATGACTTTAATACTTTACTTTATTCAACTATCCCTGCCAGTGGTGTTTCTGGTGGCCAGTTCAGCTCACACGGTGAAAGATGAGAAGTCGCAGAGCCTGACATCAGTCGGTTTTAACATACAATGTCTGTTAAGTTCGTTACAAACTCGGCCTTCGGGATTAACTCTGCTAATATGCAACACAACGAACAAAAAGTTCGGAATGAAACTTGTAATCAATCATTTGTTACTGCACGAGTGAATGCATGCCAAGATAACTGACTTCCAGGAATACATGAACTGTTGTGGTTTAGAGAGAGATTATGTCCTCCAAGGAGGTACAGCTTCTTTTTATAGTCAATGTCATAGTCAATGATATTTTTACTGAGCTTTGGTGGCGGAGTGGAGTGACCTTATACTTGTTACACACTATACAGGTCTTTAAAGTATAAGGTAGGAGGAGGGTCGGTCAGAGGAGCTCTGAAAATTAAATGAATTTTGACATTAAACAGGTAAAGCATATGAGGACTTTATGTTAGGTTTTGATTCATAGATGGCTGATGATTAACAAATGTTCAGGCTGAACAGAAAAAGTTTGTGTGTACCTCTGGGGAGTCAGAGGTGAGGACACAAGCAGCAGCGGTGATGAAATCTTCTAGCAGCATGGTGAAACCCGGGAGGCCAAGGAAGAAGAATCGAGGTGAGCAGGAGCGGATAATGGTGTTCAAAACGTCCTAATGGAAAAACAAACATTAATGTTAAGAAAAGTAATGATGGTTCCTGTTAATACTTGTGTACAATACGCACAATATAGGAAGAAACCTGATCCATGACTGAACCAAAACAATATTAAAAATTAATCACAATTCTCCAGTATGTGCAGAGTTAAAGTTGAGGGTTTTACATTTGTTATGAGCTTTGGGTCTGTTGATATGAAAAGAGAGAAAAAGCAACAGAAATACTCAGTAAATGGGCCACCATGTGAGACAAGGCATGGAGAGAGCTTTTCATATGAGCAGGTAGGCTGCACATTTTAAAATATGTTCAGGAAAGTAAAGCACTCACAGTACATGTCAGTTAAGGATAGGGGTGGGGGGGGTGGGACAACAACAAAGAGGGAAAGAAAGCGTGAGAGACAGCAGATGGATTATTCACAGTGGATAAGATGGAGGACAAAAGACCTCAACTTTCATGAGTCTCATATACATACACACAAGCAAACCTGTAATTAAAGCCAGAGACAAGGTATTGTCTTGCTGAGGTACAGGCTGCAGAGAAGCAGATGGGTAGTCTTTCAACACAAACATATGCTGGACAGCGAGATGGTTCTGCATAAACTGCTCAAGTATGCACAGTAAACTACCAAACTAAGCGAAAGACACTAAAACAAGTTTAACACGCCATGTTTAACACCAAAAAAAAAAAAAAAAAAAAAAAAAAGATATTTATTCTTCACAAACAACAAAGTAAGAGGGTGCCTTCTCTGTAAGGCAGAGAAATTGCTGTCTCTTATCTGAGATGTGCATGTGCGTATGTGTGTACAAAAGCAAGGTCCAAGCCAGAAACACCTGCCTTCTTGGCCATAAACTTGTGTAAATCGGGTAGTTCAAACATCAGCCCGTTTCTACTCGAACTGAAGAGCATGTTACCACGACACATGCAGAAGGTTTCTGTCTCAGTAACAAGCAGTCAAAGACACACATACGTGCTGTACTACCCATGTGTCTGTGACACAAATCATGCAAAGCTTTGGTAAACAGGGGATGCAGGTGAACAAAAGAGGAATAGAATAAATACAAAGAAGTAATAAGCAGGAAGTTAAACCAACACCAGCACTGCGTGTGGAAAATTGGTGGGAAGAGCTTTAGGACTGAGGGCCAATTTTACTCTAATTTTCTTGGTAATTGACCTCTGAAGCATAATGTGTTGTTCTGTCAGAGGTAATTAGCAAGAAACAAACTGTTTCTTGATTGCCTGAAATAGGCATTTTAGAGGACGCCACAAATGTGGACTGCAAAGTGCTTCCAATTGTATCTGTAAGCAGAAGACACCTCATTTGGGGTGTATGTACAGAAAAGGGGAACGTAGAAATGTGAAATAACTGCAGGCGGCGTTGTGTTGACAGTATGAACGGCCCCTGCATCAACAAAAGGTGCATTAACGCCACTGTGAATAGAGCCACCGCAAGCCTTTTCTTTTTTACGTGGCCTTGTCTCCAGGAAAGAACGCGCTTTCCACCTGCCGGCCACTGTGGTGACAGGGTTCATTCTGACATTTCATCACTCTGCATAGTATCGGAACATTTTTTTTTTTTTGTTACCGTTACCAAACTTGGACATTTTCAGGTGAGGATGGGACAGACTTCCTGCTGCAGCTCGTGAGGCCTTTCGCTTCCCAAGCTATTGCGGTTTAATCAACAGCCATTTCAATTCGAAATGGAGAGTAAACCAAAGATGGTTTACTCTCACAAAATTAAAATCTTTTATGCAGCTATTCACTTTTAAGAGTACGGTACTATATTAATTTGCTGTGCAGCACTCAACTGTGGACGGTATAGCTTTCAGACGGGCCACTGATACTATGCTGCAGTCGTGGCTTTGTGAAACCAGTGACCAGTAAGTCAGGACAATAGCCCTGACCTTGGCACCGTGTCAGTTGGAGGGAGAATCCCGCCAACATAGGAGTCATTTTCCTCTAAGCGCTGTTGATTTTAAAAGTGACCATTGACACAGGGATTCCCCCTCTTGTCTACAAAGGACTGCTGTTTAAAGAAAACTTTATTACTTGATTGACAGATAGGACTAATGAACACACTCAACATATAATCAAGACAATTTCAAGGTACTTAGTTTGTGTTCAGCTAAATAATATTACACACTTGGTTACCGAGTCTGAACAGATGGCGACTTTAATTATTGAAGCACAATGAATTGATCGTGTAAAAAAAAAAAAAAAAAAAAAAAAAAATTCACCAATGATTTAAAAAGATATGAAAAAGATGGGTTTTTTTTCCCCCTTTTTCTTTTCGAGTGCGAATGGGGGGTGGCGGTGGAGGCAAAAAGGAAGGAGGAGGGGAAGAATAAGGGCCACTTTCTTATGTTAAGCAGGCGTGCGGCTGTCCTCTATTGTGTGGCGTGAGGACTCTTTTCTCCGGCCAATTTGAGCATGCTTCAGTGGCCAGCGAGGCTCTGGCCCCCCAATGCATTATACAGAGCAACAACAAAAGCTTGAGAATGCTGCCTGTTCTCTCCGTGCGCCCCCCTCATTGCTTTACTCTACACTACCTTCCCCAGGCTCCCCTCCCGCTCCATCGCTCGCATACACACAGGCAGGCAGGCAGGCAGGCAGGCAGGCAGGCAGGCGAGTCTACTCTGGGCCCCTGGCCGACATGTCAGTCTAACAGAGCGCGACAGACGTCAATCCTTAATTAATCACGTATACACGGCAGGGGCTCAAAACATTATTTAACGACATGGAAAACATTGTAATAAGCTTGTCGCGCTGCCAAGGCGCAATAGAAATCCAGCCAAGAGGGCATATATATTATGTGTGTGCATAAATATAAAAAAAACAGACTTTGTAATCGTAACACATGTGAATACAAGAAAGGGTGTGGCAAAAGAAGGTACAAGATGCCAAAGCACAGTACTGCTTTGCATCGCCACTGATTCAAAGAAAGCCCCCCCCCCTTAATTCCTAAAATTTCAGTGAAACTTTATGCCCTCGGTTTTCACCTTTGCCAACAGCTTGAGTCTAAATACATTAAATTATTACACATGGACTTTCTTAGGATAAAATATGAAAAGCAAAGACTTGAGAAGAATTAAGGCAGAAACCACTTGTTGATTGAGAATCAAATTCACACATCACACAGTTAAAAAAAAAAAAAAAAAAGACAGACAGACTGGAAATGACAAATAATTGTTGCCCAGCGCTGATCACAAGCGATTCACATAGATTTAAGTGACGTGCCATCTACAGGTGAAAAGTAGAACAACTGATGACCTCGCTCAAAGCGCCACCTGCTGGCTGTACCTGGTCATCACTGGTGAAACCCTGGTGCATGATGTGGTAGAGGTGGACCAAGAAATCACTGCTGGGAAGCACATCCTGGTGCCTCGTCATCATCTCGCAGATCAGCTTGTAGGCCTGCAGCTTGCCAGCCTTGTACTCAACTGGCAGTATGGTGGCCTGCGTAGATCAGAGCGACAGGTCAGCGCGTGTATGAGCATTCGTTTGTGGACATCTCAGGCATGAATCACAACTATGGCACTGGATACAGAAACTTAACGCTCAGCTCGATTCTTCCAGTGTATCTGTGTTCACTGATAAGACATCCACGACCCAACTGTAATTGGGTATTGTAATGTAATTCAATTATTTTATCGGTGCATTGGATAAAAGGTAAGATACACGGCAGCTTTGCTCCCAAGGAGTTAAATAACATGAGTTTTCTGCATGCTGCTTGCCAAGTCCACATGTTGTCCATACCCTAAAAAGCCAGGATGCAAGCATTCGAAGAGGAGGGATGAATATAGGCTGGGGAGGAGAGGACTGGTTATCCACACTGATCCCAAGGTTGTCCCGGATCTGTAAGCACACATTTCATTTTGTTACATGAACACAACCATTATGCAATGTTTGTAAGCATCTCTGCATGAGAAGCGTCTGAGACGACATTCTAAAATGTCATCCTCATTTATAAAGATCTCATGAATATGATTAAATCCTATGATACCATTTATGTCTTCTTGGTGAGGACATTTTTCTATGGAGAGGGTGTTTGTCTCTTCTGTGTACCTTGGCCAGCTTGTGCCAGAGTTCATAGAGATAGGAGAAGACCTTGGCGTGGATTTTCGGGCAGCGGATAGTGTTGACATCTCCCAAGATGCCCAAAATTCTCCTCCACAGGACAAAGGCAGAATCGGGATGCCAACCTGTCAGGGTTCCACCAGCAATGATGCTGACGTCATCAGCCAGACATTCGCTGCTGTCTGCAGGGTCACAGAAAGACCTTTCATTTTAGTTGCATGATCCAGTTTTTGCCATTAAATATATTTGCAAAGTGAAGCAGATTTAATTTTGTTAAAAAGGCAGAATTCAGTCAACAAATGCAGAGTATCCATAGAAGCATTTTGATTTTAAACTTGCTGAAATCGATTTTATTAAACCCTCAAATCCATATAGTAGTTGAGCAGCTGTTGACCAAATCCAGTGACTGCGCTTTTCCCTGCCCCCCAAACATATTCAAGCCTTAAAAGTTTTGTCTTACGCCCTACAAAATACTTGTTTGGGGTGAGCCTGGGGGTGAGGTGGGGGTTGGGGGGTTGGGGGTACGAAACACATGCATCCTCTAAATGAATTGTGAGAGAACAGTGCCACCTAGTGGGCAGCAAGAGAATTATGGGAGACGATGTAAGTGAAGGCCTGGGATGGATGTCTGGCAGATCCAAGGTCATTCAACTAAGATAGTGTACAGTAAAAGATTTAGAAAAGTCCCTGGAAGAATCAAAAAAGCAATTCCATGTCTTATGTAGTCAAGTACCCAGCAAACTGAAACATGATTCAGTGGGCACAGAAAATTGTTAGAGATGTAGCCAATTAAACCAGCAGGTTCTGCCATGAAAATGAAAAACACACATAGTGTCATGTAAGAAGAAGAAGCCATTATCAGGCTGAAACACGGAGCATGGAGAATCAATGGTAGGCTGCGGTACCCAGGTGGTGTGGCATGTGTAAGACAGACTGATGCATGGTGTCGTCCAGGGGGCAGTCCCGCGGGCACTCTGTGTGCACCAGCAGGGCTGGTGAAGCGGGGGGGTTCTGGGGATAGTGGTAGTGGTGATTGTGGTGGTGGTTGGGAGGTGCAGAGTGTGGAGGGAGGGCACACTCAGGACCTAAAAATGACAAAGGGAAAGGTATAAAACCAGATTTGAGGAAGGGAGTACACGGACACTATGAACACAATGTAGGAAAGACAGTCAGAAGTCAACAAACAGGGGGTGGGTAAGGTCGAGAGTAGCAGTGACATCTTCATCAATAATGATGCCAATGAAGTCAAAGTGAGCTGTTTAAAACTCAGGAAGCATTTGGATTTTTATTGGCTAATGTGTTCTGTCTAAATATTAGACCACAAGTATTTGTCCCCTCCCAAATTTACCAAATCGCAGTTGGGTCTGAATGGTTTGGCAAAAGAGGTACAGTCACAGTTATACTTGCTTCACCTTTCCAGTCAGTCGCGTAACAATCTGATTTACATGAAGCACACTTTATTATGAAAATACATGAACTGCAGAGCTCATTCAAGTATCGACACATTTATCTGTTCTGTTGCAGACAATGTTTCAAAACCAGTTTCTTAAATCCAGGTCGAAACCACGCGCCCTGACAGTTGTCTGTATTCACCATTTGTCCAATCTGATCAACAAAGACAAAAGAAATCACAGTAAAAACTTGTATTATGGGCATGCTTTGACTTCTTATCATGTCTACCTGCTAGAGCTTCATGGTGGCTGAGCAGCAGACTGCCCTGGCTCCGGGGATCAGCTGTCACGTCCATGTGAGCCGACTGTGTGGAGTGATTATCAGCCTCTTCATCAAACGCCTGCCAGGTAGCTTCACCTTCATTGACATAGCCATTGGATGTCTCGCTACTTATGCTTTCACCTAAATAAGGAGGATAAAACTTGGCTTATAAGACAGACAGAGGCAAATTGGAATTAAAAACATACTTGCTATTAACCAGGGCAGAAATGTTCAATGTTTTATTGTGAAATGGGAAATTACAATAAAGAAACAATTGTGTGATCTCCTACTTTTATCTCTGAGTTTGGGCCTTGCAGAGTTTGGGGGTCCTTCAGTACTGCCCTCCGTTTCCACTGGACTGCTGCTCTGCTGGATGAGGATCTACAAAAATCATAAACAGGACTTGTATGGAGGATTCGATTTTATGTAGTTTACTATAGCATTAAGGAAGTCTTCTTACCATTGGGGGCTCATTAAACTCAGTTCTGCTCTCAGACGTCCTACTGTCAGAACCACAAGAAGCAGGGGAGTACTCTCTCTTCTGGGCTGCAAAGAGAAAGAAAAGGTCATGGATTTTTACTAAAATGCACTGAAATGAAAGTTGACCCCAAATTGAAATAATACATCCCATATCATGGAAAACTGAGGGCCCTGCATTAATACACACAAACTGATCCTGCTCACAGGTCGCTCTCATCAAATACTGACCTTGATAAGAATTTAAAACTTTAAATGGTTGCTAAAAACATTAGGTTCTCGCCACTAATCAACAATAACTAAACGTCAGGATCTTTCCGTGTGTAAATCATGTCCAATTTGTTTAACTTGTCGGAGATAAAAAAGATGGATACTTCAATCGACGAGTATTTTTTTGACTTTTGACAAATATTTTAAATCACCAACTTTGCAGATGTGCAACAAACCCCAACAAGTATTTACTTTATGAAGATAAAGAGATCTATCAGTCTTATATTTTTTTTGTTTGATAAGATTTTATGTAAATCATTTATTTGGTATAGCGTCATACCATTGCTAAATTGTTGACAAACCCTTTGATACAAAAAATATTCTTGTTGCGATTTCTAATATGAAAGGGATTTTATTCATCTAAAATCTACAATCGTTGTTTTTCTGTGTACCTTGTAAAGTGTCGGACAGCTGTTGGGTGATATCCGACGTGCTGCTGCTACGTGGCAGAGGAGTCTCCCCACCTCCAAACTCCTCTTCCCCCCCACATTCTGAAAGCTGAGACTCCTCCACGTCTGTCAGAGAGAAAAAAAGACAAGGCTACTGTCTTTTACAAGGACAAAAAAAAAAAAAAAAAAAAAAAAAAAAAAAAATTCAAATATGAGACTTAAACACAAAACACACTGGGTTATGACTTCAGTTATTTTTCTGGGATTTGAAGATGAAGTGATATTAATGGAAACGGGGAGGAATATTACTGCATGCAGAAATGCGGTGGTGATGCTTAACCTTGACATACTCTTGTTATGCAAAAGTGACTGATGTGACCTGCAGACTTTTTTTTAAAAAACACAGGAAATGCAACAAGAGGTTGTCAAATTCAAAGGCTACTGTAAATCAAATGCTGTTGCAAATGATGAGAAACGGTGACTGGCGGATGACAAATGCAGGGTGGAGGTCACGGACATGCACAAACATGCAGCTCTCACAATACACTTTACCTGACAGTCTGTGAGAGCAAGCAGAGTTACCAGAAGAGATACCAGGCAAGAAAGAGCTCACAGTGTGGAGCAGCATAGGAACACTTTTAGTAGTGGGCAAAGCCTCGTAAAGATGAACACAGTTGCTGATGGACTGGCTTCGCTTAGCTTCCATCAGGGAAAGAGAAAGAACAGGAAAAAGAAGAAAAAAAAACAGTGGAAATGGAGGTAAAGGAAAGAAGACAGAATTCAGTGATAGTACAGTATGGGCGTCATCCATGAGTAAATACATTTGCAGCTTGAAAGTAGGGCTAATCTATCTAATTAAATCCAACATTTAAGATAATAGTAAATGATAAACTTTAGCAAATCATCAAACTCAGAATTGAAATCTGAAAATTGCTAAAAACAAATTACAGACAAGTAAAGAAAAAGAAAAATCAGTGTTGTGATCAAAGATGGGACAAAAGTCCCATCAGTATTTGGTGGATTTGAAAAAAGATATTAAAGATGTGACCAAAGTCTAGAAACTAACAGCAATAACTTGAGAGGTTAACAAAAGTATGGCATTCCACATCTAGGAATTAAACCAATTTTACTAAGTAATTCCATCTTCATCGTCTCAAAAGTATTTGGACAAAAAAGAAAAACTAAATATAACTATAATTGTGAATACTTAGATGAAAATGCTTTGCAGTTCATGACTGCCTGAAGTCTGGAGCCCATGGGTGTCACCAAAGCCCTCATTGCAGCAATCTTCAGTTGCTGCTTGTCTGTGGGTCTTTCCGCTGTCAGTTTTGTCTTCAGTGACTGAGAAGCTTCTCTGTTGGGTTGAAATCAGGGGACTGACTTGAAAAGTAGAATTCGACAATATCCAATTCACGTGCCTTCAAAAATCTTAAGAGTTGCATTTCCAGTACGTTTATATCCATCTGCACTGTGAAGCACAGTTTTGCGGCATTTGGCTGAATATTTTGGCGAGAGTATAGCCCCTCAGACACCTCGTTACTTCTGTCAATCATCAATGAACATCAGTGATCCTGTTCTCAGGCAGCCATACATGCCCATACCATATCACGGAGTCCACCATGATAGACATATAATGTGAAATACTTTGGAGCTGCTCCTTTCCTCCAAGTCGATCTTTGTTTCATCCGTCCAAAGAATCTGATTCCACAATATGGGAATTGCATCCATGAAAAGGGTCTCTGTGCCTGTTAACTTTGACAATGATACGCCTACTTTCTTGACTTCTAATGATGTTGTGAACAGGGTTTTTCTGCATCAAGGTAAGGTTTCTGCAATCATCTACTTTTGTCGTTTTAAGTGTCCTTCCAAGCCTTTTAAGGTTGTTGAGGTAACTGGTACATTACATAAAAAAAATTCAAAAGTGTTTTGGCCACAGCTCATATATTTGCTCTCTATTATAAATAGTTTTTTTTCTTTCTTAAATCCTAAGGATGGTGTTTTATCACCAACAGTGATATCTCCTTGGACATCATATTGGTTGCTCCAGTCAAACAGGTGCTAAATACAAACTTAATGCCTCATATCAACTTCTGACCTTTTATCTGCTTTATTTGTCTTGAAGTAACAAGGGAATGGACCACACCTGGCCTCTTAACTTCTATTCAATCAATTGTCCAAACACTTATGAGCCCCTCAAAAAGGAGGTACCTTGCTTTAAATTGTGTAATTTCTTTAAAATCTATACTTTGATCACATTTGAATTCAAACCCATTGTGGTGATGTGTAAAGGTAAAACGTGGGAGGTGAAGAGGATGTTCTCAATTGAAAAGCTGCTGTAGAACTTAAGAAATTCCACAGTTTGTGTGTTCATGTGTCGTGGGGCAAAAATAAACACTTTTCTGTCATTTATAAAAAACATTTCCATCAATTCCCTCATTTCCCTAAATGCAATTAAATCACGGAAAGACATTACACAGTAACAATCAATTAAACTCCAGTAAGATAATTAAAAAATGACAATAATAAAACAAAATTTAACAAATAAATATTTTTAAAAGCGAAGAATCTACTGTAATATCAAAAACCAAAGCATGTCCTCCTTCAATTTTAAGGTTTTATGCATCTTAACACCATGAAAACTATGTATATTAACATTTCATTAAAATTGATAATTTTTTGCCATTTGCATTATAACAAGAGGCATGCGTTTTTTCTTATGTCAAAATATTTGACTTGATTATTACGATTTGCAAGAAATTGTTTTACATTTTTGGTTCAATTTTAATTTGTATAGTGCCAATTCATTTCAAGTACACACAAGTATGAAATTGTCTTTAACTTTCTGCATTACAAAAAACAAAAACAAATGTATTTTAATTCTGTAACTGGTCTTCATTAAAATTACCATTTAAAATATATTTGCAATTTAGCATGTTTGGATCTGAATCCTTGAATGTCTGTGGTTGTGTAGAGGCACATTTTGTTTATACTTTAATATATACCTACAAATAATTCGAATTTAGAATAAATGAAGGTAATTATAACGTCATGGAAACCATCCTAGCCACGTCGAAGGGAAGGCTTGTTCAGCTGAGCCTTTGTAGTCCTATAAGCTTAATGAGTACCATAATCAAACACTGAGACTTTCTCTCCATTATCAAGACAAAATCTCACAACAATAACGCTATTTATTTGCATGTGCAAGGGCAACCAAGTTTTGACAGTTGTCAATGCTGATGCGTTGCCATTGTGTCTGGACAGCACTTCAGGTTTACTGTCAAAGAAAGCCCTGAAAGAAGACGTGTCTCTTCAGCGCGTTCAGCGCACTTTAATTACGCCTTTCGGTGAAAGAGATACATCATCTCTGCAACAGCCTGCCACCACTTCCAATTTATGCATACTAATAAGCATTAATTACACCCTTAATGAAACTATCAAAAACTGTCATGCAACTGATGTATGGGTTTTCTCTTCAAGAGTAAGGAGAAGTGCTCTTGGTCCTTTGAAGATCAATGTGGTAGAAATACAATTATAGCCAAAGAAAAGGAGCAAATCTGAGGCGATTGTATTTAACGTCCATCTTTGCTTGCACGGAGATCCAAATAAACAGCCTAATAGAATAGATGCATAAACATGCACGTGGGAAACATAATAGATATGCTAACACATATACTCGCACAGCTTGCCTAAGACTTCATCCTTTAAGCAAAAACACATCTGCTCATTGCTCGTCTTTGAATAATGTGCTGCATTACGCAGAGGGCCACCAAATGAAAAGGGGCCCTATTTTGTCTTTTCTTATGCACATTACAAATATTTAAGACACTCCTGACGGGCACGGCAGCTACTTTCTGCTGCTTTCCAGGTCAACTTACAATTAACACGCAGTTTTCCAATCAGATATAGGGTTGTTTGGACTGTCCAAAGCAAGCCTTTGGCATGTCATTGAGGGAGTTGCGCTCTAATGTCTGCAATCAAGGCGACATGGAAGTATGTTGACATTTGCCTGTGACGTGGAAAAAGAACAATAGGAGCCATCTGCCGACCTCTTTGTCAGTTGTGTTGGGTCTTTCAGTGGCACCTGGGCTAGTTTACACACGAGACTTCTACCCACAATAAATATGTCAGATAAACCCTGTAATCTGAAGTTGTGTTCCAGAGGCTTATCGCTGTCCAACAAGAAAAGCCATAGTAGATAGCATATATACTGGTACACAATATAAGTTGTCCTTTGCCTCTAATATTTGCCTTCTCTGACACTACTGGCGCAGTGATACTAACCAGAGGCCTTCTGTTGGACGTTCTTCCGGGCATTTTCCACACCTGGTGCTCCGGAAGTAGTGGCCGAGCGAATCCTCATGGGCTCCTGGACCCCCGGCCCGCCCTGCTCCCCTTGGTTCCTCCAACTCAGTGAAAATGAGCGCGCAACTGCTGCTGCCTTTTGATAGTCGTGGATCACTCCTGACGTGCAAAAAACAAGACTTTCAAGGAGCTAAAGTGCCAGCTCTTTTTTTTTTTTTTTTTTAAATTATTAGTCATTATCTTAAGTAAGCAAGAAAAAGTAGTCCGTAGTGTATGGAATACTGAGTAGTTCAAAAGATAATATAAATCTTTTTACATTACATTTCGTAAGGATTTTGGCAACTTGACATTTTAAATGATTTACAAACTGTTTTTTTTTAACCCATGTTATCTTGGTAGAAGCAATGAAATAACCAACGGCAATTAAAAATGATCAATATTAGCTTTTGTTGTGGTTTTATAAAGATTAAAGTCTGATTTATGAAATTAGAGAAGTTAATAGGACACCAAAAAGTCAACACATCAAGAAAACATGGACTTTTTTTTCCTGTTTAAATGATAGCCATTGTAATCCCCATGTTTTCCTATTTCACCCTCTCACCACGTCCTCTCTGTTTCTTCTCTTTCTGCTCGCTGAGTTTGTCCAAGGGAAGGTTCGCCATGTCCAGGCCGTATACGGAGCGTGCCAGCACTGCCGTCAGCGAGTTCATAATGCTGGCCCACTCTGTCACCAGTTCCTCCCAGTAGGTGAGAGAAGACAGCACTGCCAGCAGCTCATCCCAAAGCTCCCGAGAGATAAAGACGCAGAGGTTTGCTCGCACCCATGCCACGATTATGGTCTGAAATCAAGACGGCAAACCACGACTTTACTTTGACAGGCAGACTGGGATGTAGCATTTCTCAGGAGAAAAAATAGCAAAATCACACCTTTTCCAGCATTTCCTCCAACAATACTAAACAAAAATCTTTTGGTATGATGATACCAAATACTATTGGAAGTGTGTGACGTATGTGGAGGCTATTTGCACCACAAAACTCAGTGAAATATCCAGCAGAACATTTTGAAACATACACTAAATGGCCAAAACTATTTGCTCATCTGCCTTAACTCACATGTGAACCTAAGTGACCTCCCATTCCTAAGCCATAGGGTTCAATATGACATCAGTCCATCCTTTGCAGCCATAACAGCTTCAACTCTTCTGAGAAGGCTGTCCACAAGATTTAGGAGTGCGTTTATGGACATTTTTTTACCATTCTTCCAGAAGTACATTTCTGAGGTCACACACTGATGTTGGACGAGAAGGCTTGACTCTCAGTCTCCGCTCTGATTCATCATAAAGGTGTTCTATCGGGTTGAGGTCAGGACTCAGGACTCTGTGCAGGCCAGTCAAGTTCATCCACACCAGACTGTCATCCATGTCTTTCGGACCGGCACAATGCAGTCAGACAAGTACCGTTCTCCTGGCAACCGCCAAACCCAGACTCGTTCATCAGATTGCCAGATGGAGAAAATTGATTCGTCACTCCAGAGAAGGCGTCTCCACTGCTCTCGAGTCCAGTGGCGGCGTGCTTTACATCACTGCACCTGACGCTTTGCATTGCGCTTGGTGATGTTTGGCTTGGATGCAGCTGCTCGGCCATGGAAACCCATTCATGAAGCTCTCTGTACATTGTTAGTTAATCTGAAGGCCACATGAAGTTTGGACGTCTGTAGTTATTTGTTGAGTTGCTGTCATTCCCAAACACTGCCATGTTCTTATAATACGGTTGACTGTGGAGTATTTAGAAGCGAAAAAACTTCACAACAGGATTTGCTGCATAGGTGGCATCCCGTCACAGTTCCACCCTGGAATTTGCTGAGCTTCCCATTCTTTCACAAATAGTTGTAAAAACAGTCTGTATCCCTAGGTGCTGGACTTTATACACCTGTGGCCATGGAAGTGATTCATCTGATTCTGATTATTTGAATGGGTGAGCGAATACATTTGGCTATATAGTGTATATATTAAAGAGAAACTGATGTTACATGTTGTAAGTTAAATGTCGTAACTTACTTAAATTTAAATAAGGGTAGCTGTTTATATAGTAGTTCCCTATTCAGAATATCGCTTTAATCTGATTAAAATCGGAGTATTGTTGTCCATATCAACAAACTAATAGAAGCAAATTTAGTGTTTGTTCATTAAAAGCCATAAGCACCTCTGTATCTATAGCATAGTCTGCAAACACAGTTGGGTATTGATAAATTACAAGCAATCAGAATTTCATAATATTAAAAAAAGTTATTACTGCAAACATACTGCATACCCTAAAAATGATAGACGCTAAACTCTCAGCGAAGCCGTCTTTTCTTTGGTTTTCGTGTGGCCTCTTCATTACTGCCTCTGTGATCCTCAGTAGTACCTGCAGCATCTGCTCCCTGCAGAACAAACAGTTTACCAGTGTGAACCAACGAAAAAGAAAAAATTAACACATTAAAATCAGGAAAAAAAAAAAAAAAAAAAGTACTTTATTTATAAATAGATAAATAGACTATATTTGAGATGATTTCAAAAGGTATACTGTGCGCGTGTCTGAACATTTTACTGACCATGTCTGTGTACTCATGGTGTGCTCCATGATCATGTGCCGATAGATGCTAAGAACACCTTTGCACACTTCGACCTGATTATCCAGTAGTTTCGGTACATCCTGGCAAGGCTCCAACAAAAACACATTGGATGAGTTGGTCAGGAACACCTACACAAATATGCATGCAAACACGGCATGGCTGAGTAATAAAGACGATGGCTATTCGAGACAAAGTGCATATAAGCAAGATTAGCTGATTTCAATCCCAATCTGAGATGAGAACGGACCTGTAGTGTGGGCTGGATGCCAGCCTTGATGTCCCTGTTTTGCTCCTCAGTGAGAAAACCTCGATTGATTGCGCTGCTGAATGAATAGGTCCTCCCCCAGCTGGATGATCGTTTGTGACCGTGAGTCTCCAAAGCCTCAAAGAAGACAAAGGCAGCCGATCAACTCATGCTCAGTAAACATAGGCCAAAAGCACAAAGATATGCTCCACTACACCCTCTACACAATATACTCGTTAAACAAGCTGCACTATCAGCAGTCAGAAGCTTCTTAAAGCTGTAGTCCAATAAAGACTGGAACAGAAAGCCACTACTGCCCTCTCCATAACAAAGACTGTCCCCGTTATCCCTTGATTGAAAATGGAATTTCCCTTAGGATTAATGAGGTAAATATTTAATTTAGTTCAAAATGCAGATTCACTGTAGGGTATTTCTCTGTGGTTTTTTCTTGTACTTGTACGATCTTTGTCTCTGTGACTTGTATCTGCTCAGAGCTGTCGTCCACTTCATCTTCCTGTGGAGTGGAATCCGGTTCTGTCATGAAGTTGGGTCTTTCCTGCAGGATCCACTTTCTGTAGACCTTGATCACCTTCCTGGTTGCTGAAGCTTCACAGGATGGCAACAGGAAAGCCTTTCGGGAGAGAATGTGGACTTTTACTAACAAGTAACTCAGTGTTTGGAACAGTCATAAACGCTGGAATGTCAGTATGAAGATATTCAAGGTATGTTACAGGAAGAACCAGCAGATGGCAGCATAGCATCATGTTATAGCAGTGTAGTAATCCACTATGTGTTTGGGACATATTACACTACACTCTACTGGTTCAATGGGACATTTTTGTAACATCAAAGAAAAAAAAAATACAAAAACATTATTTCACTGTACCTGGTGGAAAATCTCATTGACAAAATTCACGTTGTCCCTGGTGGACAGCAGTATGGAATGCACCATGCCGTAGACGTGTTTGTGCTCTTCCTCAATGCTACACAAACTAGAATCGCTGTGGCGCCGGTCAGACAACGTGCTGCTGTTGGAGTGGCTCTTCTCAGGCTCCCCCGCTGGCCCGTTTGTATCCCCATCGGATGTTCTATCTTTCTCCTGGCTGCTACTGCCTGCAGTGACAGTCTGGACATCACAGAGAAGCAGAGTCAAAGACGCAAGCATGAACCAACATGGTTCTTCCTCGTGTTCCTCATGGAAGTCCTCGTTCAAACTGCACATTAAACTATATAATATTTTGGCCATTTTACATTTGTGGAGGTGTTAAACTATAAAATGCAACTCATGAAGAAGTGCCTGTACTACTCAACATTATTACTGATCTGGTTTTGCCATTCAGGATGATCATTAAGTAGCACCAAGTTGCACTCCAGACACAAAATTCATTGTTATAAAAACTTAAACAAAACTCCTCCATCCTTTACAAAATGAGAAATCAACACAAGAGTGCAGTTATTTTCACCTGAATGAGTTTGGGAATGACCTCTGTGCCGTTCTTGGCGCTCTGCGCCGCAGCAGCACTGCTGACATACTTCTTCTCCAGGAAGAAGGTGACCAGCCAGGTAATAAAGGCCACACGTGGTGCCAGATACTGGTCCCTCGTGCAGAATGTGCTCTCGTTGTTCCGCGTCACTGGCACATATAAGGGTTTGGGTCTGTGATGGGGGAGGTCTAATTGCATAACAGGGCATAAAAAGTAGAAGAGAATGACAGAAGGGTGGATATATTCAGGTATTGACAAAGAAAGGGAGATAAAAACAATCAGCTCCATAATTTTTGGTTTTAATTTACTATTTTTTTCCGCATGAATAAAGATGTTCATTTAAGTGGCACATTTTAACAACAAAAAAAAAATCTCAGCAAAATACATAAAAGCTACAGTTTGTGTACTTTGCAGAAATATATTTGCTTTGAAAAGGCTTATAAGCTAGAAAAATAAATATTTTCTTTAAGTTATCTTACCTAACAAAGGCTTGTAGAGGTTTGTGAGCTTGGTGAATGAGGGGAATAGATGTTGAAGGTAGTACTTCTTGAAAAGACTGAATAGAAACCTGAAGCCAGTGTCCTGATTCTCTTTGCTTCTCCATTCTAAGCTGGATGCCTAAAAGACAGACAGAATAAAAGCAAACAAGGTCAGGCAACAAGGAGAGAATGTGGGCCTACCGTAACTCAGAAACAACAGTAGACGGTCTGAAACAGAATAGTCTCAAGATTCCCGAAGGCTAAGAAACACTGAACATAAAAACAGTTTGTGCAATGACAAATAAAGTTCAGAAACTCTTAGCAGCGGGCAGCGTGTTCATTTTCATTTTTGTATGAAATAAGGATTACAAATGATCTCACATCCTGCTAATAAACACAGTTGTGCTCTGTAATTAGGATTACAGAATGTTCCGATTTTTAATGTCCACCTGTTCAGACGCCCTGAAAGGAAACATTACTGACGTTTTTACACTTGATACAAGGACCGGAAGCCTTAGGTGAAATGTCTGTGGCATGCTTTGGCCAAAAACAGCGCAGATAACAGCACAGATAACACTCAACAGCTTCCTTTTCAAACATGCGTTTACAACTTAGATCGTACCAGGTGGTTTAGGGAGGCGGAGTCAACCACTCCACTCCAGCCCCCCACCCGAAGATCTTGTTTCAGCTTTACTTGTAAATTTCCTCATCTTTCTTAAATTGAATTTATTCGACTGCACTTTCACATCACTGGTAATCCGTAATCCAGGATTTGTTATCAAGGGAAACATCTCACCGTCCTGGTGGGAATAGTGCTCTCCACACCGGACCTGTAGCTTCCTCAGCTTCCTATGACCACTGCATCACTGTACATTTGGTCACAGGTTGGCTCTGAATACTGGGTGTATAGGTGGAGGACAGTAGTACCAGATTACGACCTGCTTTGTGCCAATTGGGTTGAGAAGCTAAATGTACCTCTTATATATTTAAATAGAAAAAAATCGAATGTTTTACTTCGTATTTGAAGCTGCCGACAAACTTTTGATTAGTTGGAACTGTGGCAGAGAGAGGTTGTTCCAGAGATCTGCATGACTATACCAGGGATGTGCGTTTGTAGCCTAGCAACAACTGAGCTGATGAAATGACATGCGGTGTCAGCAGAAGTAGCACAAATCTCAACATCAGCCACGGACAAAACTGCATGTGTCATTTGATGCAGAGTTCGTCAGCAGTATACATCAGCTCCTGATGAGACTGCATGTGATGTCATAACACGCAGAACATCAAGCTCTGCGATACAGTGCTTAATATACTACACGAGTATATACATACGGTCTTACGCTGGGGATATATATGCTGGGGGCATTTTTCAGTTATCTTTTCTTATAATCCTAATGACGATCGGGGCAAAGAAAGGGTTTTACATTCCTCTGTCTTTCTGTCGGTTTTTGCTCCTCCCCTACAACCACAACGCCGTCTCTCTAACTCATTTGGGGATTTTGGGTCTCAGACTGGGTATTTGTTGAAAGCTCAAGCAGCTGCTCCTACATGCAAACAAGTGTCATGCAGACGTGGTTGCTCAAAAACAGATATTAACAGTGTGCCAGAAGCACTAGTAGAAATGCCTCAAGCAGCAGAGCATCCAAACGTCCGTAAAAACATGCAAAAAAAAAACCAAAAAACAAAACATAAAAATAACTATTTTTTTTCTAGGAAACATCTCAGTAGGAAAATCTTAAGACAGCACACAGATACGCAAAAAAACAACCTGCACCTGAACACCAGAGTATCCAAAGAATTAGTCGTATGCGTTTTCAGCATTTCATCTTCTCACGACACAACATGTCTTGTCATAACTAATAATCATCCAGATTTCTACCTGGATAGGTGGCAGGACAGAAGGTTGTAAACAATATAACCCAGAGATTGCACCGTTTTGTTTAAAGCATACTGATATACTAACTGTTTTACTTTTAAATTAAGCCCTCTGCTTATCTGTAATGATGCTTTTGTCTTGATAACATTAACACATGCACTTTGACATATCCAGAGTATCTATGAGTGAGTGGAAAGCAACATACAGGCCAGTAGATAAGGTTTATGACATAACAACTCAAAGCTTGTAGACCTTGCTGTAAGGGTATCTATTGCATTAATTTTAGGGTACAGTATTTTTTCTTTTGTTTTTTACAGATAATAATAATAATAATAATAATTATTATTATTTTTAAACCAGGAAATTGGCTAAGCCTGGACTAGATGTTATGGTTTTTTCCCTTTTCACCACTGCCCCATCTCCACATATTAAGAACATCTCAGGGCTGCAGTGTAATATGTAAGACACAAACAGTGTGGCTGCTGCGACTATCAAATAGAATAAATATGTAGTCACCTGGATGACCATATACTTGAGTAGTGTTTCCAGGATGTAACAGGTCGGGTCATCTGCAGATTTTTCTCCTACCACAGCTGGAACCAGTGGGGTAATCTCCTCAGGCACCACCTTGGCTGCTCAGATTAAGAGATATAAAAGACCCAAGTTAAACAGTGAAGGAAAAAAAATAAAACAAAAAGCAATTCCATCTGTTATCAATTTTGTGCTTTTTAGATCACAATATCCACCCTCGACATGGAAGCATTTAAAATTTGCCAATACAGGCACATGTGCTTTCTTATGCCTCTGCATCGCCTCACCATCAGGGGGGGTGGAGAAGGGATTGTATATGATGGTGTCAAGAGTGCAGGGTCCTCTGGAGGAGGGAACAGCAGGGAAACCTGGCACTAGACAGGCAAAGATGAGGAACTGCTCCTCAGCACAGTTGTCTCTAAGAGCCTGCAGCCATAGCAGGAAGAGACGAATGCCCTCGCAGCGTATCTAGATAGAAGAATCATATTAACATATAACAATCTAATCAACACAGAAATACATGGCGTGCAGCCCATCTTTAAAACTCTGAAATCCAACAGGCATAAACCTGCTGCGCGTTACGTTGCACAATGTTTTAGTGCTAAAAGCAAAAACACTTACTTTGAATGAATTTCCAGTGTGTAGAAGCTTCTTCAGAATAGAACCTGATGGGAAAACATGCCGGCAAACCAAATATTCAGCACAATTATGACACACAATTAAGGAGCAGAAAGTGTCATCTACACTGAGACAAACTGAGCTTGATGGGTCATCTTGTGAACTAGAGCGTTTAGTGGCAAGGCTTCGCATTTTGCTGACAAAAATTAACACCAGTTGGCGCCAACATGAATTCATAAAAATAATTGATTTCTGCTGTAATGAAATGAGACACTGCACTGATTGCAGGCCAGACAAGGTTTGAGTGAGTGAGAACATCTTACAGGCTCTAAGCAGCACAGCTCTAATGAGGGTATTGTGGTATGATAGACCTTTTAGCTGGCTCTAATTGTTTTTCCCCCTTTTTCAAGTTTATAATCTTGAAATCACAGTCTGTGACTGTGATTTGTTTAACACACTTTTCAATGTTTGCAACATAAATCATTTGATGAGTACACCAAAGCTGACGTGTTTGTGTCCTTTTGTATTACTAGAATTTAGTAAAGAAAGATCTTAATGGTGTTTTGTGATGTTGCTGCTTTCATGCTGAAGTCACAGACATTACAAAAATGATTAATACAATTCTAGTCATAACTCTGCACTTAATTTCTGTCATCAGTTAAACTGGATATAAAAATGTGAGAATATTTATGCAAGTTATCTTGGCTCAACTATACAAATAACAGCCTGCCGCTTGAGTAAAGACATATGAACTTATAGGAATAAACTTCTGATGAGAGAAGAAAAGAATTTGTCAGGAGGATTCCCTCAGAGATCTTGGTATTTCAAATCACACGCCTGTGGTAAAGGCCAATCTGCAACAATGATCTAGACCTAGACTGTTTAGCTGCCATGGTCTGACAAAAAACTGTTAAAATTGGGATTACCGCTTCCTGCAAAGGTTTTGCTTGTTTGTACTGGATCAATATCACACAAGCATGGTTCATTTGCTCATTTGCATTTCAAATGAAGGGCTCATTTTCATTTCCTGCTACACGTCATTCTAAGACCATGTTGCTTCTGTAAAAAAGTCTTTGTGGTAACATTTTTATTTAGATCACAAAAAAGTCCCAGAACACATAAAAGCTAAAGAATAAAAACTAATACATAGCACACGACTGCTTATAAGTGACAGGAGTTACCAAAGTCTTTCATATAGTGCAAATGCAATTAGTTTAGATGCAATTATCTATTTCATGTAATACAAAACATTGTATATTGTGAAAATGGTAAAAGTACTTACCTATACTGTGAAACTGCCATCTGTTATAGATTTTCTCTGGCAGAAGTTGCAGAATTTTCTGTAACAAAAAAACAAAAACAACAACAAAAAAAAGATTAATGATAATAATAATGATTGCAACAAGTTTGCATTTTTTATAATGCTATGTTTAATTAAATAGAAGATCTTGGTCATTTAGTGAATGAAAATTCCAAAGAGAGGAAAACATTGACAGGATATGCTTTGGTACAAGATGGCTTTGGGGTTTGTAAGACACTACCCCTCGATTTTGGGTAGTTTCCATGGTTTTCAGTCAAAGCCACTCTTTCGAAATTATGTCAAAGTGACTATGTCCATTTTCCAAATAAAGTTTAGTGTCGTGGCTGTTTCCTTAGTATGACCTAAAATATAAAATATCTATCCATTATCCATTATCTACTGCTTATTCATGTCTGGGTCATAGGAAACACATCAGGTTGAGGCCACCTAGACTGACAGATCAGGACACATCTAGAAAGACGCAGGGTCTGAAAACAAATCGGTAGGGGCTCCCCATCCAAGGGGCGCCACTAACGGTTGCTTATCAAACTGCTTTTGCATGCAGTTGCTTAGCGCTCTGACCAATCAGAGCAACGAACAAGGTGATGTAGTCCATGGGAGAGTGAGTGTAGCAGAGAAGATTTGACATATGTCAACGAAACAGCAAATACATCCACCTCGCAAAGGAGTGATGACTGTCATCCTTTGACTCTGGTTTGATATTAACTGTTAAGGACTTGGATTTTTATTTGGAAAATTGAACAAACTACTGCTATTCTTCAGCTGCAGCCATCTACACTGTTTACTTTCAGACCACGTCGCCATTCCCCATCACGTTAACCCCGCCCAGTGACTCTCTCTCCAAGGATAGACTGATTTAATTGGCTCCCCATAACTTTTAGGCATATTTAATGAGCTCCAATGGTTGATAGCTAGTCTGCATAGCAGATTTTAATTTGTCAAGGGTACATCTACATTTCTAGGCTACAGACCCCCCTGCGGATCTTCTCCAGCTCTGCTGGGGGAGGGGCAATGAGATGTTTCCAAGCCAACTAAGCGATGTAATCTCTTCAGCCATTCCTGGGTCTGCTCTACAGATGTCAATCTCCTGCTCTACCTTTACTGGTGAACAACACAGAAAATAAAAATTAATTTTGCTTTGGTAAGTTGTATTATTGTGACCTAAGAAGTACATAATTAAGCAACGCAGTACCCATGTGCTTTGCCTCTGCCTTGCCTTGTGTATGAATAATCCTGTAACAAAAGGACAACACTCAGCGCCTCAGCAGTAACTGCTTCATAATTCACTTAGCACACCCCAACGTATCAGTAACCTATAATTATTGTGGAATACAGCACAGGTTAAATAGGTCCTTCTGGAAGAACCGACACAATATGCAAGTGTCTGTGAGCATCTGGCTACTTAACAGTCAGTTCACTGTGTTCAATTGATGCTTCAATGGCTCACCCTTTCAAAGTCAATAAGACTTCATGATTGGAAGTACAGGTCAAGCCTTTATTTTACTGCTCTACATTTGCAGCTCTGACCCACTCAACCAGACAAGCAAAGCCGGTTGGCATAATGAAAAGCTCATCTGCTCTAAAGAGTGAGAAACATGCAAGCAAAGGGTACAGGGCAGAACAGAAAAAAAAAAATGCATGACTACAAAGATGAAGTCTTTTGAAGACAGATGATGCAGCAGCACTTGACATAGAAAATGACAAGAAGAGGAAAGAAAGACATCATTTTATGAAAATGAAAAATAATAGAATTCATAGAATATCCAGATCCAGGTACAACACTGGACCAGCTCTTCACCGTCACTGGAGTTCTGGAGGGGGCATGGGAGTTTGCCTAACCAATCCACATCTGTTTTGTGGACTTGGAGAAGGCATTTGACCTTGTTCCTTGGGATGTCATTTGTGGGCTTCTCTGGGAAGATGGGGCTGCACCCTTGTTATGAGCAATTCTGTCCCAGTACAAACGGAGGGAGAGTTTGGCTCGCATTGCTGGCTGTAAGTTGGAATGTTTCCTGTGACAGTTGGACTTCCACCAAGGCTGCCTTTTGTCACAGATTGTGTTCACAACTTTAATGGACAGAATTTCTAGGCACAGCCAATTTCCCAATCTGAGACCATGGTTCTCAGTAGGAAAAAGGTAGAATTCTCTGTACAGGTCTGGGACAAGGTGTTGTCTCAAGTGGGGCAGTTTGAGTATCTTGGAATCTTCTTCACAAGCGACAGGAGAATAGAGCAGCAGATTGACAAGTGGATTGATGCGGCCTCTGTGGTAATGAGGACTCTTTACCGGTGTGTTGTAGTGAAGAGAGAGTTGGCCCAAAAGGCAAAGCTATGTTTTGTAGTATTTACTAGTCGATCTACAGTCCCGCTCTCGCCTATGGTCACAAATTGTGGGTAGTGACAGAAAGAATAAGATAAAATAAGAGTTGAGGTGGATCAGGCATCTGGTGAGGATGCCTACTGGATGCATCCCTAGGGAGACGTTTATGGGCTTGTCCAAATGGAAATAGGCACCAGAGAAGACCCGGGACAAGCTGAAGAGATTATATCTCTTGCCTATCCTGGGAACACCTCGCATCCCAGAGGAGCTATTGGACATGGCTGGGGAGAGGGAGGTCTGGGCCTTATTACTTAAACTGCCTCCCCCACGACCCAATCGTGGATAAGCAGAAGTTGATGGATGGAAGAATTAATGATTTTTTTTTTTTTTTTTAAGAATGAAGATCGTATTGTTTCTTTAGTTTTTCTGTTTTTAATTCACTGAAATGACTACGTCTTGGGTAAGATCGTAATATGATTAAACTGGTCTGAAATACTAGATACGATTCATTCCTTTGCTCTATGTGCCATATCACCCTGAGAGCTGTGATGTCCTACAAGTCGTTTCATATAGTCTGTTTGTCAACTCACTTCCTTCCTTATCATTCATCACCAACTGCCGACTTTCCCTTTTTTGTCCTCTGAGTAGATTCTTGTCACTTTCAACTGACAGCTGAGACATTAAAAGGCATGCATCACTTTAAGGGGGAGCAGGATGAGAATATGTGCTGTTCACCTTCTCGCTGATCCACAGATGTGACTATTTGCGTGCTCAGGCGTGTGGCTGGAAGTTGGTATTGATCCCACAAGGGATTATTAAATCTCTGTACAGGCGCTGTACCATCCTCTTTCACTCCGTCTCCTTGGGCCAGCAGAGACATTATGCTTGGAAGAAGCACAGCAGGGTAGCCTCCTTAAGCCTTTCCCCGTGTGTGCGTACAGACACAATAACATTGCGTTTCTTCTCACAGAGCACCAAGAAACAAGAGTGGGAATGAGATGGAGAAGCTCGCTCAAAAAAACTCCCTGTGGAGAGGGAATGGAGGCTGCAACAATGAGGAATTTACTGGCTGATGTGAGGCAAATGCAAAGTCCGCTGGGCAGGAGGTTGGAGGAGTTACTCTAATCTGCAGCCATACTCCAGCATAAAGATAGGGGTATTAATGTGGAACAACTGCAGCCTTAACACATTTACATGATCCGCACTTAGGTTTCCAGTGGCAGAGCCTCAATATGACACAGAATGTACTTCTCACACAGGTGGTCCACAAGGGCTTTTCGATGGCACCAGTAGACATGCAGTACTCAAAGAAGTAAAAAAAAAAAAAAAAAAAAAAAAAAAAAAAGTCTTTTACAAAGTGTTTTTTTTACAACACAGAGGTGATGACATTATCCAAGTACGACAGAAATGCCAACTAAAATACTGGAGACACAGTGTATAAAGCCTTATGATGCACATGTGTATGAAGAATTATAGGCAAAATTTTGATCAGAAAACAGTCAAAAGTGTAGTGAATATAACAAAACAAGGGCAGTTTTAAGTATAGTTTTTGCAGTACAACATTCTATGATTTGGTCAACGAAGGGAAGGGGGCTTCGCAAAAAAAACAACAAAGAAAATATAGATGTACCATATCTGTTTAAAAAAAAGCAGCTGTGTAGATGAAGCAAGACTGCTTTTAATGTTTATTTTTTGTTTGTTTTTTTACATTAACCATATTTCTTACGTTGATATCTTTAGAGCAAATGTCGGTGTAACCTAAATCAAAAGTATAAATAGGACAGATAGGCATGCACAAACAAGGAATTCGGCTTCAGTGAACTTGTTCTTAGTGTACAAAAGTATAAACTCCAGAAATTAAGCACACAGATCAACACTGACTCTTATTTTATAAATGTCTAGCAAATGCCCTCAAGTATGACGAGCTTTTTAAAGCTGCTTTCATTCTCCTATAAGGCCAACGGGTGGCAGTAGCAGAGTGCGAACACTCCTTCCTCTCAGCTTTTTCAGTGCCATCAGCTTTAGGTTGTTCCTGTCCAGATTAAAGCCATGCTGCAGCAGGATTCCTCTAAGTGCATCTTTGTTCATTTGGCGCTATATAAATAAAGCTGAATTGCATTGATTTCAAAGTATTCAAACAATTGTTGTCTCAAGCCACTTCAAGAATACCATTTAACTCATTCCAATTTAGTCCAGTTAATACGAAGCCAAAAAACAGCAATAAAAAAAGCAAAGAATTTTAGTGAGAGATGGAGTACAATGTTCAGTGATGACAGTTAAAAAAAAAAAAAAGGTTATTTATACACACACGTGTATATTTCCACAAGACGTTGTCAATATTCTTACTGGAGACAAAACTATGTTAAAACGCCTGTATTAAATAAAATGCATGGCAGAACTTAAAATACTAAGAATTCGAGATCAATTTACTCATGTAATTCCATATGCAGGCCACATGTAAGCTACCCTTGTAATTTTGCATTTATACACAAATGCTGCTTGTTAATTCTTACCCATATCTAAAACTGAATCAAAATAAATTTAATCATAACAGTAGTATTAGTAAAAGAAAAAGAAAGATTCTTCAAATGATACCGTTTTCTAGAAAACAGAGTGTGAACATAACAGCCCAAGCATGCACTTCCCTACATCAGTTATCCATCACTGAACAGATGGATGGAGGGATGTGAAGTCAGTTCAGTACAAAAAGTCTCAAACCTAGATGGAGGGGGTTTACCAGCAGAAATGACACAGGGAATTCAGATTGCTGAATCAGGTCCGCTTGACAGACACAAGGTCAGGGTGAGGCCATATCCTGGTGAGAAAGAGATATGCACAGACTTCCCTCTGAATGTTGTTGGTCCTAAGGCTGTCCCGTAACCTGTCCCACAACCTCAGTGGCACCAAGATCAAACTGCTCTCAGACACTGGAAGGTTATCTGTAGTCATGCGGGAGCGTAAACAAGCTGGACTCCCTTAAACCCTGAGATCAACATGGTCTTGTGACGGCAACAGCAGACTTAAACAAAAAGGTGGTTTCACATTTGTCTAATACATGTCTGGCAATATTAGAATCAGATACTATTTCTTTTCTCTCTTTTTTCTATTGTGTCTGTGGCGGCAGACAAAGAAAACCTGGAAGAGAACAGTGATGGCTGCTGGTAGGGTGGGGGTGGAGTGTTCCCATAGTGCTTATGGAGAGGGACAAAAGATAACCCCCTCAAGACAACGGGGATCAGCATGGGAGATCATACTCCCCCACAGCAACCCGCAGAAAAAGGGGTCACATACCTCATCATGACAGAAGAGAAATCCCCAAATAACCGGTTCACAGCAAAATCACATGTACAATACTGTACATATCAGATAGATTTGAATTAAAGATGAGATTAAAATGATGGGTACCACAAAGGACCATAACTGTCGATTTCCAAGGCGATACTTAAAAAGAAGGGCCAGCATTGTTGAGCAGTGATATTCTTCTTAAACTGTCATAAAGCATTAGAGTGTGTCGCAAGGCTTTGTGCTGCAAAATGCCTTTAGTCACAGATATTATCCACTTACAGGCCACACTACACACCGGTCTGGTCTGAGGTGAGCTGAACAAACGCAGCAAGAGCTAATGTCTCGTTTTTTTGTGACTAAAAAGGATTATACACATTAATATAAAGTATAATCCTGCATTGTAACACGTCATAATATGAGCCAAACATAACTGTTATAATACACCTGAAAATAATATTAGCTCTTCTTTGGCTGCATGTAAGATGTCCCTATGTTACATAACATGACTTATTTTATAACCTGTTAACATATTAGTTGCACATTTCTGGGGGCAAAAATGCAACCACTGATATCGGAATCATGACCAAATATGATCCAACATGCTTAATCTAATATGGCATAAAGAAAAAGTCTACATAGTCCACCAGGGCTTGGGATCAAAGCAAGTCTGTATCTGTCCTGTACACACCACTCAAGCAAGCTTATCTACTGAGCACACGTTGTCACAGGCAGGGGCAAAAAAGGGACAAATGAAGGTTAAGCTGCTTTAAATATTAGTTCTCTCGTAAAAAAAAATGAATAGAAAAATGAAGTGAAATGAATTCAGGATTTATTGACAGGTCAGCTCACTAGCTGTGTGCAGGAAGTGCAGGGTGGCTTTCTTTCATGGTGACGACAGAAGAATAAGTAAATGGAATATGCAATGTACTTTAACACACACACACACACACACGCACATGCACACGCACACGCACACACATACACACATGCAGACACACACGCAGACACACACACATGCAGACACACACGCAGACACACACACACGCAGACACACGCAGAGTGTTTTTACAACTATTTGTGAAACAATGGGTCGCTCTCAGGACCTCAGTGAGTTCCAGCATGGAATTGTGATAGGAGGCCACCTGTGCAACAAATCTAGTCGTGAAATTTCCTCGCTCCTAAATATTCCACAGTAAATTGCCTGCTGTATTATAAGAACATGGGAGTGTTTGGGAACGACAGCAACTCAGCCACAAGGTGGTAGGTCACATAAACTGACGAAGCGGGGTCAGCAGATGCTGAGGTGCAGAGTGCAAAGAGGTCGCAACTTTCTGCAGAGTCGATTGCTACAGACCTCCAAACTTCATGTGGCCTTCAGATTAGCTCCAGAACAGTCCACAGAGATCTTCATGAATGGGTTTCCATGACCGAGCAGCAGCATCCAAGCCATATATCGCCAAGTGCAATGTAAAGCATTGGATGCAGTGGTGTAAAGCACGCTGCCACTGGACTCCAGAGCAGTGGAGACTTGAGCCTGGGTTTGGTGGTTGCCAGGACAACGGTACTTGTCTGACTGCATTGTGCCAAGTGTAAAGTTTGGTGGAGGTGGGATTATGGTGTGGGGTTGTTTTTCAGGAGCTGGACTTGGTCCCTTAGTTCCAGTAAAAGGAACTCTGAATGCTTCAGCATTCCAAGACATTTTGGACAATTCCATGCTCCCAACTTTGTGGGAACAGTTTGGAGCTGGTCCCTTCCTCTTCCAACATGACTGTGCACCAGTGCACAAACCAAGGTCCATAAAGACCTGGATGACAGAGTCTGGTGTGGATGAACTTGACTGGCCTGCACAGAGTCCTGAGTCCTGACCTCAACCCGATAGAACACCTTTGGGATGAATTAGAGCGGAGACTGAGAAGCAGGCTTTCTTGTCCAACATCAGTGTGAACTCACAAATGCCCTTCTGGAAGAATGGTTAAAAATTCCTATAAACACACCTAACATAAGCCTTGTGGACAGCATTCCCAGAAGAGTTGAAGCTGTTCAACTGCACATGATACATATGCTAAAATTAATTATTTAGGGAGGGTGAAAACTCAATCCAACAACAGGTAAAAACTGAGAGTTGAAGTTTCATTAGACATACTAACTAACAAATTAAGTGTTAGCAGCAGTATACGGTCTTATGTTGGTGTAACAAGCTCATGAAATGGCCAAGGGGAGTGGTGGCGTTTCCGAAGTTAAAGGTGAAGCCAACTAATGAGATCTTTAGATTTGAATTGAAATTAGACATTTTAAAAAAATACATATTTTAGACAAAGATTCACAGACTTTCACAATAGTCTAATGTGATGCTCCCCCTCAAAACACCACCTTTACACTAAAAAAAGACGTTCCTGCTTATGTGCAGAAATTTAGTTAATATTCTTTTTAGTCTTGCACTGCTATAAAACCAGCCTGTCAAAATCCCCTCCAGCCAAGACAATAAATTGACAATCACGCTTAAATTTGGGTGTGCTTTTCTTACTTGTATCGTCCCCTCGAGACATTTAACATTAAAAGAAAAAGCAAGCTTTTGTGTAAAGACAGCAGCGTTCCTGATAACTGTATTTCTGAATACTGCGCTTGGTGAGCAAACCCCATTATACACCAAAACCTAAATGCAAACAGCAAAAATCCTTACAGCATAACACCGTAGAATAATTAGCAGTCTCATGCCACACTATGAAGTATGTACAGGAGTTGGCCAGTACTGGAAGCACATGCACAAACACAGACAGCCGTTTAACATTTCCCACAGACTCCTCAGCCAGGACTGACCATTATTCATTTAGCTCATCGCTGCTCTGAGCAGTTTAAACCCTGGAAATGGAAACAATCCAGGTTCAAATACGTCAAAACTAAATTGTAATTGCTTTACAAATGTACAATATGCCTCTAACGATCCTATGAGTCTTTCCACTGACCAGGATAAGACGCAGTCAAGTCCTAGTCCCTTTGCTCACTGCGGTGTTTTTATTTAGAACAGCTGATGACAAAAGGCAGAGCTCTACAGATTCATCCTCTTCCTAATTACCATGAAGATGTAGTTCCACCTGACTGTTACTTTCCAACCGAAGTTAAGCTAAACTAAACTTATACTGATGTCAGGGTCCAGTCAACAGCCAATCAAGGCTGTTTCAAAGAGCGGACGTTCCTGCTACCCATTAAACGTGCTGTTGGCGTGTGTGGCAGATTACAAGTCTAAGAATTAAAAGAATAAAACAAACACTCTTTTACATTTCACAAACATATAGCCATGGATAAACGCCAGACAATTACTACTAGTCATGTTTCGATTTCGTTCTATGGAAACCTACAGCAACAGACACCTCCCATTTTGATCTGCTGCCATTTTTAAAGTCCTGCCTACAGAAAATGCAACTGGAGAGCCGATTGTTTGGATTGGAAACTTGAGATCCCTTTACAGGCAGGTGGGGCTCTAACATAGAGAACAAACATCTTGCACACAAAGACAGAGCGCATATCCCTTTAGATTTACATACACGCCTGGATTTTAAAAACAAGAACTGAGCTCAAAGCCAGCCTAACTCTGGGAAATGATTGCACTAAGGCTTTTTTTCCATCTGCAATATATCCTGTCGGCTTCCGGACTTTAAGTGGCAAAAATGAAATTACCAGGACTGCATTATAGCACCATGGCAAACATTATCCCAAACAAGACATCAGCTGAAAACAGGAGGAAGTTGTGGCAGCTTACAGCAAATCAGACACATCAGCAAAGAAAATGACAGACAACTTACTTCAAAAATAAAGAGGATAGAGTCCAGCTCCTCCCTTTGAGACTTGTTCCCTGAAACACAAAGTGATGACATTAAGTACTTAGGTGTGTAAATCACATAACCTAAAGCTCTGACTTACCAGCTTAATCAATAAAGGAACTTTAATATGGGCCATTTTGTGAACTGTTGCTCAAAGTAACTTGCATTACCACAAAAGCGATCAATCAATCTGCACACCCACACGTGGCACAACCATAAATTGACTACTAAAGGTTTGATGCTCACCGATGTGAAAATGTGGGATTAAATAAAAAAAAACAAAAAACATAAAAACAACCAAAAACCTTTGCATTAAAATTTGCTTCAGACTGGAGGGAGAAGGTTGATTATCAAATCACCACTGCAGATCAGGATCAACTAGTGAGGGTTAAAAAAATATATATGAATAAAGATTAATAATCATTATTCAATGCATTAATTAATTCCCACACCATACTTAAATTGGGGTGTTCTTTCCCAGTGAACATGATGTTGCTCATATATCTAACAAAGCTATGTATTTTTATTTTTCACATCCAAAATAGATAAATCAACTACTGCAGTTTCGTGCAGCACTTTGATCCAGCCTCTCTCCGTCTCCATCTCTGTCTCTCCCTCATTGATCCTCCCCCCTTAATGCACACAAACCAGATCAATTACAGGGGAAATGTTCGATTGGTCACTGTCACGAACTAGGTTTAGAAACTTTTGCACCGTTTACAGGCCATTTTAGCCAAAGATAAAAAATAAACCAAAAAAAAAAAAATAATAAAAACCCATCCTATTAAACATGTCACAACTTTCTGAATAAACCATGCAATGTAAGAGTTTTTACTTACCTTTTTGCTTTAAGTTGCTTTCCAGTGTAATGAAATTTTCATAGAAGATAAAATAAATCTGGGAGCAGTTGCTCTCAAAGAATGCCTTCAGTTCAAGTTTGTCAATGATATCTGAGGGGAAAAGAAGAAGAATTGTCAATTAATTAAAGATTACAATACTGTGATATAGCTTTATTTATCAGCCATAACAGCTGTATAACATTGGTTATTGAAACCAATATATTTTATGCAATACATATGGATGTCTTACATTTTAGCTGCGTGTCAAAATCGGTTTCTGTAATTACTTTTTTTTCTCTTGATTTTGTTGAGATAGATGGTTCCCTCCCCCCTTTAAGCTTGGGTTTAAATTTGAGTATGGACTGATATGCCCCTCTTTTCTACTGATCTGTAACTTTGCTGCAGAATAGAAGAATATTTTCTAATAAAAGCCAAAACAACACAGAAGAATCATGCAGTAAATATATGCTGGCTTTCTAGCTTTAGGTCAGGCGCGGGTACAACATGTTATGTGACTATTAACTTTTATTACTACCATTAATGATACACAAACTTGAATGAATGAATTAATTTCAGTGCATTTCATTTTAAAAGGAAGAAGCTCTTAAGAATACAAACAGAAATAGTTCATTAATTTACTGTATGAGACTGTATGAGAAAAATGTGTTTTTCTAACAAAAACGTATGATTACAAAAGAAGATTTTAGGAATATCCCAGCACTTTATTTTAATGGGGTCTATTATTTGTTGTACTTATACAACTAAAGGTGGGCCTGGCCTGAATAATCAAATATAGGCCATGAGGACTCCTGGCACAATAACAGCAATTAGGGTTCACCTTCTGTTGCAATTTCTTCTCTACCACAAGGCAAAATGGAAGCATCCCAGGAACTGTCTAGTTCCTGGGGAGTACTGGAATGATATACTATGTGAAAAAAAAAAAAAAAAAAAAAATCAGATGACTTGTCTCTGCCAGTAAAGCAAAGGTAATGAGGACACATGATGGCAAAAGCATCTCATAGGCAGGAGTGTTTTCAGTTTTCAGCCTGGAAGTCTGAAGATTTCATAGAGGAATCTCAGGTGAAACAGCTGCTCCTGAAGAGACAAAGTTTATCATGCAACTATTGTGCATTAAATGTGATGAAAATATATGTCGACAAACTGGGAAATGAATTAAATGTGTCATAGTTTCAGTTTGTTCACATTTTAAATGACCCAGTTTATCTAATTTACATTTGTTCTGAAAATCTATTCTCATTTTAGTCAATTCTCAGTGCTTTAAAGTCTTAACTCTCAATGACTTCAATAACAAATTAGTACATGCGCACTTAACTCAATCACTTTCAATAAGCAACCTTGTTTAAAAACAACACAAAGGAGCCTTTTTTCCATGTTGAAATATAACTTGTGGTTTCATGTGCAGGAATATTAGATTTTTAGGAAATGCATTGCTCTCGCCGTCTCCAATCCCTACTATCGGCAGGAACAACTCCGTGTAACACTGGGCTGCCATTCTGGTTGTCTCTTGCAACAACTGCTTATCACTTTTCAGTACTACGTCACATACCAAAAATGATGGAACCAGCTAAAGAGGCATGCCAGAGGCAAAGAAAGCAAAGACAGAAGCAACAAGAAAGAAAATGAAAGACTCATCGATCAAGAGACCAGAAGAGATAAATCTCGGACACCATCATAAAAGCAAATTACCCTCAACCCCTATATAGGGGTACCTGCAAATGTTCCGTGGTGTAGCATTAAAGATGTACACCCACACACAGATGGGTGTGGCAGGCACCTTTCTAGCTGTCAGATACCAGTGTAAAGCTTATCTGCTCAACTTTGATCAGCCTATTGTAGAGAAAAAACAGGTGAAGATGAGCAAGATCTGATACAGAAAAAAAAAAAAAAACCCAATCTCTATCAGTTGTACAGCAACACAAGCAACAATCAATGACAATCAGTGGGGCCAAAAAATATTTAGTCAGCCACTGATTGTGGACGCCTGGATAGACTGGCGACCTGTCCAGGGTGTACCCCTGCCTTTCGCCTGATATGCGTCGGGATAGGCTCTGACAGACCCCCGTGACCCGGAAACGGATAAAGCGGGTATAGATAATGGATGGATGGATGGATGATTGTGGACGTTCTCCTTCTTGGTCCTTAAAAAGTTGAGAGGTCTGTAATTTTCATCATTGGTAACTTCTTCTTTAAGAAGCTCTTCTGTCTTCCACTCATTACCTGTATTAATGGCAGCTGTTTTGAACTTGTTATCTGTATAAAAGACACCCGTCCACAGCCTCTAACAGTCAGACTCCAAACTCAACCACGCCCAAGTTCAAAGAGTTATTGAAGCAATTGTAAGAAAATATAAGACATACAAGACTATTGATAATCTCCCTCCAGCTGGGTCCCATGCAAGATCTCATATTGTGGGGTTGAAATGATCATGAGAACGGTGGGCAAAAATACCAGAACTATACGGAGGGACCTGATGAATGACCTGCATAGAGCTGGGACCAAAGTGATAATGGCTACCATCAGTAACACACCACGCCGAGAGGGACTCAAATCCTGCAGGTCCAGGCGTGTCCCCCTGCTTAAGCCAGTACATGTCCAGGCCCATCTGAAGTTTGTCAGAGAGCATATGGATGGTCAAGTAGAGGACTGCAAGAATATCATGTGGTCAGATGAAACCAAAATAGAACTTTTTGGTTAAAAACTCAACTCATCGTGTTTGGAGGAAGAAGAATGCTGAGTTGCATCCCAAGAACACCACACCTCTGTGAAGCACGGGGGTGGAAACATCATGCTTTGGGACTGTTTTTCTTCAAAGGGGACAGGATAACTGATCCGTGTTAAGGGAAGAATGAACAGGGCCACGTATCGTGAGATTTTAAGCCAAAACCTCCTTCCATCAGAGAGAGCATTGAAGATGGAACGTGGCCGAGTCCAGCATGACAATGATTCCAAACACACATCGCTCGGAAAACAAAGGAGTGGAAGATGAAAATAAAAGACCTCTCTCATCTTTCTAAGGGGGAGATCTTGCCCAGTCAGTGTCTGAATAAATACATTTTGGCACCACTGTATGAACTTTACAGACCCATGAATGCATCAGCTTTTACTTTTTAAAAAAGATTGTGCAAGTCTGAATCTTCTACAAATCCACGATGAACAATTACAGATTAAGCCTGTCCTAAGTATGCACTATTTATGTGATGTAAACATTGCCTAATTGTAATAGTCAATATAAAATAACCCACTTACTACAGTTCATGTACTGTGATAGACTAGAAACACGGCCATCGCGTACTCTGCCTCTCGCCCCATGACAGCTGCTGTTACCTCCAGGAAACATCTGGCTACAGATGCAGCACCAACACTGTTACAGATGTAGCTAGATGGAGAGGAACTTCTCATCTGATTTAAATTCAAACTGCAGTTAATTGTCAGTTAGATGTTTTGCTCGTGAGAGGCCGGGTTGGTAGGTACTTATGGTTTAAAGATTGTAATGATGCAAGTTAAGTTTAATTATGAAAACCTTGTGCTGAAACGACCAAGCAATTATCTTCTTTAAGTCTGTGGTGGAGACTGCAGTTTTATCTGTAGTCATCTGTTGTGGCAGCAACAGACGGCTGAAAGAGCCAGTGACTCAAAGAGGTTGAATAACATGATAAAGAGGGTTGAGCTTGTGCTGAAGACTGTTCTAGAGCCCTTGGGGCTGATTGTGAAAAGAGGAATATTGTGTAAGTTGTAAACCATAATGGACAACAATGTACCACCTCCACCCATCACAGCGATCCAAGAGCTGAGTCTTCAGTCAAATACTTGTTCGAGTAACACTAACAGGTACACAAGGTCATCCCTGTCCACAGCAAAAATCTTCTACAATGACTCTTCATTGCGATTTTACACTACTGACTAAAGAACCTTCTGTACTGTAGCAATATAATTTCCCTTCAGGTATTTACTGAGTTTATGATTCAGTTTAGAATAGTCAAAACTGTTTTATAACTTTCTATGACTAGAGGCGCAGGAGATTAATAATAATGTTTCTTCTGTTTCCGATTAAACCAAACATTACGGCATCATGGTATTGTGACTCTAAAGTTTGCAGCTTTTAAATTAAAACAAACAAATAAATACAACAGCTTCAACCTGGAGTTAAACTCGTTTCTAAAATTGTGAATTACTGCTGTATTGTTTCAATGTTGATATACATATGTTGTAATTTTACACATGCATTCACACAAAGGCTCTGTGCACCTCCTTCGCTCTCTGTTATCCTGTAACGCTGCAAGCTTTCATTTCACGGATGACTTCAGAACCAGAACCAGTTTATCGCTGGTTCTTGATACCAACTACTAACTGTAAATCATTTTATTAGACATCAATACGCAGCTACCTGCCTGCTTCATTTACTTTAAAAATAAATAAATAAACCCTGTTGCTTCTGTTTGTAACAGTCTCTTAAATGCTAGTTGGCCAAAAGACTGGAGAAGAGAAAAGTGTAGTGCACTGACCTCATCTGTATAATCGAAATGCTGCTTATATAAGACAGATTTCAGGGAAACAAATATAATGAGGAGTGTATAATAAGAGCTATAATATTACACTTTGATTTATAATAGTTTTTATCATAGATAATATTAATAACTGTCTTAGAATCTACAGTGTGAGAACTTCAGGGTTGGCTTAGAGAAGAGGAGTACGTTTCTGGCTGAAAGGAAGACGTTGGATGATGGTTGTCAGCATTGTGAGCACATATCTAGACAGAGCATCAATTCAATGCCCTATTCTGACTGCTCAGGTGACAAAATGTGGACTGAAAGAGACAAAACGTGTTCTCTGGGCTCTGGGAATAGTGGCAATGACACCATATACTCTGTGCACAACAAGGTAACTTTGTCCTTCAAATGACACCCCTTTATCTGCCAGATCCTAATACCAAAAAACAGGAAGGCTTGTGGGAGACGTAGTTGTAAAAAGCAAGACCGCAAAGGGAAGTTATGGCAGGAGAAAGCCCTGACCATAGTAACTGTGTCTAAATAAGTTGATAGTTTGTCTTCCTTTTCACTGGAACAATTAGTTTAAAGAAGCAAACCTACCACCACTGTCTATAAGCTGTCATGAGATGCATATAATCAGACAAGCCTCATGGCAAACAGTGAAGTAGACAGACTTACAGCTCTGGTCATTTGTATTTCCTACACACTTCAGTTGTGAGAACTGCAGGTCACGTCCAGAGTGCGTAGAGTCCATCTAAATATTGATTTATCATATGACCTGCTTGGTTCCTCTGAAAAGAAGAAATTAGGACCACCATTATCATGTGGTCTATTTGTTAATGTGGCTGCATGGAGAGATTAAAGTTGTGTTGAAACTAATGCAGGAAAGCATCCTTCAGATAAGGCACTGAAAGATTAAGCAGTCATCAGATTGATGTTAAGCAGCGTACGTCTGAGAGCCACGCACAAAGGCTTTTGTTGTATGGTACAGACACCTAAGAAGAGTAGGGATACGCCAAAACGTAGGAGGAGTGCCCTAAAAAAAGGTCAAAATTAGGAGGAGAGAGATTTGAGTCCCACCACTGATGCTGTATTTTCATTTCTTAGTAACTAAAACTACCCTGTGTGCATCAAATCATGCTGGTCAGATGTTTTGGTTAATGATCACATGAAGCATCAAAATGAGGACAGCATGTGACTCATGGTGACTTTGACCATGGCATGAATGTTGGTCTCAGACTGGCTGATATGATCGTTTTGGAAAATACTGATCTCCTGGGGTTTTCCACACTAAAAAGGACTGTAGAGCTTATTCTGGGTGGGAGAAAAACATCCAGGGAGCAACGGTTCTGAAAATGGGAATGTCTTCTTGAGAGGTGATACTACTACCCGGTTCCCACTGGGCTAATAAAAACTAAAAAAAGAAATTTAAAAAAAAGACGGCGCTACAAAAACTTTTATTTTTACAAAAAATTGTGGCAGGTTTCACTTCTGAAATCTTACAACAGAAGTCTGAGATTGCAAAGGGCACACCCTCAAAACAACTGAAAAACTGAACCATGCTCTGGTAAGAGTCTAAACTTCTCCTAAGACACACCAATTGCCCTCTAAAGTAAATATATACTGTATACCCATGGGTGAAATCTACATTTTCACCACTTCAATCTATTCATTGCTAATGCAATAACAATTTGGAAGGATTTATGATCTAAGGGAAGCTTCAACAACTGTTTAAATAGTCTTCCTACTTACTTACTCAGGTCTATTGCCTGAAATGCAGCAAAAACTGAATGAGGCGCCAATATATTCTGCCTTGTTGTTACTTACTAACTGAACAATATTCCAAATACTGCATTCAGTGGTAAATGAATGATAATATACCAACAATCTTCTTAGACATTCTTGTCAAAAACATGAGCCATGGCAGGTTAGATTTGGATAAAATTGTTTTCCATGATGATACATTTCCTGTTAACTAACAAGGAAGTGCAAATGTTCCATCCCCAAGTCAGCAGCCCAGCTGAAAAATAATGTGTAGCCCTCTTTGACAGCAGATAATCATGTCATGGCTTTTTTCACCAAATGTTTAAAGAATTTAGATATTATCAAATCACTACCATGTCAAAAAAAAAAAAAAAAAAAAAAGTGAGGAAGGTCATCCACTCCGCTGACGCTTCCGGTACATTTACACAATTCCAAGGATAGTCTGCCCACTGTCCCCTGTACAAATTTTATCAGCACATAATATGTAAAATAACAGTCCACAATGAAAGTTCAAAGATTGTGTTAAGCCATATTTAGCTCTCTGGGCAACTTCTGAATGTATGATGTTTTTGCTGCTTGAAGCAAAATCATTAATATGCCATGTCACAGTCAAAACAAGTTTAATCATGCCTTTGATCAGGAAAAAACTCATTTGCATGTGCTGCAGTAACTGCAGACTGACCAACCCTGCAGGTGCACTATATTAGTGCCATAAAGAAGACGAGAGAAAAGACCCTGATGTGTTTCTTTGGCTGTGTGCTCTGAAAAGAGACAGAGGACTCTTTCAAGAGCCCTAGGGGATGGAAGGGATGTCTCACGGGTACCGCCGCAAAGTGGAAGAGATATGATGTGGCAGCTAATGTGGAAGCCAACTGATGCATCTTAAGCCACATTCTGACCAACAGTACACCGAACGTGTCTTTATCGCATCCACTGAGGTCTAACTTTCAGGATATATATTAGGCGAATCAAGTCAGTTGAAATGTCTTTCCTCCGTGACAACCCTCAGCACTGACACTGGCACCCAGGTCAGACTGTTACACCACGAAATGCATTTCAACTGTATTTAATGAAAGTCTGTTCGTGTTACACACTTTAATGAAGTTTTAGATATTTCATTGGTTCCATCATGCAACCCCTTTAAAAACAAGTGGAGAATAATGTTTTATTGATCATATTCAGTCCATTTATGTATAGATTTAGGCTCTCTTAGGTCTCCTTTCACCAGTAAAAAACACACGAGGAAGTGTGGTTCAGCCTGAAACAACCAGAGTTGTCCTTTCAGGCTGAACCACTTTGTTGTCGTTTTATTGGTCTGATTTCACTGATTTGTTATTTCAGCTGAAGCTTTCTCTCCTCCTCATCTGACCATCTGACTTGCGTGTGCCCATTTCTTCTCAGCTGATTGAAGCTGCATAAATCTGACCTGGAATGTTGGCTTTCCAAGCTTTAACAACTATTCATGTGCCACAATTTAAAGCAACCAGATTCTGAAATGAACAAGACAGAAAAACCTAAATAAAATAGTAGGAATACTAAATAAATCGTAAATGTTTAGCTTTGCAAACTCCACTCCAAAGGTTCTCAAAACTGCAACGCCCCGTCTTGGGGTGCATTTCCCAACATCACTGTTTCTAACAATATTAGTAACTAACAAAGTTGAAACCACGTATAAATGCAATGCAAGTGTTTCCTGAAACCATAGTTTGAACGATGGAGGTAACGACATTGGTAACCTACACAGTTTGATCCATTGTTAAGTAATCCGGCTGTTATTTCCAAAACGATAGTTTCAATAAATGTTTGAAGACACTTTTGTTCAATTGTGTCGTTGAAATGACGGATCTTGACCTGTAGTTAGAAGCTTTGGTCCTGACTGCGTTTCCGATTATGGAAACGGATACCTAATTTAACAAAAAAAAAACAAGACTCTTCAACGCTGAACATCATCCAGTTAAGTGAATGCATGGTCATAACTATGGAGGAGCTGTCTACCATGGTGAGCTACTATGATGCTGATGAATGGAGCATTTACTGTAAAAGATGTGCATACATACAACTGATCCAACGTGGTTTATTATAAATGTATACAATACAAGTTATGTTGGATATAATACAACTCTTTCATCACACTCAATCTGGCTTTAAATCTAATCTTGTCTCTTGAATACATCCGCATGGATGACAGAGCAACGCCCAACCCTATGAACTGTTGGTGAACCTAGGCAACTACTCTATCTGGAACAATATCAGACTCATAATTGCCCCTTTGTCTGTCTGTCCTGCCCAGGTCTTGAGAAACCTGGACTCTCGCTTCAGGCCATGGTTATCTCTTACTGCAATGCACTTCATGCGGGTCTTGCAGCATGCACAGTTAACCAACCAAACAGGGCTCATGTCACGCTGTTACACGCTGAACTCCACTGGCTACCCTTGGCAGCCTGAATAAAGTTCAAGTCACTAATGTTTGTCCGCAAAGTGACTAATGGGTCTGCAGTCAATTATTTAATCTATCGCTATCCTTAAGGCATATACTCCTGTCCAATCATTATGTTCCTCTATGGACCGCTGTCTGGCATTGCCACCACTACACAAAAGGCAATCCAGACTCTTCACTTTTGTGGTTCCTTGCTTGTGAAATGAACAGTTGCAATCAGAGCAGGGAGTCCCCTCTATCTTAAAACCCCCCACTAAAAACCAATCTCCTAAACAACACATCCTCACCTAACCCCTCTAAAATCCTAATTTATCTAAGTGCACTTTGCCATTTTTTCTTTTTTTTTTTTTGTATTTATTTAACTGACTTAACACTTAACGATATGGTCTAAGCACTCTGCTGCAGCTTGATTGTTGACATGCACATTATAATGAAAGGAACGCATTACCCTTTTGAAAAAAAAAATGAATCAGCTTTCAGAGAATTACCTCAGTCTTTACCCGGCCCTCCATATTCCAAGTATCTGCCAGCCTCACTGAAACATTGGCCATTGACCCCAGAGGCTAAGTAAGCAGAGGATAGTGAACATGTTCCCAGGTTCAGCATTGTGTTTTTCTCTAGGCAAAGTATTTTAAACAAAATATTAATATGACCTCAAGGTAAAAGTTAAAAAAGTAAAGCATTAAACTCTATCATAAAATGAGCTACACTTTATAAAAAGGGTGTAATGACTTTGCACAATGAAATGCCATTAAACTTGTAATGGCTCTAAATATGTACAGTAGTATAATGCATTGTCAGAGTAATCACTTAAATTAAAATGATCAGTTCAGTATAAACTAAATCTGTATTAAAACAAACCAAACTGGGACCATTGAAAGACAGGGCTTTTTAAAATCACTTATGGTCCATTTAATTTCATTATGGTGCTCCTGTGCCAAATAGTCCATGGATGAATATTGACTTGCAGTCAGTGTCTAGCTGGGTAACAGATTGAAGCCTATGGAACTGCACAGACCACAGTGTGAAACAGTCTTGGCAGGGCTGACAAGGCCTGACCTTATCTCAGTTTGAGTCCACACTTGAAAGAGTGGCTTATCTCAGCAGGTGAACCCCATAAGAGCTGGCAACTTTCACTCTGCCACTACAGGTAGCCAAAAAAAAACAAAAAAAACAACAACATTTATGTCCTAATTAAAGATGCATGCAAAAATAAATAAAATAATAAGCAGCTAAATAAAGCAAGCATAGTAATATTATTGCTCGCCTCTATCAAGAGTATAAAATACAATAATTTATTACCAAAATAAGGTTGCACATCAAAGCCAGGAATTTTACCAGCAAACTATTGCTTATATTCTCTAAATCACAGATTTGATAACTAAAAATAATTGACGAAAGTTTTAATCCCTTTTAAAATACATTTTTACATCCACTTTAACACGTCCAGCCTGAAATTCGTTCTACAACCCTTCTGAGTAGCCACCAGCAATACGCTCAACTTAAGTGTTTATTTTTCCAGGACTTTAAATCCACTGAAGATTAGCTGGAGCTCGGGCACTGAGAGAAGCAACATCAAATTTAATTTCACTTTGAGATCAAGCCTTGATAATAAGCGCTGCCACAATAAACCAGAGGTCAGGGGTGTTTAGTTTTGACTTTTAAAAAAGCAAGAAACATAAACAGTGTAACTAGACAAACTGGTTCTTCACTGTGCGCTGTATAAAAATCAGATAGACATTAAGAGCAGAGGGCAATAGTGTTTTCCATCTCTCAAGCTCTCCAACAGGCTAGGAGTGAAAAGAAAAAAGCTATTCATTCAATACCACATGATTTGTGTCATATTTGAGATACGTGTTTTTGCAACAGTAATGCACTACACTGGAGACAGGAAAAATAAAAGCCAGGAAGCCTGACGCAGAAATATAACACATCCTTGATACTAAATCTATGCACATATTTATAAGTCATGTAATTAAAAAGAAGTTAGAAAAAAAAAAACCCCAAAAGCTACTAAAGAGATTGAAGTATTTCTGTGATACAAACCTGAAGCATTAGTGAGTGGCAGGTTTCTCTCTCATTTGATTTAAAGGGTCCCAGACACTACAGAGGTTGGTCTCTAGTATGTAGGGATTGCCGCTTAAAACAACAACCAAAGTGTCTTATTACTCCCAATACATCCCCTCAACATCTATTAAGTGATAAGATATGCTACATATATGCTACCAGTATTATTCTTGTATGGATGTAGACCAGGCTCTAAACAACACCAGCCCGTCAGTCACTACGAGGTGTCATGAACAAACACCAGTAATGCGTATGATGCTCTTGCTTTGCCGTAGCTAAATTTGCCTTTCTAAAGACTGAGGGATTGCAGAAGATAACTGTTTTCGTGCAGCTAGAGGCCTACCTTGACAATACACTGGGCTTGGAGGCCATAAAGACAATAAGGGTGATGAGAAGAAGCTAATTCAATCTAAATTGTCATGCCTGTGGCTACTTCTCTAAATGGTTCTTAAAGCAATTAAGAAAAATAAAACTATTTTTTCAAATTTAAAATACAAAATAATAAAACAAATAAAAAAAGATGAGCAACAAAGTGTTGTTTGACAATCACTTTCAAATAAGCAATACAATAAGGGCTGTCAATCTATTGCACTTATTATTTGCGATTAATCAAAGACTTTTACAGTCAACATGCGATTAAATCACACATTTTCTTGTCTTCCGTTTACCGTTAAACTGATATTTATATGAAGTCATTTCTTTTTCTGACGTGGGTCAGCTGAAGGAGCTGACAGTCATACGGTGTGCATGTTCCTGTGGGCTTTGAGGGCAACGTGGCACGTCATATGAGGAAACAGTATATATTCTTGTATTTCACAGTCGATGGAAAAAAGATGCTTCAAAACCGCTCTTCAGAAAACCAGTAGGTCACGTGACTGACACTTTGTGTATTGTGCTTTACCGTCTATTTCAGCTGTAACCCTTCTTGTTTCTCCAAACTACAGGTTGGACTGAAGGTCATACTTCCTAAAATGTGCATGCATTTATCTCGTATAAAGAAATTTTAAAAAATTGTAGCGTTAAACACAATTTCTATCAATGTGTTTTTAATGTGTTAACTTTGACAGGCAAAAACGCGAAAGCCTTTGTTGATTTCATTTTAGTAACTGTTCTGATCTTGCTATGGCAGATCCTCGCACCGCGGGGAAATCTCGGCAGAACAAAATCGTAAAACAAAAATCAAACAAAGTCGACAGCAACCTCACTACAATGTGATTTTGCCTTCTACTTATAGATGGAGGACTCGTGTTGGGGTTCTATTGTGCAAAATGTCAAAAAATACTTTAAAACAGCTTTAGTACGCGTTGGCATTTAAAATATACCACAAAGAAAGGGCCTCAAAAAGTTTAGAACCCTTTAATGGATGTTTGCTATGATAGCAATAGTGAACATTTCTACACCTTTCAAGTGTTGACACTGTGCCTACATTTTGCAGGATAAAAGATTATAAGGAGGCTGTCGTGTCTCAATAAGCTGACTTGAGTATTTTATGAAAAGATGAAAATCAAAAGTAGAGTAATACAGCAGTTACTTTATCCACAGAGAGGACCTTCTCAAGGGCCTTTCCACTTTTGTGTTTATTGTTTCCACTGGTGCTTCAGCTTGTGATTTTTCTCTTAAATGTCGGCACTTTGAGTTGACCCTAAACCAGACAGACACTTGGTGGCCACAATAAAGGCTAGTAGGAAACCTTTATGAGACTGCACTTCCTGCATTACTCGAAACCACAGCAGCACTTTCTAGATAGTAATAAAAACCAAAACCCTCTGAATGTAAGCTTAAAACTCCTAAATCCAAAAAAAAACACAAAATAGTGTTGTCACTAGCAACACTTCCAACACTTGCAATGTTGTTCCCACGCAGTTCAGCAGCAGATACCAGCTAAGCATGTTTACACCAGCTTAGACAAAATTAAACAAACCACTTCTTATTTCTTAGTTTGGTTGATAAAAGGTGATGGAGATATTCATCTTTCAAGGTACCTACATTCAAGTTATCACGACAGAGAAGCATTGACTCATTTGCCACATGACAACATTTGTGACACAAACTTCCACTCTGACCTTAAGGGAATAAGAAATCTTGCACTGCGGACACGCAAGATGCACCTCCAGATACAAGTCAGGTGCACACATTCAAATCAACGCAGGAGTTTCCACATTCACACCGGGGCCTGGGCCACCATATGTCGTTCCATTTTTTTGGAATCAGAAAATGGTGAGCTGGATCCAAGGATGACAGTGACGTTTCACTGCAAAGAACTGAGGAAAAGCCCTTTTGTGCCACCAGAGAGAGGAGCAGTGAGTGATCAGGTGGTTTGCTGGGCTCCTGTAATTAACAGCCTCAGCCAAATTCAGCCAGGCATGACCAGCAAATTAACATGCAGCAGCTTTCACACTCTATCCCACAGATTTGCTCAGCGAGCAGAAAACCAATACAGAGACCCCCTGAAAATAGTCCGGACCGCAGACTGCCATTTCAAGTACAATATCACTGATACCAGTACTTAAACTTATGGATATAATTAAGAAGCTTTGAATGCAATGGGACACACAATAATCCAGAGCACACAAACAGAAGACTTTTTAAAAATTCAAAATCATAATAAAAAAAAAATTTAAAAAAATACAGGTTACTCAGTTCAGCATTAATCATCACATTTCTTTCTAAGGCAGGATATTACAGTTGCTGCTAAGATACAAACGATCTGCTGACATTTCATATCTATCAAAGGGCAGGAATAAACCTCTTCATGTCTACGTGGATAACATCCATATTTTGCCAATATTAAAAAGGAACTCTCTCATTTTTAAGACAAAACAATGCACTGCTCAATGTGAATATTGAAGGACATCTGTGCATCTGTGCCCCCCCCAGATCAAAGTCCCTGTCCTATTCTGCATGTCACCGAACCCTCATCACTGCTTCCTGTCCACACAGGAACCAACATGACCAGGAGGAAATCCTTCTCTAGCTGAAAGCACAGTGAAATCTGGGATTTTAGAGGACATCAACAAGTAAGCCCTGCTATCAGCTGCTGGACAAACACACTAGCCTTATCTTTAGAAGCACTGAGGGAAAGAAAAACACAAGAGGACACGATGAGCGCCGCACTGACCTCTGCCTAACTTCTACTCATCTCGATGCTGACCAAGCTTTAGGAGCAAACAGATCTCACCATATTGACTTCCCATATTTTTTTCTCAAACATCTGAATTATAAAAACAAGAAACTGACTGTCACCGTTATACCACTATACAAAAAATTAATAAAAACGCAAGTTGCGGCTCTAAAAAGGTCACAATAAAGTCTGCTTCTGTCAGAAAAAATGACTCAAACTTTATGAATCTGAAACTTATATTCTACTCAAACGAGTCCCCCTTTTCACAAAGACATAGAAACACATCAGTCTTTATCGAAAATGCCTTACTGTCTAAAGCAGTTGTCATAAAGAAGAAGATTTCAATTTGTTGCTATTATGAAGTAATTAATATTCAACTGTAATTGTGGCTACAGACATTTTTTCAGTCTGATTCCATTTCATTTTGAAATGAAATACACAAGCAAATAAATCAAAATACACAGTGTTTATTGCTATGAAGTTATACCCATTCACAATTATGCATATACATAATCGATGAGTTGACAAAGCTGCATTTTAGATTAGGTGTTTCACTGTCAAATGTTACAAAGCAACATGTAGATATAATTAAAGTACTTACTACTTCGACTTCTGAAATTCAAGAGATAACAGTTTTTCTCAGTATCTTACGATTCCTCTGGAACTTTGTTCCTCTTCACACTTGATCCTGGCAAAGATGCATGTACCATAACAGCTCTGTACAGTTTACTGTAGTCAACAATATAATGACAGTCATGATGGATGCAGCAGAGCAAATGTACTCTGGTGGCTTGAAATGTCATTTCTGAATATTTAAAATACAACTTAAACTATCCTATGTAACGCTAAAAAAAAAAAAGCATATTTGTTGTTGGGATTTGTTTCTGTCTCCAATGTGATTCAACTACTATTTCCATGATGATATTAAGGTTTTGTACATACTATTGTGAGCGGCACGTTTATATGTAAAACTGAATGATATGAGTCTAAATATTGTCCATTGCGTATATATACTGACTTAGGCAATACGTCAGTCGTCATAACACCAAGAAGAACAGCAGTATTTTCACTACCACTATAAGCCTGCACACATAAACTGATCAAAGGACTAAAACATGCCACAACGGCAAAGTATCTTTCTTAATAATGAGTAGTTGTTGCAGAAGTGCATGTTAGTATATGTCTACGCTGTTTAACTTGTATCATACATGTTCTGTGTCAGAGTTGGTTTTAAGTTTTAGTGGCCCAAAGAAACATGATCTCCTAAGAGCATTAGGATTTAATGCACTCCGTAAACAGATAAAAGCACGTATAACCCAAAACTTGAATGCACAGCTCGGGTTAAACGGCTGCAAAGTAAATGACTGTCTGTTTTGATTATCGCGGTCCGGGAAGACTGGTTGGGACATCAGCTGGTTTTATTGCAGTCATAAAACATGCGCTTCCTTGTCCTTTGAAACAAACTACAGACGCCACCAGCACGGCACGGTTGCATATATATAGATATACACACACATGTACATAATCATTTAATCATGATCAAAACAAAACACACCAAGGATAAGAAACACTTGGCAGGTTGGACGACAGAAAGCTCAGCTGTCAACCCGAACCGGGTGAAACAAGCGGCTTGTTTGCACTTCTGAAAACTGACCCAAATAACGCGATTCATTTTTTTAAATTTTCATTTATTTTTTGTCTTATTAATGCGACTGCTTAGTCCTAGATGGCTACAACGCTCGTGACAGACATCTGTCTTGCATCTGGCTGCTAGTTAGCAGCCAGGGAGCTAGCTTCCGTCTGCTAGCCTCCATGCTTCATCACAGTGCAAGTCGTCCGATCAAAACAGCGGGTTTCAAACACAATGGACACGAGGGGGAGGCTTGCAGCGTGGGTTTTTACCCTGTCACGGGAGCTGCGTGGCACCTGCGAAGCCGCTCGGCCAGCTCAGCTGACGGGGTTAGCCAGCTAGCCGGCGAGCTACGAAGACGCAGCATCCGACCCCGGTGACGCGTCACTCACCTATCAGCGCCCGGAGGTGTTTGAGCCGGGTCAGAACATCCTTCTTTGGGTCCAGAACTTTCTGTGTAGATTTCTTGACGTCTCCATGCCCTCTTCGAGTGAACATGCCGCTGTGAAATGCAACCGTGGAAGCAGAAATCGCCCGTGTTTCACCATACAGCGACCTCCAGCGCGACTGTCACTTTCCTCGCCAGCACCCTGCCTGCTCGGTAAACATTCACCCGACGGTCGCTGCCGAGTCCTGCTTTTTTTTTTTTTTTTTTTTTTTTTTTTTTTTTTAAGTGGGTGTGTAAATACGGAAGCACAGCCCGAGACGGTTAATACTCTGAATAAATATATATTTCTTTACATCTAAACAATCCCACAGTCCACTTTCGATGTTTATTTTTGTAATTACTGTTAAAATTAATACTCCATTCTGATTTCTGAAGCCACTGCAATTTGGATTGTGTCATCGTCTTGTTTAGTTTTTATACATTTTAAAGGAAACAGGAAAAACTAACATTGGTGCACTTTACTTTAAAAAAAAAAATCTAAATCTCCCCAACTCATAATGTAAAAATGACTATTATTATTACTGTCTTTAACAGCGATCTAATAAAACAAGGACGAGTTCTGATGTTTGCTTTGGCTCACAAGCGCCCTCTGGTGTCTGCAGGAGTGAATGGTATTTACCGACGGTGCTTTACAGTGCATCGAAAATAATATACTAAGGAAGATAGCTAATATGTGGAACTTTCATCCATCCATTTTCTGAACCCATTTTAATCATGTACAGGATCACGAGGGTCTCCCGGAGCCTATCCAGGGCTCATCATAGGCAAGAGGCAAGGATACACCCTGGACAGGTTCCTGGGCTATCACAGGGCCACATATAGACAAACACAGACATTCACTTCTATAGGCAATTTAGAATTAAGCAAATTAACCTAACGGAAATTACCATAAGGCAAATTAACATAACGCAAGCTGAGAGAGAACATGTGAACTCCACACAGTAAGACCCCTGCCAGGATTTATATCTGGAACGTTCTTGCTGTGAGGCAACAGTGCTAACCACCAAGCCCCCCCCCCCCCCCCCCCCCCCCGAAATGATTTTAATAAATAATAAATAACTCAAAACAACGCAACAAATGATACATATTCCCCTTTGGCAGTTAAACTGTAATGTACGCTATATTCAAAAAAAGCACCTCATGTCAGCACTTTAAATAACCAAAGTCCATTAGTTTAGTCAGAGTTTAATCATTAATATATTGTGATTATTAACACTAACTAGATGCTTTTTCATGGAATATATCCCTCCATTCTACATAAGTTGATCTAGTACTTTATAAGCTCCAGTCAGGGTCATGGGGACTGCCGTCAGACTGAGGGGAATTAGGAACAGCGGGTAAACGCCAGTGCATGAAAACTCCTGGAGATCATGAAACTACAACCAAACAAAATCGACCATGGTTTTCTCCCACTTTCCCAAAACCATTCGTGCCAGTTAACCAGTGATTCTAAACTGCCAGTCGGAGCCAGTGTGACTGTTACATTTGTCTACGCGTGGCTCTGATATACTGGTGACGTGTCCAGGGTAAGTCTCATCTCTTACCCAATGACAGCTGGGATAGGCTCCGGCAGAGCCCCGTGACCCTAATGAGGATAAGCGGGTATAGATAATAGATGTATGGATGGATGATAATAAAAGTTTGACATGTAATTCACCGGCACTCACCGTGTCTGAAAGACAAGTTTAACCTTTGCAAACTTGATGCATCTCACTGTACGTGACATTTCAAGCCTAATATTCACTTTAGGCCTACATCACCATTTTCAAGATAAATTTCTTATCAATATATGAATGAGTCAATTTGACACGTACATGTAAAAGAGTAAAAGTTAACTGGTTGCTTTCGCACTCAGCTGCTGTGAGTGGAGAACCTTTTAAGGTCTTTTAAGTAGTGAACAACAGCTACAGCCATCATTTTGATATGGTTTTTTCTTCCCTTTGTCACAAGCTTCAAGGTCTGGTATTAAAACGTGTGCACAAAAAGAAAAAAAAAAGTAGATACTATAATTCTGTACTAAGTTTAATATATAACGGTGTAACTGTTTCAACAGATAAATGCAGGTTTACACTTTGTGCTCTATCTGAAAAAATATGCAGTAAGATCTGGAGTGGAAAACTGTCCCTTTTTTTCATTGCTTTCAAGGCTGTATATACCACACACGTTTCCTTATGCTTACGTTATATCTCAGTGTAATTAACTCAGAAGTACTGAATATAGACTAATCCACATAGCTGAGAGAAAAAAAAATGGTATAAGAGCTTTACTGCTACAGCCACTTGACATTCAACTGGAGGTTTTGATGAGTGAATACAAGAATTCAAGGGAGTTTTTAAATAAAAGACATTTCCCATAATATTGTAAGACTTTTATATATATAATTTCTCATAGGTTTAACAGATTTTCAACACAATGTGGTTTACACTGTGGTATAGTGAACCAATTCTATATTGTAAAATAAAAAAGAAAGAAAAAGGTTTTTATGTTTTTAAATGAATTTCCAGCTTAGAGATGGTAGATGCATCAGTAAAACCAACCTCTCTGTTTGGCGCAGTCTTTTTTTCTTGTCTTCTATCACCCGTCTTCTTTTTGGAGGCAATTCATTTTGAGGTTAATTTGGGATATGATTACACATCTTTGATACAGCTCATCAAAAACAGATTCAATGTTGAGTTCAATTTAGAAGGTTTGTTTTTTTCAGGGTTAGTTTTAGGATTTCAGAATGGGATTGGTCATCGAAAGTACAAGAAATACAATGTATTTGTACCTGCAGTTATATATTACACTCTGTAACACTCCTTTTTTTTTCTTTTTTAAAATTCTGAAATGTAGAAGTGGAAAAAGGCTGCAGGTCCAAGGTCTGTCAGCACTGAAGGTGCACGGAGGAGATACGTGGGACTCTACAGTGCATCTTCAAACTCCATCTCAGGAAAAAGAAACTTTTTGCACTTTTTTTTTGTTTTTTAATCATCATCCTGTTGAAGTTTTGCTATCACACTCTCACCGGGTCAAATCTGAAAGCACTTTCAAGATCATGATCTCTGATTTCTCCAGTACATTTAACACATTTAAATATGCAAGAAATTGTCTCAGCAGCACAGTAGCATCAGAGATGACTGCAGTCTCACAGTTTTCCTTCCCTCTGTGTCATAATCACGGGAAGTGGGATTGCTGGGAGGTCGGTGGAATAACAGGCACCACACACAGCACCCCCAACAGATCTGGGGTGTGTGTGTGTGTGTTAATAATGACAAAATATTCTGAATTAGTATTTTATAACCCTGTGCATCATGGTTGATGCTGATAATGATAATAATTGCACATAAGCTCAATATTCATTTCCTGTTACTGAGTGGCTGGGAGGTGTAAATTAAGTAAATTTTGTCCTGTTAAGATATTCGGTTGTGTCTTTGATGGGTTAGCAGGCGTCCCACTAGATCCCAGCACCCTTAACTCAAATCCTCTTCCCATAACCCCGCTCTGTACACCTCAGACCTCCAGTACAATTTGGTATCATTTCATATCCATGAATAATCAGATGAATCCACTATTGTGGGGTGTGTCATTGTAGACCGGAAACTGAGTGCAAAGAACTGGTGGGCCACTTGGTGGACTGTTGTGGCTACAATCATATCATCCTTAGTCTAATCAAGACAATGGAAGTGATTTTCTTTTTTTCAATGAAGTGCAGGAGCAAGTTTAACACTGTGGCTTATTCCTGGGTGAAGCAGTGGTGGAAAAATACAGATACCTTGGTGTTCATTTGGAAAACAGGCCTAAATGGTTGTCTTTAAGACGGAACAGAGGAAATTTGAGAAAGCTCAGGTCCTACAATGTTGTTGGTTTTTTGTCTTCTATGTGTCAATGGTTGAAAGTGAACATTCACCTGATGTCATCTGTCGGGCAGCAGCAGAATCAGTAACTCAACGAGTCTAAACAAACTGATTAAGAAGGCTGTGTGCTCGACTTTTGCTCTGTTCTTCAAGTGGACAAAATTGACCAGTAGATGGCGCCAAAGACGTTAGTGTTGTAATTTCAGGGTAATATATATATATATATATATATATATATATATATATATATATATATATATATATATATATATATATATATATATATATATATATATATATATGAGCATGTTGTTTTTAACTATAAATGGCTGATGTGTGGCCTGAAAAGGCAGGTGTATTAGTGCAGAAAATGTGACAAAGTAAATCTATATCGAAACATAAATGGATGTTCCAACAAAATTAAGTGTCAAATATTACCGTAAAGGAGTGGGTTTGATTTAAGTTAGATGCAGTCTGAAAAGAAAACTAAGAATTCCCAAGAACCTCAGTGTTTCAGAAGCAGTTGTGTTAAAACCTATTTTATAAATAAGTAGAAAAAAAAAGAGTATTGTATTTCAAATACCACCCCCACATTTTGAGCACAGGCAATGTTGTGAGAGTGTTTCTCGTTGTCTTTTAAGGTTCCACACAATGGACGTCTTGAATGATAGGAGAAGGAATAGAGGGAGTAAGAATGGAGGCCAAAGAGGAGGAGTGGGAAAAAAAAGGGATGCAAAATCAGCCTTTGCCCTGCAGTTTGGTATGACACTCATTATCTGAAGTGGGCTATTCTGAGAAAGGAGGAGGTTGCCTGTCACAACAGATGTTGATTACACAAAACAGAGTTGTTTGGAAGGATGTGTGAATAAAACACAAGCTCATGCACGCAAACAACGGGTTATTGTTGGCGCTTTGTCATCAGTCTTAATTGATTGTAATCACCATTCCTTCTTGGTGAACCTACCCTGTTCTTGAAGTTATTGCTCATTATCTAAGATGGCACGGACCTATGATAATCTATCACCAAGACAATTCCAGTGCATTTTCCTTCTCTCCCCAGTTCTGCACCTGGAATTAGTTTGGTCGGAGTGGATTTTGAAAGAATACACTGCAGGCTCTGACTGTCAAAGTTTATAGCCTGATGTGAAACCCTACATTGCTTTCTTAAAGGTAGTTCGGTGCAAAGCTAAAGCAATGACCATTCTTTATTACATTACTTTGAATGACATTGAAATCATGTCACTATTATTATTGCTATCGAATGCCAGGGCTCGGCAGTAAAATAAAGGCCTCGTTGCAACCAAATGGTGGCACTGTAGGCTCACAAATAGAGACCTCCCTCCTCTTCTCCAGACTGTCGGACCCATTCCAATCCAAGGTTTGAAAAGCACTTGTCTGCTCTAAATTGTTCTTATAAAGAGCTTGGAAATACTTGACTTTTCTCCTTATGTGGTTATGGATTTCCTTTTCGTACAATTAAGTGCCATTAAAAGCAAATGTATCCTGTTAAACCACATTAAGGTGTGAGGGTGGACAGTGGCAAAGTTATCCCATCCTCATATTTGAAGAGGGGGTCCACTTTTCAAGCAATTTTTTTTTCCTCGAAATCTATATGGGACCATTCAGAAACTTGGGGATGAAAAGGATCAAAAGGGAAATTGTCTGCAGGGTTGCCGATTAGACCACCCACTGCCGCTTGAGATGTGGAGCAATGAAACAATGAAACAAAAGCAATCTGTGTTGCGCTCAGCGAAACAGGGGAGAAAAAAAAATCTGTATTTTAGAGCAGTTTTGTACGGCTTTTTAAAAAAAATACAACCTTTATAACCCGATACATTTATTATAAATGGTATTAAATGTAGATTTACTGTACCTTAAAACAACGTGCTCTTTACGCGCAGATATTCAGATACAATTTGCGCAGAGCAGTTTTCAGAAATAGGGTGCAAACAATGGCCTGCAATTTGAAGATACAGCTCCCACCAGGGGTCGTCACAGTGCCCTCATCAACCAAGGTTATCTCATAATTGACAAGTTCAAAGCGCAGAATACTCCTAATTCAACTGTCTCTTCCTTTTATTTTGACAGTCTAGTGGAAAGCGTGTTTTTCTAAACAGCAAAATGAGAAACTGCCTTCTTCCTTATTATTAAAGAACAGATCATGAATATAAATAAAGCTTTTCATGGATATAAGCAGCTTGTGAATGTAGAGATTGTAATGCACAGTGTAGCTTGGAGCACCTCACCATAAAGGTTAATCAGCGGGCAATATGAAGTAATTAAAACAAGAGCATTATAAGGCAGCAGTTTCATATATGGTACTCATTGCAACATACCCCATGCTTAATTAAAAGTCTTTGCTGACAGCATTTTGTATCTTCTCAGGTAATCTGCTGTGAAATTAATGAGGAGGTAAAATTAAATGACTAATGTTGGCAAAGATTTTTTTTTTTTTTTTTAATGCAGTATGCATGACAAGGGTCTCTGTGTGGCATGTGTGATCCTTATTGCGCTCCAAAATACTTCTTCAGATTTCCTCCATAATCTGATTCCAATTTCACTTGTGGTATGACACTGGAGCGAGAAGCCAGGGGGACGTTTAATTGAAATGTTCGCGGTTTTAATTGGATTCTGTTAAGTTGTGAAATTACCCACAAAAAAAAAAAAAAAAGGAAAAAAATACACTCGTGTACCTTTAAATGCTGATACCAAATGGTTTCCAGCAGTGATCGGTTAAGAAGCTGAAATAATGCTTCTATTCGGCGGCACATCCCTGTGATGAAGCACATTCTTGAATTTAAAGACAAATTGTTAATTCCAAAGGGCTTGTATTCTGAAGACTGGCGTTTCATTTGTAAAAAAATAATTGTTGTTTTTGGTAAGGAGGTGATTACACACTGGGATACATACACATCTGCACTCCCTGACATGAGATTTAAAGCATAGTATTATCTCTTTTTCTCGATCACGCAGTATGATACAGCATTTACACCCACAAATGGCCATCACCAATAATATAGGAGCTGCTAGATATCCTTTATGAAGTGTGAATGCTGCATTCATGATATCATAGTGAGGTTAAGGTGTTCGCCTCAGACTCTGACATGGTCAGGTAATGTGTGGGCGGTAGACGGCAGAGCTTCCTTCACCTCCTTCAAGGTTGTGCTCTCCCAACCTCCTACACTGAGATTTGTGAATTTTCCCATTCTTTAGTCCGTGTCACCCTGCTGTGGCTGTGTGCAAAACATCCCTGCTCTCCAACTGCTGCCTCTTCCACCTACATCCATGACCCCTTCTGGTAAGCTTGGAGTTCATCCGCTCCTCTGATTAGTTTGTTGGCAGACTGAATGCCCATGTCTACAGCCCCGCGTCACCCGAGCTGGCTCTACCTGTGTGTGGTTGGATCAGCAGGTGGCTGGCACACTGTCCAGCGTGATATCAAAACCATTATTTAAACATAACAGTTATCTGTATGCCTACAAACCACGGTTCTGTAGCTCAGAGAGTATTTATGTTGGACAGACAGCATCCCTGATCTACTGTAATTCCAGAAACAGTAGATTAGGGCTCTTTCTATATGCTAAAGATGTACTGTTTTTTTTGTTTTTTTGTTTTTGTTTTTTTTTTTTTATTTGGAATATTGCCAAAAAAGCTCAGCGTGATTCTTGGATATTTCTTGGAAATTCGAGGTCATTAGTGAGTTCTCTGCCAAAGCCCCTTCCCTTTGGTGTACTGTGTGCGTATATGCGTGTGCGCAGTCTAAGCGAATTCATGTGTTTGTTTGTTTACTGTGCCACTGCTGGCCCGAGCTGGAGCCACGGGAGTGTGAAATAACAAGCACAAGAGGGATTTCACGCCTTTACAGAACTGAAAAGATATGTTTTTGTCTGACAACTCAGTCCATTTCCATCCTCAACAAACTTTGTTTGCTCCCAACAAGGCACAGCTTACATTTTTCCTAAAACCCAATATATATATATATATATATATATATATATATATATATATATATATATATATATATATATATATATATATATATATATATATATATATATATATATATATATATATATATATATATATATATATATATATATATATATATATATATATGGATATTTATATATATGTATGTACATATACACACACACTAACAAATGGGTTCCCACAGGTATATTGTGTCCAGGTTTGCTTATGCTCACACCCCTGACCTGTTTTATCGCTGTTATCAAGGGTGCACCGTGCCTCACTAGAAAAAGACAAATAGCCCAGTTTCTTTTGGCCGGACGGACACGCTGACAGAAAATCAATGCACGGTTTCCCATGAGCACCTAATTAGCTGGACACTTGTGCACTGTTGAAACACGGGAAACATCTCTTTGTCTGCCGAGCCGATCAGGTGAAATGCAAGAGAGACACCTTCTGAGCTGATAAAGTGTCAGAGAGGTGGGGAGTAAACACATAAGTGACACTTATGGTCTAGCACGTCTCACACCCACTACATGCTTTGGCAGACTTGATTTGAACTTTATCGTCCATGTCACAGAAGCATTTCAGACTGAGGACAGCAAATCCTTATCAAGTAAGCTTTCTTAGATAGAGAGATATTTGCAATACACACACCATATATGTCTAATAATGCCTTCCAGTGCTGTGAAATGAAATTATCATATTTAAGGCCATGTTTCATTTAGCCGGCTATAACATAGGGGCAAAGAAGTAAGTGCCGAAGGTGGATTTTTAACATGAGTGTCATGCAGCAAAGCAGTTTTCTAAACAGCTCTGACTCAATTGGTCTCTCACTGGAAATTCAAAACATTCAACAAAGAGGGAAGAGGTGGAAAAAAAACCAACCTTAAATGCCCAATCTTATTCTCTAACCTGTTAGAGTGACACTTGCGAATTTCCACTATGGACACGGAGGCAGTATAAACGGAGATAGATGAAGGGGAATAAAAGGGCCTTCTCGTGACAAACTTTCTGGAAATGTCAGCCTTTCATGCTGTTGAGAAGACCTATTTCATATCTATTACAGCAGGCATTCTATGTCCGATATTTCAGATTTCAGTCCTCCCCGCACTGCAAATCCTCTGCCAATCTTCCACCCTTAAGAATCTCTGCCAGCACTGATGCATTATTCCCCTACCTCCTCGCTCCCCCTTTTGATGTGACAGAACAAACCGCGACCTATTAGGATTAAGGCTTTGAAAAGATCTTTGAAGCCGCTCAAGGTTCCTTTAAACTGGGGAATGACAATATGAGCTGTGTGGCAGCAGATGCTGAATGGAGTGATTGCTAGTCCTCAGCGAGGTCTGCTGTCACATAACACACACAGGCATTCAAACAGTCACACATCTGTGCAAATACACACACACACACACACACACACACACACACACACAACTTGATGCGTATATCTTTTACCCAAAGTGCTGCAATTGTCTCTTACGGGATATGTTTTGTACTCACAAATGCAGATTCAATGCATTCATTCTTTTTTTTTTTTTTTTTGAACAGTGATTTGTTGTGAACTGTCAGGGCCACGTCTGGCTCATTGCTGTATGTGAACCGCTGCCTGGGATGAAAGCAAACAAACATAACAATAACTCACATTTTCTCCCGTAATGATCTGTTTCTTTTTAGGACGCAGCCACGTCAATGACATCACCGGCGACATGGCGCTTAAGTGTGAAGGACAGGGTGACAGGGTTTCGCACAGAGGGACTGTGAGCTGCCAGAAACCAAAAATGAAAGAGATGAGTCGTAACCTCCTCATGTATGCTAATAGTGGCAGCACGAGTGACCGCAGATGACAGTTTTTGTAACCTTAAAAAAAAAAAAACAAACAAAAAAAAACCCCACAAAACACACACACATATTGACACATTGTGGGAGCTGTTTATCAGCCTGAAAATTAAAGGAGTTCAAGGTGTCTCCAGTTTGTTGCAGAAATATTCTCGGTGGCACAAAAGAATTTCTTTTTATTTCCCTCTTCTTCTTAAGATGCTTCAAATGACATTTTATCTGATGATGTTGGAATGATGGAATGTTGCAATGACACAAAGGAGAGCAAATTAAGTAAAAATGACAACCTGAATGCTGTGTATACACATAACTTCAGTCACATAGACGTGGCAGAGTGCAAATACCATTGCTATGCATCTCTCATGAAAAAAAAACAACTTAGCTTTCTTTTATCTAATCACTCCCCTGAATATCCCTTATCATACCTGCCTCGCCCCCTAAGGTAACCAAGCACTGATGTGATATCAAATATTCAAACCAGGTGATTCCTGGAGAGATTTATCGCAGCAAATTCTTTTTCATACAGGCGATTCTATTTAGATATTCACTGTCTGTTTTGCGTGGTTTCTAGGGTTAAACATGCCCCGGTGTGAGACGTCACTGAGAGACAGTCACTACAGATAACTGGCCTGTGGAGAAATGAAGCCATAGGGCACATGGGGCAAAGTCTTCTCAGTACACAGAAAGAGAGACAAGTTCTCAGGGAGCTGCCACCATAGAGCACATATTGATCTGTCATTTCATCTTATCTTTGAGACTCTAGATTAAAATGCTCAACATTGGTTTTACACCGCCACCCACCCACCCACCCACACACACACACACACACACACACACACACACACACACACACACACACACACACACACACACACACACACACACGTCTTTTCTCTGCAAGGCTGAAGGCCTTTCAATGTCCCTGAGTGGAAGAGCTCTAATCTCTGCATGAAGTAGTAGGAACTTATCAATTGCAGAAAAACATAGTTACAACATTAGTAAAATAATTGTGGAATCAGAAATGAATCGTCTCAAAATGCCCCCTTATCCCGAGTAATCCGCATTTTGCATCTTTTGATGCTGGCTCTACAAAATGTGGAATTGTCTTAAGATTTTTTCTTTTTTCACCCTTCCCGTTCCATTCAGCCCGTGTTGATGCTTTGTTATCAATTGGCTGTTGTAGCTGTACATATTCCTCTTGTGGGAAATGGCTGGAAATCACATCCTCTTGGGTCTTGTTTAATGTTCTGTCCACATAAGCAGGGAAGAGTTGAGGCTTTGACAAAAACTGGCAGGAATAAAAAGGGGGAAAGCCTGGGCAGACAGACAGATGAGCCCCAGGCTCCAGGGCTTTGACTTTGGCCAAACAAACGTTTGTTTTTCAAAGTGTTTTTATAGTAGGGCGGATTAAGGAGGATGTAGACCAAAACCCCACCACCACCCCTGCCCAGCCGTAGTCTTGTCAAATGATGCATTGAGAAGAAGGGTCACACCTGTTAGGGGAGCCCAGAGGAGGAGGACCAGGATGATATTGAGCAGGGCTTTGTGGGTATCAGAGAAAGCTGTCAGCCAGGGCTCATTCATCTCTGATGTTCATTGATGAGGAAACTGGTGGGCCTCAACAGGGCATTGTTTCCTCTAAGTGGCACCCATTGATAGCCAAAAAGCCACGTTTGTTTTTAGTCTTTGACGGGTGGAGCTCATTTTAAAAGGCTTAATGGTGCATTTAACCAGTCCAAAACATGGTGCTTTGGAGCCGTCTTTGCACCATTGGCTTGAGGATGTCTTCCTGCTTCCTAAATGGCCAGTGAACAATGATAAAATGCAAATCAGGCACGAATGGCCCACAAAGGTGGGCATGGATGTATCTTCAGCTCCTCAGTTCGACCTCCTGACGGCTGCAGGAACTCAAGATCCAGAAACGAGGGAATGTGGCTGTCATTGTGTGTTCTTTCAGACCCATTATCCGCCTCTCCAGTCTCTATTATAAAAACCTGGATAGCCTTCATAAAGTGTATTTCTCATGCTATTGTTCAGCTAATCATATCCTCTCCAACAATTTCAGGATGTGACAAGATAAGATAGGGAATATTAATGCCATATCGCCTCATCTCAAATTATGAAAATTCACGGACGAGGGGAGGGCATCTAGGGAGGAAATAGAAATCAATTTGTAGTGCTTCCATTTTGTATTTGGTCTTGAAAAGAAAACAGCAATTTTCTATGTTATCTACTTCAGATCCTATTAGAATCAGGTTAATTTAGTGGCAACAATTTCAAAACGTTATCACACCATCCTATCAGCTAATGTCTTTGAGGGCTCTCTGTTTATAACATTTAACTGTTCACGTTTAATATCATCTCTGATAGCACATCTGACTGATGCGTGATCTTGGATATCACTTACAGAATTGTAAATGTAGGAAGACCATATTAATTAAATTCTTGCTTTCAATAAGCCTATTTCAGCGTTGAATAAAGTCATTTTTACACAAAAGTGAATTTATGAAATTGGCTTTTTAGCTCGGACAAAAGGCTAAGCTGTTTACCATTCAGCTCTTCGCTTGTCCTTTACATTCTTTATTCTTTTACTTTTTGCTATTCAGATTTTTCTACTCAACAAGTTATTATCGAAGCACTATATTTAATCATATTATTCATTGAGAAATGCCACTTTGTAAGTGGACATGTAAAAAATACACACACACAAAAAAAATCCCAACTTTTTTTTTTTTTAAAGTAAAGTGGACACTGGATTGATTTTGTTATTTAAATTGATTGAAAGTTTCCAACTTTCCACCTCTCATGAAGTAGCTCCATGCTTATAATTTACCAGCGCAGATCCTTAATTCATGTATATGAATGCATCTTCCTCGAGAGCTGGCTGCCGTTGTTGTGAAAAATCAAGGACTCTTGCTTTGTTTCAGCGCAGAGCTGTGTCAAGGATGCACAGTCCAAACTTCTCTTTAAATAAGGGTCTCTGCTTACGCTTTCAAAGTGCTGGAAGCAAAAACTTCCTCGGGGTTTCTTCTCCTCTACCTCCTGATTGTTTGCAAGCTTGATTGGGTTGGATTCTTAAATGATAGGCTCATAGAGAGTACCCGCTTTGTTTGTGTGCCATTGTATTGGTTGGCTGCATCCTTAAGCGCGATGAGATATGCAAGAGCAATCAAATATTTCTATGACTTCTGTAAATGATAGAGGACGGGGAAGGAAAGTTTGAATTTTCATCTCCTCATTTGCGGTTCAATTGCCAAAGTGTGTATTGCCTGTTTTGTTTTTTTTTTTTGTTCTGGGAAGAAAATAGATGGCTTTGTCACTCAGTATGCATAAAATGTTGGTCTGTTTGTCGTACGCTGTCAACAGAAATGATAGCAATTCTATTTTTCTTATTAAGAAGATATTATCACGAGGTCTGAATAGTGGTTTTTCAGAAAAGAGGAATGTTTTTCCATTCCTGAGTTATTTTCTTTTGTGCATTATGTGTTATCATCTACATGAACCCTTTCAATTACTGCAACCCCTGTCACACTGGAATGTGTTACGAGAAAAAAAATGAACAGTAACTTGACATTTTTTGTCATACATTGTCACAAGCCACGTTTTTACAAAGAGAAGGTTGAATTCAGAGGCACTCTCAAGCAGAAAAGTTGAAGCAAAGCCTTTGTAATTATCAGCTGCTCATCCACAACTAATGGCACGCCTCAAAGGTGACAAATTTTCCAGTCATCTGAAATGACAAGACTGTCACACACACTGCCCGTCCGCATCTACGCAGCCGTCTCATATCATTCAGCACTTGAGCTAAACACATATTTCTATAAAGGCGCGGGGAGAACAGCCTCCACCGTTTGGCGCAGAGGAGGTGTGTCCCCTTCCATCTCGACGAGAGAGGAGTGAGGCTGTGGAGGGTGGGGTGGAGGGGAAGGGTACCTCTTCTTTGTTCACTCCCCTCTCTAACTGGTAGTGTTTGACTTCCCCAAGCCAGGAGTGGGTAATTCTGGAGCCCTGTGTGAGGCTGTTAGATCACTGAGGCCCAAGACAGCACCATTCTTTGCAGACCCTTGACAGAAAATATGTGGTAATGATATTGTCTCCTGCTGGGTAATAACACACAATTCAGACTGCCACATACTGCAGTCGCTGGGGAAAAAAATGGAGGGTAGAGAAAAAAAGAATTACACTGAAGTACTAGGGGAAAATGACAGGAGAAATGTCTTCATCCTGAAGTGCTATATTGGAAAAAATATTCACATTTTGCAGGACACTGCAGTAACAACTGCTTTGTTCTGCACGTCTGGGTGATGTGGCACCGGAAACACACCCACATCTGTGGCAGGAACAATATAGTTTATAAAACTGCCTTTTGTAAGAATCGATTATTCACTTGTGTTGTAATCTGGGAATTAAAGAAGGACAGTGGCTTCAAATGACTAAAGAGTAACTTGCTGCATTGTTGGTGTTGACTATAAACCGCATATTTCAACCATGGAGACCTTTAATTGTTTCCCAGACCACACTGGCAGCTTCAGCCTTGACCTTTGTGTTGCTCCACTCGGTACCCGGCTTGTAACTGTCAACACCATCCATCACTAGTCAATTTGGGCCTGGGACTGGGGCTGGTCCCCCTGCTGTACTGTGAAATTGTGGCATGTGATCCTTAATGTGCGTGAAGTATACAAGGCCTTGACACAATGCGTCAAGCATCAGGGGGGCTTCTCTGTGCTAGTCTATTAGCGACCCGCTGTGTCCCTGGCTGCCTGGACTTATTCCCAGGGATGAATGGAATAATAGTGTTGTGTCTGCATGCTTCTGAGACATCTTTAGCCCTGATGTTACCCAACACTGGCTGTTGATCAGAATCTCACATGGAGACATAGAATCTTATGCTGCGACTACATCTGCCAATACTGGTCCGCAAATACTAACAAAACAGTCAAATCTGGGCTTTCCTGCCTTTTTATGAAAGGAAAATCAACTGTCACCCACTCCTCACCTTGTCAAAATGATTTTCTCTAGTCCCAACTGCCACTGATAGCGTTGATGATCTTTTTGTCACAGACCTCGGCGCACTGCAGACGAGAATCTCTCTTCAAACATTTAACAACCAGAGAGGCATTGTGTGGTGGGCTAAAATAAATGTAAAAAAAGTTAGCGTTGATACTGCGTGACTGGGTGAAAAAGGATACGCGGCGAAATGGAAGAATTCCATCATCCCCTTCACTCATGAGCCGAACGGGGGGCTGAAGGGTTCAGCAGATTTTCACACATTTGCATAACACAGCCAGGTGAACCCAAGTGATTGAATTGGATGAGGCGAAGCGAACAAAAAAAAAAAAAAAAAAAAAAATCAAAGGGAACTAGAAAAATGATTGAAATGTTACAGAATTAACCTTTCTTTCCATGTAACAGTCGTCTAAGTCTTTTGTCCCAGTGAATTTGATATGCTGGACTTCGTTTTTCTGGTGAATAAAAACAGTGGTACCTGCCGTCTCCTTTCGCTGCTGCACCTGTATCCCTTTCACTATTGGTCCCAACCGGTCTGCGCTGGCCGAGCTCCATCCACGTGTCCTGTTTTGTCTTGTATTAGTGATGTAACACTAATGTCTGCACACCTTCCCCATGACTGGCAGCGACCGCTATAGAGTCACAACACGGCAGGAGGGGAAAAAAGCAATTTCTTGGTTCACTCTGAGGTTAATGTGCTGTTGTAATCTTTAGAGAGGCCTGTCCTTTTTTTTTTTTTTTTTTTTTTTTTAAGTTTCACAAAATAAAGGGTTGGACTATCGTAGGCGCAGGCCAATTAATCACTAAGCGAAAGAGTGGCTGGAAGCCATCCACCAGGAATGAGCCATGGTGAAAGAGTGTGCCCATGTGAGTGTGTGTCTTCCCAAAAAGAGCAAGTGTTTCATTTTGCTAGTATATGTGCTGACATCAGCTGGTGTGTATAGGGGAAAGGTTGGGGAGGAGTGGTGGGGGTGCTATTTGATTGTGTGTGTGTGTGTGTGTGTGTGTGTGTGCACATGCGTGCTGTGCTCACACAGTCAGGTAAGCCTCTCTAATTGCTGCTAGGTGCATTAGCACTCAACTACCTCTCTCCTTCTCCCCGTGTCTTTGTTTTTCCTCTCAGTGCCAGTCTGCGGGCAAGAAGACAATCAGACCAGAAGGGTCATTTTCTGCAAGAGCTCACTTCCCTCCTCCAAACCTCGCTGCTGACAGACTCACGCTCGGCAGAAGCCCTAAATTAACACTTGACGTCTGCAAGGCTCAGCCCTGATGAGCCCGCAGAGAGACAAAATGTCAGAAAACAAACACTCCATCATTTTTGCTTCATTTCCTCCACTGCTGGAGAAACACACTCACCTGGAGTGCTGGTGAGGACTGTGGTGACATTAACCCCAACCCCCCCCCCCCCCCCCCCCCCCCCCCCCCAACCCCACCCCCCACCCTCACCCCCCCCACCCCATCTGTTGCTGTGGATCAGCCATGATGCCTATAGGCCAAGGTGAAAGGCTGAGACCAAATATGTGGAGGGATGCTGAGCAGGACTGGTTATCAGGTAATTGTTAACAAGAAGAAACTAGTGGAGAAAGGGAGTTGTTTGACATGTGCTGGGTTAGAATGGAACTTGCTCTGCTTTATTCCAACACTAAAAAAAAAAAAACAACAAAAAAAAAGATGCAGAAAAAGTTGCAACAAACATGACCAAAATTCGAATGCTTTCTCTTTTCATGTTTCAGATATAAAAGTAATTTCTTCGTTTTCTTTCTGTGGTGTTGCATTTGTCTCCATACTACCATTAGAAAGTAAATGATTTGTTTTCCTGAGCACATCAACAACAACCCTTGTAATTATTCCTCACTAGGGATGTGCACAACACTCGGGCTCGACGCTGTAGAGTAGTATGATACTATTTGAAGCCTACTTCAAACACAGTTCCCCCGGCGAGTTCCGATAGTGCCCGCGTCTATTTTATTATTTGCTTTATCTTTTTGTTGCGTGAGGGTTTATTTGTTTACATGAGAGGGATTGGAGGTTTGGTGATCTGAGCAAATTGCAGCAGAAAGTACTTCAGATAGGAATGACTGTAATTAGCATGCTCTTAAATGTGGAACACTCTCCTAATGTTTTTGTTTACGCGGGGCAGCTGATCTGTGACTGGCTGCGGGGGCGGCCCACAGGCAGGTTAAAATCACTTGTCATGCCAGAGATCATCATTATGAGCTTACAATTGGTCAGTGTTGAGGAACAATCGATGAAGTGCCAGGTAGACACTCAACTACTAGCCAAGGATGCAGGATTGTGTGAGTGATTTTATCTTTATAGTTGTGTTTTCCAGAGTGGGTTATTTGGAAATATGAGTGTGGTCATAAGTGAATGTCCATATATGGTCATGGTCTCATGTTTTGGCTGGTGAATTTGTACTTTTTTTTTTTTTTCTTCTGCAGACTGAATGTTATTCTCCGAATCTCTGCATGTGCACTGAAGCATATGCTCCACGACACTCATTAAGAGTCGATTAAGAATTTGCTGGTGTGCCCAGTTATTCACTCAGTGATTATATTTCACTGAAGGATAATATCCAGGTAAATTAAGATTTCGATTTAATTTAGCCTGGGTTTTTCGCTGCATCTCCATTTCACATCAAGGGACAATTGAGATCTTATCAAGGATTAAAGTGGAGGATATTACACCCAATTTAAAATATGCACATCTACAATTGCACACACCGGCAAAGCTTCCACTATTGTACTGACAAGAAAAAAAAAAAAAAGGAGGGAAGAAAAAAAAAAAAACGAAGAGCGAAACAATTAAGCACCCACAAAACTCAAAGGACTGTGAGACACAATTCATCCGACTGGCAGGAGAATTCAGGGCGGAAATGGTAACTTAAAGAGTTCTTGAGAAAGTTGAAGAGAGGCAGCTGAAGAGAGGGCCACACGAAAGGAGCAACAGGGAGACGGGAAGTTGGGAAACACTGAAAAGGGAATGCCATGGTAGCCAGGTGACAGTGTGACAAAGTTGTGCTTGTTTAAAATGGAAATCTTCCCAGACTTCCTCCCTTTTGCCCTCCCTCTTTTCCTCCCTCCCTCACCATAGAGCCCTTTGCAAACACTAAGCTCCTGCGTCTGAAGTGGCAACACTTGAGATAGTGAAAGTGACAACATCTTAGCATAAGCTCAGGGGCTAAAGTGAAAGTCAGTGCACCCCCCCCCCCAAACCAACTTCTGTTTCCACCCACATCTTTCACTCTTGGTCTGTCATTCCTCTTAACCCTCTCATCTCCATGTCTAGGCCACACCGGGCCAAGTTGTGGGGATTGGGCATCCAACCATCCTGGAAAAGTTGCAGCTAGACATCAATAGTTAGATGCAAAAAGTGAAGGGTAAAAGTTTGTTAAAATGAGACAACTTCCCTCGTCTCTTCTCTTTCTAATTTTTATAGTCAGCTTTGGTCCTTCTTTCCACTTCCAGTCACAGGTGCCTCCAAACAGAACTGGAAGCATGTAATCCGCCCAAATCCAGCCTCTTCCGAAGAGTGTAAAACCAGGAATGTTCTGTGGGGGTCACTGGATTAGACAGAATTCATGGTGGTAGCTTGGCTTGAGAGGAGGAATTAGAGGAGTAGAGGAAAAAGAGAGTGAAGACTGAACTGGGCTTGTATTAAAATGAGCTTACCAGGTGGTCTCCCTCCCAAAAGTGGACACAGTGTGTCAAGTAATCTGAAAAGCCCCCGGGTGTTTGTTGCTCATTGGCCAGAGGCCTGGTAAAAAGAGGGAGCGCAGGACTGAGAGACGCGGGAGAAAGAAGAGGGGGCTGGCCAGGGAGGTGGCACTGATGTAGCCATTGAGGCCTCAGTGAAATGTCTGTCAGGCTTGGTTTACCACAATCACAGCAGTGATTAGGGCCCTTTTGATGACAGGTTTAGTTGTCTGTCCATTGGAAAGAAAGTGAGAAAGGACAAGAGAAGGGGGTGGCGATGCGGGGAGCAGGGTTGGGTTGCACTGGGAGTCTTTAGGGGTGGGCGTTTACGCACTGTTGCAGGAAAATGGGAGGGGTGGAGATGGGGGTTGGGGGGGGTTGGGGGGGGTATATTAATGTCTTACACCAGGGAGCTCCTACGTAATTTCCCAGCAGGTCGTGGGGTCAGGTTTGTATTTAGTTAGTGGTAATGATCTCGTTAGGGATCTGAATGGACCACCGTCTAAGCCCATTGAGGATAGCGAGTGTGCCTCCCCATCCCCCACCTCTGCCTGCCTTGTGTGGGCTTACACAGCCCGTGAACTGTGATTAATGGACTTCCAGGGCTTAATAACTTGCAAAACAGTATTAAACAAGGGAGGCCCCAGGACAATCGGAGAGGCTACCCAGGCGGAGTAGGAGGTGGCTGTAAACAGCGCCTGGCAACAATTGCAATGCATGGAATTAACTGAGATGGGCCACTCACAATGCTACAGCTGGCTAGTGGCAGGGAGCCAGGCCTGGGAGAAAGCTTCACTGGTGCTTCCAGGTGGCCCGGACCAGGCCAGGCCTTTTCAGTTTTGTAAGTGTTAAAAAATAGAAGGGGAGAAAGGCTACATTTGTGATGGTGAGACAGTGAGAGGAAGCCATTGAGCAGAGACAAGAAAGAGATTAAAGAGCACAGAGAGTGATAAGCAGATAATGGGGGTAGGGGTGTGTGTGTGTGTGTGTGTGTGTGTGTATGGGGGTGGGGGGGGTGGGGGGTCATTCAATAGAACAAGTAATCCTTGACATGCAAGCACAATTATGAAGCCTTTTGTCTCTTGTGCCTATTTCAAGGCAGAATCTATAAAGAGGCTAAGCAAGTATTGTGACCCACATAAACAAGTACGCAGACGCAGATAAAAAAAAAACCCAAAACAAAACAAAACAAAAAAAAAACACACACTCATCTTTGCAAACACACACACACATTTCATCAACAGCTCCAACCCTGCACCGACACATCTCCTGTCTGTTGTGGGTCCCAACACCCCCCAACACTTGTGCCCTCTCTTGCTGGAAACAAATGACCCCAGCATGGAGTCATGAGTATTGATGTGTTCAGACCACCCTCCACTCTGCCTCAGAGCTTGTCTTTTCTCCTCAGAATTAGTGTGCATTTTATGCCAGTATAATGCATCTGAGATTTGTAAATACAAGCAAAGGACATCACTTGCCATGCCAAACGAAAAGTGCTTCTTCATGGACGACAACTACATTGTATTCTGAACTAATCTTTATCAGCGGCAGTTAATATCAGACATAAAAAATATATAGAACTGCATGGACAGTGGTAGGGATACGTTCAAATACTTTAAAGTCAATAAATAAATCTTCTTTTAAATGTTTTGTTTAATTTTCTCATCTTATTAAAATATTTTGAACGTGTGTAAAGTGACTGTGGAGAAAAACATCAGTGACTTTATTACAGAAAATAGATCCTGGAAACAAACAGCAAAATTGCACAGTGTGTGTTCAATTATAGGCAATTATAAAACAATTTGCAAAGCTTTTGATGAAAACAGGAACAGGTAGTTTCTTCCATCACAACGCATGTGATATACATAATTTTGCACAACACAATGTAGCCAGTTGTTATCTCTTAAAAATACAACATATTTTACTATGATCTAAATTATCCTCCTTAAGAATAACAAAAAGCACATAACTTTAACTCGTTCCTTGTTCCCAGAAAACAGAATAAACGAGTATGATACAGAAGCAGAAAACAGCAGAGGCTTCGCTCCTTCTGCTGTTTGATAGTCTCTCCAGTTTGTTGGCTTTTCTTAACAGTGGCTCCTCTCCGAACGAGGGTCACTTGGGTCACTTGGGTCACTCGGGTCACTCGGGTCACCCTAACCTGCTTTTCTTGTTGGTCAGAGATGAGTTGGACAATGGCTGACTTTGCCGTTCGCTCTGGTGTGCAGATCCAATGGGTCTCCAAAATATTTGCCCAAAGCCTTTATTATTGAGCAGCTGAGCAGTTTGTTGCCACCGTCTGACGATGCTCCCCTAATGTCTGTGTGTGTGCATAATACTAATGTAATGATGAGGACCCCCCCCCCCCCCCCCCCCCCCAACACACACACACACACACACACACACACACACACACACACACCATAAACAAATCAATTCTGAGTAGATTTGTTTTAAAACCAAAAATGCACAAGTATTTCTTAAAGTGTTTATTTAGAAGCAGCATGTATTCAATACAGCTATTTATTTAGATTTACATGTAAATATGACATTTAATGTGTTTGTGTGGGACAACATACTGTTATCTCTGTGTCTTCCTCTCTGTCATCACAGCTATTGCCCCAATCTCCGCCTCACCCCACCCCACTCACACGCTCTTGTATCGGGGTGTAGGTGCGGCTGGTGCTCGTGGGGGCCTTGGCCCTGATGAGGCCGAGAAGGGACACACTGCTGCGCTAAGCCTCTGGCTCCCAGCTCTATCCCCACCTCCTCACATCATGAATAATGCAACAGAGAAATACATTTATCTTTTAATAGCGCCAGCCCCCTGGCTGAGACCGTTCAGTCTGGCCCAAACTGCCGCAGCACAGGGATGAGGTTTCTGAACAACCCTTACACACACACACACACACACACACACACACACACACACACACACACACACACACACACACACACACACACACACACACACACACACACACACACACACACACACACCACCCTACCCGTGATTGTCTCTGCACCTTTTGAAGTTGGGTGCTTCTTAGTGTCCTAGAGATGGGTAATCAGGCTTGATTTTGAAAGGGTCAGGTCATCTTTTGAAGGGGCGGTCATCCCCAAGTTCAACCAAGAAGGGCTGCGTTCATCGTGTAGGAATCACTGTAATTTTATCAGACTTACTCACAGCCCAATGTCAAATTTGCAAGAGAACGTGAGAATATTCTACAATGGCAACGTAAAAGAATTGTTCTCTTAGCACCTATTTAAAGTCGCAGCTGGGAAAAGAGTCACATTATTGATTTAAGAATGAAACCTTGACAGAAAAAAATACAAATAATAAAAATAATAATAAATAAAGATCCAGCATCGTTTCACAATGCAAAAATATTCCCCTTGAAATTCCTCCACAAATGTGAATATCTTCATATTTGTCAAAAATGTAAACAATCGTGTCCGTGTACATTTTGCTAAAGTTATTTTCCAAAACTGAAATGGATTTTTCTTTTTTAAAGAGAACATGGAACAAACAGTGATGTACTGGACATTAATCTAACACACTTTACATACCGCTGCTGAAAAGAAGCAGAGTGGAACTCGTGCACATTAAATAAAAACACCTTCCACCTTTGTTGCCACGCTGATATGATTTCTATGAAATGAGTCCAGTTCCTAATGTGCTACGTATCATTGCACCATGATATGACATATAACATTCTCTCTCTGTGTTTAACAAGGATCAGGAGGATTTCAGTGCAGCCTCCTCGTCCTTATTGCATCCACATCTATACATGTGCGCTCTGAGGACAGGACTTAAACCTCTGTCGGTCTTTGCTGCTTTAAGGCTCAGACGACCTTCGCTGCAAAAGAAACTAAAGAGGAACTGCAGTGGCGTCAATGTCAATTCAGCCACTATTCATCAGAGAAAGTTAAACACAATAATCATAATAAATAATAATAAAAATACTTAATAATTTCTACTTGAGTGTGGAAGAATTATTTATATAAATGTACACATTTTACATAAATTTTATATATATATATATATATATATATATATATATTCTTATTTAAAAAAGTTACGACAGCTTCTACGAATTTTAAAAACGAATGTTCGAGTTACTGTAAATATTGTACTTAAATGTAATGTGATTTTTTATTTTTTATTCTAACAGATTAATTTATCTCAAATGTATCTTGTGATTTAATAAAAAAAAAAAAAAAAACAAAAAAAAAAAACAACCATTCAGTGAATCTATTTTTGAACATTTTTGGTTCAATATATAAATACAGGAATCATCGATGCCAAAAATTTTACTTGCAGAGACATTTAAGTCAGACAATTTATGTCACTAAATTGTGATCACACTATTGTATAAATGAAAAACATGCAGATGACAGCGAGGCTGACATCACGTTTTCAGCAATAATAAGTTCAAACACACACTTCTTCCCAACATGCCCCCTCCTCACCCTGTCTCAACACACACAAGAAAACCTAAATCTCTTTGTTTTTTTTGTGTGTGTTTTTTTTTCATACCCGCACGCACAAGCCACACGGCAAGAAACCCTTCTCACCCACCACTCCCCTTCACCCAAAGCCTTCGAGCAGCCGTGGGCTTGTGTGGTCATGCTTCAGTTGCCCGGTGTTGGGGATGGGGCCCTGCTACAGCCGTAGCTGTAGATGGGTCCCGGCCAGCAACTCCTCAGCTCCCTGCTCTGCTCTGTGGAAGGCAGAGAAGCTGAAAGCACCATTTATCATCACTTGTGTGGGCAGCATCACCACGGCAACGCTCAGGCTGGCAAATGCCACTGCTGTGAATACTAATGAGGCTCTTGGCAGGCCTGTGTTGGCGTAAATGGGGCCAGAGTTGTAGTCTGTGTGCGTGTGTATGTATGTGTTTGCGTGTGCTGGGCTCCAGGAGGGCTACAGTAGAGGTAAACAGTCCAAAGGAAATCAATTAAGTGTTTCCACAGTGTTTGGCAAGAGCTCTAATCTTCAGCACCACATTTTAAAATAAGGGCAAAATCTGCCTTTAATACCTCCTCTGCTTTCTGCATGACAATAAACAAGCAGGCAACAATAAACAGCCAAGCACAGCTGAGCTTGACTAAGTCTTTACTTTGAGAAAACACAAGTGAAGTCATTATTCCAGAGTTCTTGAGCTTTTTCTCCCATGCAGCATGTTAGTTCTTACAACTTAAAATTGTACAGTGAAACAAAGTAACAGCATTCATTTCCTCAGAGCTTTATACTTTCCGAACGCAATATTTATTAGTTAAGCCTACTGTTATGATTTAAAGTTGTGCTGTACCTCCCTGAGTAGACGTGGGAAAGCATTTGAGCTCCTGTTTTCAAGCATCAGAGCACTGACATGAACTGGAGCACACCTGCCTCTCTTTTTGCCACTGAGAGCAGCTTTTAGTTACCATTGGGCCTTTATGCCACCACCTGTGACTAAAGCTTCTTTTCTCTGCTTTACTATGACTCTTATGGTGCAGTGATGTTGTGAATATTTTGGACCGGGGGATGTCTTGTTGGCTCTGAGCTCTGAACTGAGCTACAATCTCCTCATTACCTCACTTAACGTGAGAAGCCAGAGTAAATGCATATATTTTTGAAAAAACCCATCACATCGACTTGCCGTTAATTTCCTTCACTGATGACACGTGTTTTCCGGTATGGCAAGGCCTTTTGGGTTTTCTCTGCCTATTAGCGGGGTCGTACTCCTGGGATATTCAGGAGTTGCTTAGCTTACGAAGAAGAGTGTTTGCGTTTTGTGCACAAATCTGTTTACGCATATGTGAACTCGGGGGCTATTGGGCACACTATGCTTACTCATTCTTACAGAGTGACTTATTAGTGCTAATTGAGAAGGACAGCTCAGACGGGCACAGAGGAGTGGTTGTCACACAAGCGTGACACGAGTGTAGAGGCAGGCAGTGCCGGGTGCTCTTCCCCGGCTTCAGCCCTCCCTTTTCCTAAACCCCACAACCACCACCACCTCCTCCTCCTCCTCCTGGTTGTCCGTGGCCCCTGGCTTGGTCAGGCCGAGTGGCCACAGAGTGGGCTCTTTGTCTGTACACAGCCATTAGCAGTCAGTGGACTTCAGAAATGTGAGCGGGACAAGGCAGTGGACAGAGGCGCAGACAGAAACACGGCTGTCTGAGACACTTAGGAAGTCAACAGCTGACGGAAGGGCCAACACAAAGGAAGAGCTGCTGAAGCATGGGGAGCATGATCAGCATGGAATATAGACCTCCCTCGCTTTGCTCATGTACTTCACGTTTTGCACACATTAATAACTACATGCAGCACATACGCACATAAGCATGCTCGGTACGCTTCCGGGGAAAGCTTTCTCTCCCACACAAACAGTACATGCACGCTCACAAACTAACAGGACTGCACACGAGTGCCTCTATTAGCTGGTGCAGACGATGCACCGACACAACCACATGATAGGAAAGGCATTCTGTCTGCCCTGAACCCTCTAGTTAATGATGAATCAACTGGTGGCGCGGTGACACTAAGACCTCTTCCCGAAAATACTCCATACTATTATTTAGCACTTTTTTTTTTTTTTCCCCCCTCGAAGATACTAATTCCGACGATTATTTAGAACCATAATAGCTGCAATTATATTCTGCACAAACCGATATAAGGTATAAGCACCAATTAGTAACTGGTCATTATCTTAAGCATTAGGTTCAGAGAGAGTGAAGTAATAGGCAACCATTCAGTAACCTTTGCGCATAAAAATGACTGTATAGTGCCTCAGTAATTAGTGGAGCTTGTTTTGCCTTCAGTCTTGAAAGTGGGTGTTGTATTCAGTAACCTGCATTACTGCTTAATGCTTGCAGTCACATTGTGCTATTATAGAGACAGCCTTGCTATTAATCAGCAGCATGAGGACAGTGCCACATTTAATTATTCTCTCTTTCGTTATAGGAAGGGAGATCTTTCACCAAGTAATTTTTCTCTCTCTCTATCTGCTCAGAATTTAAATAAAAACATTTAATTAATGGACTTATGTGAATAAATCTAAACACACACTGGTGTGTAGATGACAACACATACTGCTATGTAAGCCAAATTCCAAGCGTATGTTTTAATGCCCTGCTGAAACAGGGTGATTTCTTTTTTTTATGACATAGTAAACGTAAAATGCTTGAATATATATAAAAAAAAAAAAAAAAAAAAAAAAAAAAAAAAAAAAGCTCTGTGTTCAAATGGTACATAATAGCGATTGCTTGCGTTTTGTGCTGCATGTGTGTGCTTTTGTAAAGCCAGGGCAGCAAGGATCACAAGAGCGGTATCAAAGCACTTGGCCGCCATGCGAAATGTCTTCTCGCAGCAGGAGGTTGTGGGATTGTTGTCGGCATCCCAGCTCTCTTTGAATGTCAGCCTCACTAACAGGGCAGTGGGCCTGCACGGCACCGCTGACAGCACAGCAACACTTTCAACTTTATTCATTAATTTTTCCCCTTTTTTTTTCCCCCCCTAGCACAGCGCCTCACAGTGGCAAAGACGACAACAAACACGAAGCATTCTGACTCTTTCTTTCTTTCCTTTTTTTTGAAACTTCTTTTTCCTCTGAAGAAAACATGTTTCCTCTGTATGTGCACTAATGTTGAGGTGAACATTGGGTCAGAGAGTTTTATTCAACTTGACGTATGCTGCGAGACACATACAAGACTTGTGAAAGAAGCAACCCAACATGCTTCTGAGTACTGGGACAGCTGAACACAACAGCTTTGCACATAAATCACGCTCACCCCAACACACAGGATCTGCTTAATAGATGTTTAACTAAACCCCCTCATTTCAAACAGTTTGACCCCAGTTCGCTAAAACACAATGTGAGAACTCCCCAAGGATTAGGCCCTGACCTTCTGGGGAATGGAGGGAATGGCCCACACGGGTTATAAAGGAGACGGCCATTGTGCTGTCCAGGCATGGGGGAGGACAGTGTGAGCGAGATACATGCCAGTGGGAGGAGATAGCCGTGTCGTAACGACATCTTGATGGAGCATCTTTCCCACCCACCGGAGCTGCACCAGCTCTGTATGTATTTTAATGAGGCTTTGTGTCTACCCACATATAGCCCCTGTACTGACAGGGAGCGTGTTTGCAACATGCTCACCCTTTGTCGCAGCACCCAATCATATAATCGACTGGTCAACTAGATTTATTCTCTTCGCTCCATGTGCACAAGGACGTAAACGGCGCAAATTACCTTTTTGTTTTCTTTTTAACAGACACGGCCCTGCATAGTTGGCAGGGGTTGTAGCTACGGAGGGAAGTGAAAACCAAACTGTGATGCGTTAGTCTCAACAGCCCCCCTTTAGGTGTGGCTTAAATAAATACTTCAAAACTTAACAAATCTGTAATTTACAAAAGGCACTGTGATGTCGGAAATGTTTGTCCTGAAGATTAATTTGCGTTTCATATTTTGTATTAAAATGATAACTTTTACTTTTGAAGCACCATCTTTTCATACCAAAGTGCCTGTACTGAGAAGAAAGTGAATCTGGGGTAATTTTATTTTCTTAAGCGGGGGATATGGCAGGGTTGGAGAATCCAATTGTGTGCCAGGATGCAATTCAGATTTTATTTTCTTGGTTACTGACCTTGATCCGGGGAACTAGAGGGTCAGAGCCTCTCCAGTCTCTATTGTAGGCTCGAATAGAATGTTAATGAATTGGTCTGCTGAATTTTAAATTTGCAGAACCCTTTCAGTACCCAGTCAGACTGCTGTGGCATGTTGAGTGCCTTTGGCGACTAGACATGCAAAGTCTGCCTCACTAAGTGTCTGCCGCTGACTGGAGAAAAGGTGGGTGGGTGGGTGTACTAAAGCGATTTCAACCACTGTAGAAGGGCAAGTCTTTTTTTTTTTTCTCATGAAAAAACAGCTGATAAAAGGAGGTAGGTAGTGAATGGAAGAAGAGACGAGGTTGGGTTGGGTGAAGTTGTATGATTTTAAGGTATGGGTAGTTGGCGCAAAGGGTGTTACTACGGCTACAATTGGCTGCTTTGTGACTGTGAAGGTTTTTCTGCTACAGTACAATGGTTGATTTAGGGTGCGCCCAGTTCCCCGCCCCTTCTCTCGCTGGCCCCGGAAGTGCTTCATTTTTGTTCAGAGGACAGCTACACGGCTCTGTTCATCTTCCCTTGCTTTCTGATTGGGTTGGCACGCTCCAGAAGGGCATGAGCACTGATTGTTTCACACAGAACCTGGCATACTATCAGCTAGGAGGATTGTTTATTGAGGGAGAGGCAGGACAGAAATCAACAAAGAGAGCCAAGAGCCAACAGTGGCTCTGAAAACCTCCATAGACAAGTCTTCAAAGGAAACAAGCATCTGTACGGCACCTACCAGGCCACAAGGAAATATTACAAATAGCAACAGAATACTCATCTCTGTAGTGCCACCTCAATCAGTGGGTTTTGTTGTCAAGTATTAAACCCCTCTGAACCAGGATGGTCTGCATAACACCAGCAACCGTTCGATGACAGATCACAGAAGAAGATCAGTGTGACTGTTGATACAATAAGCAGAGGTGGTTATTGATGATGGGTTCATCATTTTAAAAGCACTTTAAGTGGCCAGCAATGCGAGGAAAAAAAAAACTACATAATTGTAGTGCATTTACAATTTTTGTTCATATTACGTGTTTTTTTTAAAGTCTCAACGTGGTTTAATGACAGTAAGAAGCAATATCAGCCAATGTTAGGTGTATATCTATACACACACACACACACACACACACACACACACACACACACACATATATATATGTTTAACGTCAGTTGACTGACGAGCTGAGCTGAGTTTCACCTCCCATTTGGCAGCATCTAAATGAAAAAAAAAAAAAGGGTTTATCCTTTTTGAGCTTGGCTGAATAGAATAGATCACACAATTCATTTAGCCATCCCTATTTCTTTTTCACGGCCCTGCTCAGAGTTGCTGTATACAAGGATGAGTGAGTTGTGGCCTCGCGCTAGCCTCCGTCTCCCTGAAATACGAGAGGGAGAAAAAGGCAGCAAGTAAACAAAAACACATCTTGGAGTTGCTTTTCCTTGCTTCTCCATCCTACTCATTTTGAAGCAGGTGTGCAAAGAATGTCAAAAATTCAGAGAGTCGTCTTTTTATATACCTTTCTGTCAAGTATACCCCCCCCCCTCTTCCCCTCCCCCTCAGGTTCAGGTAGAAACCAGTGTCTGATGGCACATCTGAGGCACTCTGAAACAACCCAGGGAGAAAGGAAGAGCAATACAAGTAAAAGAGAGGAGCGAGATGGCTGTTCACACGAGAATGCGAGCTTTACTGGGCACCAATGCGCACGTCATGACTGTTTTTGTGTGCTTGCAAAGGACACACCATGCAAAGATTGTGCAGAAGTCTATGCCATGGCTGGTCTCACACGCTGTTCAACATACCTCAAAGAGAAGGGATTTTCCCTCTTTGTTTCAAATTTCACAGGCTGCTCAAATGGGCACAGACATGCCTCAAAAATAAATAAGTGGATGTATCAGTGGCCAACATCTGCAGATTATGATTAGCATTTGGAAATTGCGTCCTTGAATGAGATTTAGTTGTCGACTGTCAGTCTTTTCTTTATGAGTGCAACTCCTATTCTGGGGAACTCGAGAGTAATGCTTTGTCCTTAAATTGGCTGCAATTTGGAGGGGGAAAGAAATCCTCTTCTCTCTATTCCCCTCTGTCCGTTATGATGTGCTGTCTGAACAAGAAAGAGACACTATTAATTGTGTTGAATATGAATAGCTGTATTTGGTTAAACAGTTTCAAAGGCGTTTGGCCCAAAGGAACTTCTTTTCCTCTTCTTTCCCCTCACTGTCTGTTCCTGCTTTTTTCTCTCCCTCTCTCTGTTTATCAAGATTTTCCCTTCCCTCTCTAATTTTACACTGAGCGAGCTGACTGCTTTAGTGAAGCTGCATTATCTTATGTATTCAGCTTTCAGCTCCTCTCCCTCTCCCGATGAGGCGAGGCTTAATTGGGCTCCGGCTTTAAAGTCTGTAGAGCTCTCCACTTGCTCATAGAAACACATTCAGGGGCTGCTCATTCACTTCAAGTATGTGTTAGATGTACAAATATTATTTACTTTTATACTTCAAATCAAAAGGCACACACTTCCTGCCTCTCTGCACACAGTCCGTGCAGGAGAATTCACAATTCAATTCACTTTAGGGCACACACCCCCACCCCCCACCCATCTTTGTCAACTGCATTACAAAAATGAGCTGCTGCTTCCTAACAAAAGTATTATTTAAAAGAACTGTTTCATTACACTGCAATGATGTGGTTGATAAGAATAACCCTTTTCAAGGTAATAATTATTAGCCTACCTTTCTGTGGTGCAGAAAATAAAGAAGCCACGTTTAAATCTTTCTGAGACAAATACAGCTTTTTATCTGCAATGTTCAAATTTGTATTTTAATGTTGTAAATAATTTCCTATGTCTGACAAATTCTAAAGACATCACATTTTGTTAACCAATGAGCCTAATAATAACAATGGAAGAGAGCACGTTCCTGGATTGTTTCCTAATAATTATTTCCTGTCCATGTTTTTCAGTGAGAGAAAAAAAAACAAAACAAAACAAACAAACAAAAAAAAGAAAAAAAAGAAAACATGCATTGGGCACACCCCAGACAATAAAAATAGACAGAAGGCAGAAGTGGAAAATTAAGGTTTCACATCTTGGAGATCAGGCAACGAGAATGGCTTTATAGACACTCCTGCATTCCTCACAACTAAACGACCTGAGCAATTAGCTGCACCATTAGAGCCTGGAGAAGTGGAAAGGAGCTGTTAAGAGAAAAACAGTGGAAAGAGGAGGAGAGGGAGAGTGTCAAAAACAGAGAAAACTTGGTGGCTCTTGCTCCACAGTGAGCAACTGTGTGCTCCTGTGAAGTGTCTCGGTTGCTGCACGTTGACGACGCCGGGGCCATTTCAGGCGGGAGCTGATGAACTGCAGATGAACAATTTTGTACTTCGCTTAGACCTGAGCTTACAGACAAACTCCTCCTCATTAGTTTGTCACTTGCTTGGGTGGCAGGCACAGGAATAAATGAGACCACTATCAGCGCCTGCCTTGATAAGCTGCCTTATCTCATTAGGTTCCACATCAAAGTTAATCAGAGATGGGAATAGTAATTGGCCGACTAGACAATGCCACAGATCATGGGGCTTTTGTAGTGTATGTCATCTCCAAAACATCAGCAGGCTGGGGCTGGAAGATAGGGTGCATCTGCTCGGGAGAGAAGGAAAGAGGAGTGTGTGTGTGTGGGGGGGAGGGAGGAGCTGAGGGGGAGTGAGAGCTGGGAGTGAGTGTGCATGATGAGGAGCAGGGGGTGTGAGAGGCAGCGAGAGGGAGAGAAGGGATAAGAGGGGAAAGGAGTAATGGCAGAGGCATAACAAGCAAGCTGCTCAGAATTAATGAGCTTACTCAATAAGAAAAGAATAACCAATCAGTGTGTGTTGGGCAAATATAATTTGGGAATAATTGCTTGATTGCTTTTCTATAGTAGTCTGATTTGACCACACACAAGAACTGAGAATTAAGATGTCAAGACAAGAATTAATTTGGCATGCGAGGGCACACAAATGTTCCTCTCGCTCCCCACTCAGGCGGCTTGGAAGCCAGCAGAACCACGAGTTGGAGCACACTAATGATGAAAACATAGTGGTAGATTGTGTATTCATTCCCCAGCCTCTATTTTACATAAAGAAAGCCATGGCCAATGCCACAGATGTTAGGATATCCAAAAAAGAAAAAAAAAAAAAATGTGCGCATAGTAGCTCATTTAATTGGCATTTTTGCATATTACACTCCATTGTTGATAGCTAGTTGCAGCTGATTGCTCATTTTGTTTCTTCAATGATTCCAGTTTGCCCCCCCCCCCCCCCCCCCCCCCCCGCTTTTTTTCTTCTTCTTTGTTGTTGTCGTAGGAGTAACCGTCTGCGGTTAGGAATTGGCGCATTTTGACGTCCGCCGTCCCTGATCAGTTCTCATTTCTAAAGACTTCTCTCGTGTCTCGATTGCCAGTTCGCGGAGCCTGAGTGTGCCTTTCATTACCTCCTACCTGCTACCTGCTTTGAGAAATCAGTCTCGACCTCACTCACACACCCTTGTGGGAAAGGCGATGATGAAATGTTTTTGTCCTCTAACAAAGTGCTAGTGGTCAGAGTAACACATTAGAGAATAACTGATAAGGCGATGGCTAGGAGAAGAGCAAAACAACACCCACCCTAGGACCTTAAAACACACACACATGCACACACACACACACACACACACACACACACACACACACACACACACACACACACACACACACACACACACATGGCTAATGATACACACACATAAACCCTCCAAGCTCCATGTCCATTACAGGATGCTGTAATCGGATCTACAAATGTACACATGGCAGGAGTCTATTAATAGTAATCACACAGTGTGATGCAGGATAGAATACAGCATTAGTCCTACATTTAGAATAGATTCATCCGACTCCCAGTCAATTTAGTTTTGAATAAAAAATATATCCCAACCTGACTGCATGCATATGAATGGCCATATATATATTTTTTCCCACATGTGTTCTGTCCTTAGTTCCAATTAGGCTGAAAACACTGCCGCTGTGTCGGAGGCTGCTCAGACCATCTCAGTTATCACGTCTCTGCAGGTTCCGCAACTAAGGCTATTCATTTTCAGATGTGCGTGCGTGTGTCAGCGTGCCCATGTCCATGTGCACTGACATTATTTGAGCAGTGAGGTAAGTAAAAGGAATAAATAAGCAGGCAGAGGTCCTGTCACTGTGATGTTATTGGTGCCCAGGGTTTGCCTCCGGCATTATGAGAACAGGCACACTGCCACATCCCTCACTGTCATACACACACACACATTTGCACACATACCTGTGTGTTGGGGATTTAGGGCACATGCTTTAGGTAAATTTGCTTTGATCCGCATTGCACCTAATTGAGTCACAGGCAATGTCTCTATTCTCACATCAACAAATTTGAAAATGTTAGATTATTTCACTTGGGGATTAAACCTAATTTTATTGTGCTACACATTAACCTATTAGGCTGATTCATCTGCATTGCTAATGCTTTGGTGCAGACAGCTGTCAGTGCCCTGGAAAAAAAAAAAAATATGATCGTGCAATCCTTGAATGAGTGATCCCTGCACCGATTAGTGGCAGTGAACTTCGCTGAGCCCAAGTGATAAGGCTGCAAAATTCCCAAGTTGCCAATAGCTCCGAAAATTATCAGACTGTAGGCAAAAGAAAAATTGTGCCTTCCGGCTCAGGGGCTTCAATCCAGGGTTTGCCCAGATTGACATTATTTAAGGCTATGGAAATGGGCTCTGGCTATCTAGAGGATTGCTATAATAAGAAAATTTCCAGTCACATTTATGAATATGCTGACAGGAGAGGATGGGGGAAGTACATACAAATACACACACACACACATATATATATATATATATATATATATATATATATATATATATATACATTCATATATATATATGTGTGTGTGTGTGTGTGTGTGTGTGTGTGTGTGTGTGTGTGTGTAGTATATTTATATTTAGTGGCCCTGCGATGGACTGGCAATCTGTTCAGGGGGTACCTCTGCCTTTCGCCTCCAGAAAGCAGGCTCAAGAAAGCAATTTTAGAGTAATTTCACAATTTTTATGATCTAATCTGGAGAAATAAATAAACAGACATGCATGGAAGGACAACCTGTAGCTGTAATATTCTTAGATGACCTCAACAATCTTTACTGAGAAGCTCCTGTAACAGAAGTCACTGTGACTCTATATGCAGATGAACTGCATTGTGTTTTTTTGTAAGCTTGATGCAGCAGAAATGGAAACACAATCCCTTCAGTTACCTCCCGTTGTTTAGTCATGACATAATGCCACTGCAACAAATACACAGCAGGTTCAATGTGGAAATATTCGAACATTTTATTTTACTGTCTCGGCACTAAAATAAATGTGTGTTTTATAGATTTAGCAGCAGTGCACATTTTGTAACTCTGCTGCAGTAAAACCTCAATAGTGGACAGACATTGGCACATTGGCACTTTTTAACATGCACAAGCTCTGGTGAATTGATGCCACTTTGCAGAGCTCAAGACAAGTGTGCACGTGATGGGCAAACGCATTTGTGTGGTGTACAATGCAGCGTGTGTGTTTCTGCATGCATAAATGCAGCACGTCTGATTCATTTAAAAAAAAAATGTGTATGTGTTGGTGAGCGAATGAGCATGTTATCATCACCTGTAAAAATGTGTGCTGAACGTGGGGTGGAACACAGCCCCTGAGTGCCTATTCAAATGAGCACATCAACCGCCAGCCAGCCCCTCATGTTTCCAACCTTGGAGGGTGACACTGTCACGTACATCCTCCACCCTGGATACATCGCTGTGTTTTAATGACAAGCAGAATATTAATCCGGTCGAACTGTTTACCGGGTTCTATTTTTTTAATTATCTATTTTCAGTTTTGTTTAAGCGCTATGCAAATTGCACTGTATCTGTCTGTGTATGTGTGATTTATCAGGGCTATGTGAATGTGGTACTGGACACTTCAGCATGCCTAATGGATGCAACTTCATTGGATATGGTCATTACCATGGATGTTCAAGAGTGATGTGACCTCACATTATCACAATAGATCCCTTACTGTTCTCATCCACTGTCTAATTACATATGGCTGCTGGGCATAATGCACCGTACACACAATATCCACCTTGCAGAGGCTGAATTGAATTTATCTGTTTTGAACACTTAGTAAATTTTATGATGCTGGATGTTTCATCGGCCTACATGTTTCACTTAATGGTAGTGGGTTTAATTTCATTTAAAAAGTAAGGCCAATCCTTTAACACAGATCCTAGTGAGTAAAAAGTCTAGTACTGCGCTAAGGTTCAGCACTGCCAATCTGCAGCCCAGCGGCCGCAGACTTAATGTGGGGTGTCGCAAAGCACAAAGGCTAATCAATGTCAGGGTGGAAGCAGAGAATACCCCGGCCCACCCTATTTGACTTAACTGCTCCGTTTGTGCTCCTACTGATCCTGTGGTCTTTGTGTACATTGTAATGAGTGCTGACATAATCCTGCGGATTTTCCTGGAGGCCAAACCTTTGCCACCCCCATCAGGTCTGGGGTTTCTCCTTCGATCAGGAGGGCGGCCGGGGGGGGGGGTTCCACGATGCCCCCCGACTCCCATGAGATACTTACATTTAGGGATGGTTTAAAGCTCTCTGTGATTGAGCTAGTAACCTATTTTAATCCTATTAATATCAGCCAACAAAAGCTAAATCTGCTGCAGGACAGGAAAGGCTGGGGTTGAGGATACAAAATAAGCCCTAGAATTAGAAGAAAATATTTTGGAAATTAAAAATTGTTTAGTAAAATGAGGGTGAATTGAAAAGCATACCTTTGAAAGTCCTTTAACGAGCAAAAAACGCTGGGAACAAAGGAAACAAGAGGAGGAAAAGGAAAAGATGCCTAAAATTATGAACAAAACACATCTTTGTGTCAAGTCAGCCTCAAAGAGGTGACCCACCAATGGCTACTGTCAAATACACACAAGGTTACCTCATTCAGCAAATATCCTTCTCAGAGCTTCAAGGACATGCTATTGGCAGAAAAGAGTGATAAATGTACAAAGATACTGCAGCGCAGGAAGTGTGTCCAGTGTCTTGTGGGTGTTGGCACTCCGAGGTCGAGGAACAAAAACTGAGGAGCTCTCAATGCACTTTTGTTTTGGGTGCATCATAGGGCAAAAGGGCCAAGTATGCTGGTGGTCCTTGCCCAAGCCCGATCAGGGAGGGAAGGGTTTTACACAGCTAGTGTGGCGGCTTAAAACCCCCCATTGTAGAAAACAAGAGGGGAGTGACAGGGTCCATACAGACAGAAAGTGTTCTTTAGCCAAACAGGGCAGGATATGACTCTTAAAGGGTCCACGGGGTGAATGAACAATAACTTTGGTGAAGAATGAACCCCAGTGTACGGAACACTGATACTGCAATTCTTTACTAGGTGTCTTCAGTCATCTCGCAGTTATGTGCTCTGTGCTTAGACATACACTCTTGTCTGTTCCAGTTTCATCATGCCTCTATCTCCTACCTTTGCTCACTGTGATGTGCATTTTTCATTATAGTGGTCTGATCCAGAAGTTACCCATACAGAAGATGACATTTGTCACTGTAGGGTCTAAGTAATGAACTCATGACACGCCATCATAGCTGTTCGGGGTAGTCTTTGACATGGGTCATCAGAGATAGGAGCTTTAACCGAAGATGCGCCAGGCCATGAACCAAAACTCTAAGGGGAATAGAGGATATTGCGGTTCACGTCACTAACATCATTATTTAGACACAACATGGAAAAACCCTCTTTTTTTTCCCCTCTTTCCCTGTAGAGTACCTTTAGCGCGGTCTGGGAAGTGAGTATAATCAATGAAGCGAGACATGGGATTGGCTGACTGGTTGAGACAGACAGTGAGCTCCTGTGAACCTCTTGTGAGGTCTGCCCTTCACTCTTCCCAGGGCGAAGCCCTTTAAGTATCCTAAGATTCCTCCCCGAGATGGGCCACGGTAGCCTAGAATAGATTTATGCATGGGTTTGACCTTTCCTATAATGAGTACACATCATAACCACTGACCTAAAACAAATTCAACAAAATGTTCTTCACTGCTGAGATGTAGATTAAAATAAAAAAAGTGTGAGAGAGAAAGCTGTGGGACCACGTTAGTAAGCGTGACTAATATTGTTGCTGTGTAAAGTCTCATTTTACAAGCATGTTAGCTGCCGGCTAATTAGGCAACAGCTTATCTATGTTCTGTGATGATGAAAGTAATGTGTCATAAAAACCCTCGTATTTACATGTAATGCCTACGATGCAGACATTAAACTGAGTGCTAACATTAATTGGCACTGTCTAAAATAAATTAAAACTCAATGCAATCACAAGTAAATCATTGAGACCATGCATTTTATCACACGCTGTTTTATTATGAAGCAATTTAAAGCATGATTCCAGCACTTTTCTTTTCTTTTTTTTTTTTTTTTTTAGATAAAGTGGAATAAATATGTTAAATGATGCTTTAAAACAGACACGGCTGCAGGAGGACCTCTGAAAACCATTGTCCTCCGTTTCTTGCTGTATCCATACATGCAAATGAAAAATCAGACAGAGACAGAAAAAAACACATTTGTAAAAGACATCCATAAATGATGCCAACTCCAAAATTAAAGTGTAGTCAAATCTTTGCTTGAAACCAGGAACGCAGCCTCGTCTGGCCTTGTAAGATTACCTAGAAGGGATTATCTAGCTTATATTATCAGCATGCGGTTCAGAGGCCTGCTTACAAGGTGCATTAGTCCAACGGGGTGGTTAACCTGTACGTTTATGAAGGCAGCAATAACACTGAACAATATTTACAGGTTGTGGAGCTCCACATGCTAAATCAGACAACCTGCTTATTTCAGTAAAACAATGTTTGTCCACATCTTCTGCATATTACAGCAGCGTCAGTCTGCAGTAAAAGAGTCAGGATGTTAATCTAATCTGTCTATAGTGCATTTGTGTCACCAGATGAAAACATTAAAAAATAAAGGCAGAGGAAGACCCAAACTGTTTGTACAGATGAAAACCCATTAAAAAAAAAATCTTCTTACATAACTTAATTTTAAAATTATACATTATGAATTTACAAAAGAAAAATTTGTATTCATCTAATCTATCTAATAATTACTCACATTTTAAGGCCTCTCATTATATAAAAGCTGAGAAATGTTTAAATTGTAATATGTATTAAATGTTAAACTTATCATGTAAAAAGTTATACTACATATATTAAAAAAAACAAAACGCCTTAACAAATGACATTGAAATTAGAACATAAAGCTTGATGATTAAGATTCTGGAATTGTGATGTTGATTTGGATCAAACATTTAATCTTCAACACAAAGGAAAGTTCATTTGACAATGAAACAACGTGAAAGACTTGAGTGATTATTCTTGGACAACCATTGGATCCATTGGGCCACTGGATAAAAACTAAATTTTTTTTAACTTTTTTTTTTTTTTTATACCAAAGCTAAAAAACTCACGCAGACCACAATTTACAATATGCAGTACTTTCCATATGGTATCTATATGTCCTTATGATTCTAATATGGACTGCTGCTTGTCCATCAAGCCTTGGAGGGAACACCTACAACAATAGGTGGGGTAATACCACCTGTTAAGATCATGAATTGAACTAGCAGAAGTGGACTTGCAGGAATTGCATGCATGCATACACTGGATATGGCCTTCTGACTGCAGGTTTATGATAAGCACCTATCTACTTTCACGAATGTCTCCTAGCCTACCTCTCTGTTTCTTTCCGGTAAACCGTACTCACCCTGCAATGATGCACTCGCATAGACATGAGTAAATGCACGAATGCAGCACAAAAAGTTTACATCGCAGAAATAATATCTGCATACAATAGGAGGAACGGCAGCAAAATAAGTAGCTTCCCAACCCGGCTCCTCACCCCAGCTCATCTTTCTCATAATTAGCTCTCTTGTGCTGTTGTGCGTCACACACAGCCACCACAAAACAAGTGCTTCACGGGAGGCTGTATTTATCAACATTTCCATTTACTGTGTACTAAAAGGACATAAGCAGCACATTCTCTGCAGTTCATGGACAAACTCTTTTAATTCAGCGAGGAAGCGAGCGGGTTTTCAGCACACACAGCTAGACAAGCGTATCACAAATAGTGCAAGGCAGGCAGATAGGGGCTCATAACAAGAGATCATCAGTAATTTTCAAAAGTACTGAGTTCCGCCGTGAACGTCGCTCAGCGGGTCAGAAAGTGTACTTGACAGGAAATATGCATACTGAGTGGATCCTACTCCCCAGCTTTTCATTTGCATTGTGTATTGATTTTTTTGGTCCCATTTAATACAATATTATGTGTGGGTCTACGGCGGCTTTTAGGTATCTCTGGAGTGGACCAGTTCCATTGGAGGCTTAATGATAATTGCAGCTGGTAGAGGCAAGCTCAGGCAGATTTCATTGCAGGGCCATCAGGGCCTTCTCGCCCACCTCCACTTCCATTCTCATACCCCCTCCTTATGTTTCACACATGCACAAACAGGCATAAAAAAAAATTGCACTACAAAGCAGCTGAGAATGAAGGAATGTATCAAGAGAGTGCAAGAATATGTTCATGTTTAAAGCAGCTCCACGTTTGAATTTCACTATTTGCAATGGTGGTCACATGCTACCTCAAAGAGAAACGGGCATAAAAGAGATTTATTTAGATCAAATTAAAATTCTTTGACCACAAACCCCCATTTACAGAAAATTTGGGTGAGGTCTTCTACCTCTCAGGGGCAGACCTCACTGTGATGCAGAGGTGTGCCTCTCCAAAATTGTCTCAAGATCAACGGCATCTTCAAATATATGCAAGTCATGTTATGTGCCCCCCATATGATTGTAAATGCTGGCAATTGTGCCTTTTTTCTGAAAACAAACTGAAAGCTCCTTCCAATTTTGGGCAAATAAAACCTTGTTTCATTTTTCCAAAAAGAAAGCTGAGCTGTGCATGCGCCTGAAAACTGAACACTTGTCCTCTGTCTAGCTGTCCATCTGAGCTGAGATCCCAAAGAACTCTGCAGCATTCCTGGTCACAGATGATATATTGCTTTTTTCTTTTGCATAATACAATTTTTTTTTAGATTACATTTGTAGATGAGGAGCTATGCTTTTCCAAGCTACTACGAAGCTCATGTGGATATATGCATCACAATACGGTGACGGGTTTTGATGCAGCGTGATTGACATTTCAAAAATCATGGACTTTTCAGTTGTTCCCTGACAAAATCAACATGCACTGGTGGTTGCAAGTGACCCAGGACCCATGCTCATTCAGAAAGTGTATCCCTTTGGTGACGGCTTCTTCTATGTGCAGACACCTTCACCTGTCACCAACTAATCTGCTGATTGGAGAATCCTCCAGAACAGCTGGAATTATCTACACATTTTTCTGTCTTTCTTCAATTTTCTCACAATTCTTTATTTTCTTTAGTGTGTTTTGGTATCAAGTTGTAGATTTCAAATCCACTTCTAGAGTTGTTTATATTTTCTACATACATGAACGATCTTCTGCATAAACACTGAAAATCATTTCCTTTTTACTTGTCTCTGTGAAATATAATCTACATCAATCAGGTACCAATCACACAAACCTGGATTAAATGACATGTGAGGTAGTAAAAACTGGGTAACAGTGTGTTACTGATGAAACCTGATAACCTTTTGTGAAAAGCCAAAACAAGAGGATGGTTTCTTGCTTTTTTGACAGCTAGAAAACCTTAGATCAGGTTCAGATGAAAAACAACATACTTAGACAAGTCAAACTTGGATTAAGACATCTTTTAGATAATAAGGCACCGTTTGAGATTTGTGAAAACACAAAAAATTTCCTTAGACCACATTCTGATCAAAAATGCCCAAACTCTGATGTAATTATTAAAACACATTTTCTTAGGTTTGCGGAAATCACCTTTTAACCATCTGCAGATTTGATAGCTGCAAGTCCGACAAGTAATTGCAGAATCCTGAAACCCAGTGACTCAGGAATCCTTGCCCGTGGGATATCCATAACCAGAACCTTGCATATGAATTAATTTGTCAGAATTTTTGAAATAGGAAACAGGAAACAAATTCTGTAATTAGATGGATGTTCAGATCCCTAACTACAGTGTCCTCCATAATATTTAGGACAAAGATACATGTTTCCTTGACATACCGATGTATTCCAGTTTTAAACTTTAAATCAAACTATTCCGACATGATTAAACCATACGTTCTGTGTATTTGCTTACATTTTAGTTTCACCACACTAGAATTTTGACAACTTTTTACACACTTTCCCTCCATTTAATGCACCATAATGTATGAAGCAGTGGTTGTTGTGTTAGGACAGTCATGTTTAGTGTGTTGTTGCATAAATCTCAGACGCTTGAAATCTTCACTGCTTGAACTCTATGATTCAAGGACATCACCAGGTGCCAAGTATCTCCTCTGGCGGTGCGTTGTCAAGCATCTAATGTATTCTCAGCTCTAGTTTGTTTCAGGGCCACGTTTTCAGAACCTAATCCACACAGCCTATTGAAGGCCTGCTCAACTGGATTCAAACTAGATGACCTTAAACCGGAGGTCATTGTCAACATTCCTTTATTCTAACTTGGAAAAACCGAGGCATTACTTTATTGTTTCCTTATTAATTTCTTCAGTTTTTTCTTGTGATAGGTCCAAAAAAAAAAAATGAACAAATGTCATAAGAACCTTTCCATTGATTGATTTTTGGCTTAATTGAAGAAACTGAATTGTAAAAAAAAAAGAAAAATAACACACATGTGCCATCTTTTGTTGTATATCCCTGCAGCTCTCCCATGTTGGATTATTTATCCCTGGGATCACTCTTTTTCTCGCCGGTTCTTCAATATTTCTACTGATGGCCTTTCCTCTAGCATGGATTAGGGCTCTACATTGCACGCAGCAATTTTAAATAAGAACTGTCAGCTGCTACAATGCAAATCACGTTCCTTGTCCTCCCAAGAGACCCTGATTAATGTCATCATTGTAATGCAATTGGTCACAATGTGCCTTCCTTAGAGAAAAATAAAGGCAAATATGTAACTCCCTAATAACACGATACTTATCACGAGACAGGTTTATAAAACCGCTAAACCATGACACTAAAACACACAAATCATATTAAGGTCTTGGTCACGCTCAACGGTTCTCTTGTTTCACGGTAAGGTTACAGATTATTAAGCTGTCATAGACGTTGGAGGTGATAAGGGGCTATTTGGTCTAGAAATTGGGCATAATTAAGTAGACATGTTGCCAAACAAAGGCGGATATCTTCATCTTGGCTCCATGTGCCTGAATTTAAAGAGAAAAATGGAACAGAGGATGAACTGCAGCGTTAGGAAAAAGACAGTGATGCACATATGCTTCAAGTCTTTCAGTCGCTTTGTGTCTCGCTGGCTTAAAAGGAAAAGCAACTAAAGTTGTATATCTAGGGAGGAGACCAGTGGACTCAGTGGTGGCTGTATTTCTTTTTCTTTTTTCTTTTTTCTTTTTTTTTTAAGGGCTTAATGCTCATCCCTTGTTTATATCTACAGGCACCAACAGACATGCATGAACATTAATGAGATTAAGAGGAAGCGCTGTGCAATATTTATTAGGCTCGACAAACACTTCTGGGCTTTAGTGTGCTGGGAACAGGGCTCTCTCTAGGGGCTGGCGTTGGCACAGACTGCCCAAGCAGGAGAGGCAGATGTCTTGAATTGCCAAGAGGCTCTGCCTGCCTGCCACCCTCAAGATTGCTGCGACACTTCTCCAAGCAATTTTAAAATATGCTCGCATGTGTGTATGCGTGTGCTCGCAGCTCTGTGTGCAACCAATAAATTCCCTCCCTCCTCCTCTTCATTTCCACACGCTAACACCTCTCTAATTTTTATTTTCTCTGTGACCGCTCTTATAACTTAAAAATGCAAATGTGTGGATTGTTGTGATCGTTGGTGAGGACCTTTTTGTATTTTGTGTTAACCTCCATTAGGCAGGATTACAGGGACAGAGGCACACTGGCATTTGGTCAGTGTCACAGTAACAGCACTTGCTACTGGAATGCCTGACTGTCACAGTCAGCTTTATCACTGTGCATTCTCTTCTCCGAGTGTGGACTAATAAGCCTAGAAATTACAATTGCCTCCCTGCTGAATCCCTGATAGGCGGAAATAATGATATCAGTACCCTGCTAATCTCCTATGCTTGCCGCTTGCCATCAGCCTATTGAGGCACCTGTCACACTTACGTCTGATGAGTTGAATTTAATCTTTATTTCTATAATGACAATAGGGGTTATTTTAATGTTATGGATGACATTTGTCAAGCTTCTGTCTTTTTTTTTTTTTTCTTTTCCCAATCCTTCTCCAGCATGTACCCTAATTGAGAGTTTTCTTAAGCCATCGGGACACTCGGACATTAGCTACAATAGACGCCGATGGGAGGCCTTTCTTAAATTTTTAATCTCATAAAGAAAAGGAGGGAAAAAAATACTGCTAGAATGGTGAAAAGTTAAAATTCAAACAGATTGTGGCATGTTGCTAAGAGAAAAAAAAAAAAAAGGTATTAAAAGTACTGAGAGCGAAGACGACGGAACCAAGTTTTTGCCGAGGAAATATTTCAGTTTATCAGTTGTGGGTCATTCAGCACTCCACGGTGTCCTTCAGGTCATCACTATAAAATGCACCCGGCAGTCCATTTTTATAAATATATATCATCATCCTTGCGCTGACCTTTAATCTTCTTAGAGCTGTTATTCATTTATTACTGGTCACAAGTAATAATTATATAGATACATGAGGAGAAAATGCTGACAGCTGATGTAGTTGTCATAGTTACGTCACAACAGGACGGCATGACAAGATATCAGTCACCTCTTTGATGTGATAACAGTGAGACTTTAGCTCAGGGGTCTAGAGAGGCCACGTGTTTGCATGTACGTACGTTCACAAATGTCCTTAAATGTTCCTGCTTATTTGCACTCCAGGAGAAAACAGCACCCCACACTCCCTATTATGTAAAATGTGACATTTAATGAAGCTTTCATTTAAATGAAATGTATCAAAACATACAATAGGCCTCACTGCTGCAGTTTCATCATCAATTTTATAGGCATTGCTAATATGTAATTTTTATTTTTTCATTTTTTATCAAATAGTGCTTTTCTTTCATTTTCTTTAATGCCACGGGAAATCTTAAGGATGAGGATATTTGACAATGTCAGACCAAAATACATTTTCTAAATGCAGACTAAAGTTCAGATCATCCGGATGCTGAATCACCAGATAATATGATGTATCACATTTTATCAAGTATACTTTACCAGGACAGACTACACCTAGTTTCCCATCGATATAATTACAAAAAATGTGTGGTTTTGTTAATGTGTCAAAGTTCTTTTAGTTATTTGTCAAAAATTTCAAATTGTCTTTATAAGACCCATGTATCAACACTAAAACTTTGTGGAAGCTTAAAAATTTAATAAAGAAATACCTTTACAAACAAAGGCAGCACATAAACAGAAAGCATCTCTGTCCCCGTCTCCTGAAAGCGTCTCACTGTATTCAAGTAAAACAAACCAATGGCAAATGTTTGGCCCCCCTCTCACCACCACCGCGCACAAACATACACACCCAAGGCTGCGAGAGGATCGATTGTTGTCATAGAAACTCTGTCATTAGATAAATGACTGCTTCCCCCGAGCTGTCAGATTAACTTTGACAGAACAATCAACACTTGGTTATTTATGTCTGGCTAACAAAGAATCGTTTTGGCTCGACGAGAAGCAAACAATCCCACTGTGTCCCCAGTTGTCCGATCCAGTAAAGTGTGCTGTGACAAAGGTTGAGTTATTGGACTTCCTTTGCCGTCCGTTTGTAGGCCAACGCTTGAGTCGCTGTTTTTACACTGTGGAAATCAGGTCCAAGCTATTTAATGGCAACTTGTTGCACAGGATTTTTTTTTTTTTTGTCAAGCCTTGCTCTCTAATCTTAAAATGTTAAATTACACACAGAAAATAATTATAATATAGTTCCAAGTCATCCTCTATACGCAAACTAATACCAACTGATATAATTCCTTGCCCTATGCTGGCAATTACAGCAGGGGAAAAACATAACAGCTGTACATTAACATACAGCATGTAAACAGAGGATGTTTGAAGTGAAGGAAAGTGGAGGATAAAAATATTTTTTTTATTATGATTTCATGTGCTTTGCTTCAACACCATATGGATCATGCAGATAGCACGCAGTCGACATTTGATTAAGAAAGTTACAGCAAGATATTATATTTACAGTGAATGCCTTTCATATGTTAAAAACTACGAAAAAAATCAACGCAAAAGTTCACATCAATGCCCACAACCAAATGCTCACTGACTTTAAACCACCGCTAGCGTCCCACAAATCTGCGAGATGATGAAATGAAATATTATTGGACTGTCTGCTTCATTCCCGTCCCCAGTGTTTTTCTTCTTTCTTCTTTGCTTCGCCGCTTTATGCTGTAATTTCAAATCTGTTTGGCTTTCATGGAGGAGTATTGTTCTTTCCTGAACTGTGCCGTTAATGAGTATGGTTAAGAACATCATTATATTTTAAGTATCATTTGGGTTTTCACAGTGGGTGATCTCGACAATAATCTGTTTTCTTGTTTCATATCTAGAGTGACAGCAGTGGGTGCCTCTTTAATACCCAGAAAATCATTAGGGCTGAGTATCTTTGGTATGCTGGAGAGAGCGAGAAAGAAGGAGAGAGAAAATGTAATGAAGACGTATTAACTACGGGTAATTTGGTTGTTCTTCAGCTTGAGTTTCCCTTCGCTCTGCTAGTTGGTTTTATTTGCATTGATGTCTTCTGAGAAGTAGTTTGCTTCTCGAACAAAGGGACTGGCGTATGTTAAGTGCTTTTGAAATCACAAGCGTTCTAGCCACAAGGGCCGGGCCTGATGAAAGGGTGTGAAATACAATGTGTAAATCGATTTCACTATCTCCTCATTTGGCCTTGCCAAAGCGCGGTTTTATGTCAAAGCAGCAGACACGGGGCTGCTGCGTGTACGTGCGTACATTTAACACACTTCACGGAATAAAGGAGAAACAAGCCGACGGGCTTTAAGTCTATAAATTCATGCAAACTCCAGCTATGCCATGACCAGAATATATTGAAGCTTGACATAAAGTCTTCTGATTTATGGAGAAATAAAGACAGTATGGTGGTATGAAAGGATGCTAATGTACAATCAATTTGAAGGCCACCACAGCATATAACATTCAGCCACTTGTAAGATTCAAAGGTCAAATGCTTCATTTTCATTTCCTGAACAACAGATACAATTGTAGTACAGTTACACCAGTGTGAATACTGTCATTCAAACAGAGCGATGGATAGGAAAAGGGGAAAGTCACAGGAAGTACGGGGGTGCATAGATACTCTATGTGCATCATTATGCTCATTGCAATCTGTCAGCGTTGAGACAAGCTGGCATCATTAATTTCTTTCCATTTCCAGAAAAACTGCTTTTTGTTTTTCCAAATAGCTGCGTTGTTGCCATGACTCAGCTCATCAATCCAATCGACAATCCACCCATCCATCTCCAGCGTATGTGTCTACTGAATGTAAATGACGGCTCAGTGTCCATACTGTCACAAAGAGCCACAGAAAGCAGAGGCGATGCAACAACAGTGTGAGAGCTTCTCTGTGAAACACTGGCAGTACCATCTGTGGGGATGGGTAAACAGGAAATGCACACAATGAAATTATAAGGCTTCCTCTCGCTTTTCTCCCTCTCTTTGATTAATGGCAGTGATATCCGTCAACCCGTTTCACCATATTTAACACTGCTGCAGCAGTTTTTTTTTTGTTTTTTTTTGTTGTTGTTTTTTTTTCCAGTGCAAGAGAGCGACTTAATCAAAATAGATATGAATCATTTGTTAATCAGAGGGCATCTCACAGAAATAAAAATGCGCCCAAATAACAAGAGCATTTGGCTAAACAAGTTGTCTAAAAATCTCACACTGCTCTACTCCTGCTCCTGCGAGACAAAGCCTCTTATTGGTTGGGTGGGATCAGTGAAACTCCAGGTTAGGCAAGGAGCTAAGGGAGTCAATTAAAGGAGCTTCATCTTAATACTGCTGTGATGTTGAGCCATGACAACGTTATTTTGGCTCTTGCACGAGGTGGCCAGATCTCTTTTGTGACATGAGCCAAGTAAATAAATAGCCAAATGAGGGCACACAAAGACATCGGCAATATCCCAGGGCACCTATTATGCAAGGGGCAGGGGAAAATTATGCCCACAACAAATTGCTAATGATGAGCCAGTGATGTCTTGTTAAGCGACATTGTTTTTCCTCAGATCCCTTTGTGTCTGTGCCGTGTTCTCCATTTAACGAGACACATAAAAAAAAAGCAGCCGAGCAGCTCTGCGATATTTTTTCCTTTCTTCTTTTTCTTCTTTCTCCCTCCTTTTGCCTCAGCTCCTTTTTCCTTCTTCCTCTTCGTTTCTCTTTTGCAGTTAACTTGTGTCTGTGCCTCTGTTTTTTCCATCCCCTCACATCCACTGCCACTCAAAGAGCCTGATTGGGTGCATGAGAACATGCTAGAGTGGGCCTGCTCAGCAGGGAAGGGCCTTTTGATGCAGACCCCCCTGGGATCCATCCACTGAACCAGCAGCACGCATCACAGATGTGACAGCTTTCATCTAACAGTTAACTTTTCCTAATTAAAGTCCCAAGTCTAATTACACACCAGCCTATCTGATTTCTCTGAGATGGCCATAGCAGTTCTGGGGGCAGAGCCCATCAAAGATCCAAGCACTGTTGATTGGGAGGGTGGGTGTTTTTTGGAGGGAAATGAAGCCTTGCTTGTGGCCTGTGTGGACTGGGGGCTCACCTGGATGTGGGGGGCCATGAATGCCAAATGGCAAGGCCTCATCTCATTTGCAAAGATGCTGCTCCTGAATGCGGATATGCAATTATGAATCAGGGACAGAAAAAAAAAAAATGATAAAAAGAAAAAAAAATATCCATAATTAGCAAGGCAACTCCAAGCACAAGCAATGGAAATTAGTCCTGGTGTAATAAATTAGCCTGTGCATATATTACATGAGACTAACACCCTTGGGGTATCATTTTAGCAGGTTTGGCAGTACACTTCTGTGTGTTAGGAAAAAAAGCAGCCACTCCTTAGCCACGGTCTTAGTAACAGAAATGTATCGCTGGTTTTTGACAACTCATCTTTACAGTGTCAGCTGGGTGTGGTCTCTTTGTCTTTCATGCCTCGTGGACTATTGCACCCGCAGCTTGCCGGTGTTCGTAGATTTGTAATCACTGGATATTTTGTGCTGTATTTTACATTGATTAGAGTCAGCCATTGCTCCCCAGCTATTTTCTCCAGCTCTGAAAAACAAATGTGAAATTAGAACCAATTGAGATGAAGCCGGGAGGAAATTTGCATCAAAATAACAGCGTGTGCAGCTAGCAGAGCAAAATCAGATAGCTGCAACAAAAGCTGGCAAACTGCAAATTAAAAGGCATGATGTAAATGGTATTTTTGTCATTAAGCTTCAGCAATCGTTTTGATGGGGGGGGGGGGGGTGATTGGTACTGGAGGTGGGGACTCATGCTGATGGTTACAATGAGACTTATCCAGAGCGATTACTCATACTTGTGCTTCTGCTTGAATTAAAGCAAGAGTGCTGGAGGCAGTTAAAGCCAAATACTTGAATGGCTACTGAACTCTCACCTCCACACGCACCCATTTAGCTCACAAATGAAAGCCAAGTACAGTCAATGGAAAGCCATAATGCTTCTTTCTTCTTGCAGAGTGTGGCCATTACATGCTAATTTCTTCTGGAGGCTCTTCAAGAATTTAAACACTTGGCTGGAGCTGCTGGGCTTTGTGCTGAGATGAGCAGGCCCAACAATGCCAGCACACAAGGTGCTTCTGCTGGTCACATGCATGCTGACCACAACTGTGCTAAACTAGAGGGATGCAGCATGTTGCTCTGACTGTAGAGTTGTTTTTCCATGTAATGATATAATTGCTTTTAAATTAGTATTGATTCTTTGCTCGTGCATTGCTGTCTGTCAAATAATTGACCAATTTAACCATATGTTACTCGGTTTAGAAGGTTTCATATATTGACCAACGGCAAACTAAATAATTACATATGTAGACTGCTGAAATATGGTTAAGAAAAATGTGTCGGACAGACACATTTTTAAGACAATAGTGGAGAGCTATCATCTGTGTTCAGAAAAATGAATTTGAATGATTGTGACTGGACATCGGTTAAACGTTGGTGAAATCAACAATAGAAGGCACAGCAAAGGATATAATGCTGTTAAGCCTTAAGAAGATAACTTGTTGCTTAAGCCAAATGAAGAAAAACAAAAAAAGATTTTACTGTGGAGTAACTAAATGGGACATGTAGTCTCTTGAGTGCAGATTTACCCTGTTCCAAAGTAATGAATGCAAGACAAGACAGACAAGACAAGACAAGACAAGACAAGACAAGACAAGACAAGACAAGACAAGACAAGACAAGACAAGACAAGACAAGACAAGACAAGACAAGACTTTTTACATTGGCGGATACCTCGCGTTTAACACGTGGATCTACCGTGTCGCCTGTCCTTTTTATTGACTGACGTGGGGTGCCGTGTTGAGCTGGTCCCACTTGTAAGTTGCCTCTGAGGGTACACTTAATCGCGGGTCAGGTCTAATGTAAACAGAACTAACACAGGGTGGCAGTTTGTGTGAGGGATTTTCTGATCACGTAACCTGTTATTTTTTCTTTTCTGAATAAAATAAGGAAACAGTTGATGAGAGTAACAACAGCTGCAGGAGGTCCCAGGTTGGGCCTGTATTTGCAAGATGAGTCACTGGGGAGACAAGGAGATCACGAGCTACTCAGCGTCAAAACCGGCATGTGTCCGGATGGTCCATTGTTTGAACAACTGGCCTCAAAAATGACAAACTGGGGCTTTGCAAGAAGCAAAATCCGGCCAAAATGCTTATCCCGATGTTCATCATCCAGCAATAAAAGTGGGATTAAATCCAAAAACGCCTCTTGTTTTGTGAGTGACCAACCCTGAAGCTGAACGGCTGGACTTTGATGTTGGGCCTCTGTTCCATACTGTACAGAGGAGGTACTGTAGAAGCAGAAGGAAAAGAAAGGGATGATATGTACTATTTGTTCAACCCCATTGAATACATCGCCATTCGTTTGGATTATGCCATGATTCCAGGCACTGTGCCGACTCACAGTGCTACCTGTGCGATCCCTGTTTTATCTGTACAAATTACCAAGGGGGGACAGCTTTTTGTGCCTATATGGAGCAACTTCTGCAAAATGGGCTATGGGTTGGGAAGTGCAGAGTCCAGGCCTTATCCCATGTAGTCCAATTGAGAATCTTTAACTTTGTAAGATCTGCTAGTTTAGACTGTGAAAGAAGTCATTTTCCTGGTTCTTGGTTTAGGGAAAAACCCCTCAATAAAAATGAATCTGACATGTAGCTGCGACTTCGTCCGAGACCATACACTTCAGCTATACCTGGAAGAGGGGATTTCATTTCTATTTAGGCAGTAGTGGGATTTATTTCTTTTAGGGCAATAATATGATTCTCAATACTTATGTCTTATATGTTTATTATGTCTTATGTGCTTTTTTTCAATAAAATACAATTATATGAGGTTAACTATTGTGATATAGCAAGTATATGGGAATACAAACACTAAATGGGCAAAAGACTCATTCATCAGATTGCCAGATAGTGAAGCGCCACTCTGCTGCTCTAGAGTCCAGTGGCGGCGTGCTTTACACCACTGCATCTGACGCTTTGCATTGCACTTGGTGATGTGTGGCTCGGATGCAGCTGCTCGGCCATGGAAACCCATTCCATGAAGATCTCTGTGGACTGTTCTTGAGCTGATCTGAAGGCCACATGACGTTTGGAGGTCTGTAGTGATTGATTCTACAGGACGTTAGCGACCTCTTCGCTCCCCTCAGCATCCACTGACCCCGCTCCACCAGTTTACATGGCCTAACACTTCGTGGCTGGGTTGCAGTCATTCCCAAACATTTCCATGTTCTTATAACAACAGCTGACAGTTGACTGTGGAATATTTAGGAGCGAGGAAATTTCATGACTGGATTTGTTGCACAGGTGGCCTCCTATCACAGTTCCACGGTGGAATTCACTGAGCTCCATCCTTTCAAAACTAATTTTAAAAACAGTCTGCATCCCGAGGTGCTTGATTTTATACACCTGTGGCCGTGGAAGTGACTGGAACATCTGATTATGATTATTTTGATGGTTGAGCGAATACTTTTGGCAATATAGTGTACATGTGTGTGTTTGTGTGGGTGTACGTTTGTGTTAATATAGTTGCACCAATAGAAATTGACAATGGTAGTAACATTACAAATGTATTTTCTTTTCTAAAGTGTTTTATGAGCACACATTGTAGTCACACTGGTATAACAATTAAGTCTGCAGCTGCTGATTGTGAAGTAATTACTTATTAATTATTAACTGACTGATTTAATTAGTTCAAATGTGACTATAATAAGAACAAATCTCTAATCAATTTTTGCCATCATACCATCTGTGGGAAAAGCAGCTGTACAAGAAACGTAATTGATAATTCATTTTGATCTTATTTTTTTGTACCATACCAGGAGAATTTATATAAAGCAAGAAATGCATTTCTAACATGACTGATTGACAGTCGCCTCAGCCAATGGCTAGCCGATAAAACTCCCCGTCCGTCACAGTCACGCTACCAAACTTACTGTTCTAACCCAGCATCAGCAAAACACAACAGTAACTTTTGATTGTGAAGTGCCTGAGACGTGATAAAAACTGATAATACACGAAAGTCTATGGGAGAGATCTTGTACGATTTTGAACCTGGCTGAAATCGCCCCAGAAGGGGCGGGACCACTATAGACACAGTTTCTGTTGATTCTGGCACTTTTTACCAAGCAGGCCATCTTCACAAACCCCTCTCTGTTGGTTGGGAGTGCCAGGTGCTTCCTGAGTGGACTGGGAATACAACATGGAGCATGGCTTCATCCATACTTACTGCATCTTGCACATCTATATCCACTATATCCACTGAACAGAAGCACAGAGTCATATAAGTTGGAAAGACACATCGATGACATAATGAAAGTGTGAAAAACAAGATCAGTAAAATTTACACGCCAGTCCTCAAATCTTTGATAGTTTTATCTGGAGAGTTATGATGCTCTTCCTCAGCATCACTCGAGGAGCACATGCTGCAACCACAGCAGAAAGGAAAAAAACAAACAAACAAAAAAAAGCAATAAAATATATATTTCTGAGCTTGTTGCAACCAAACATGTTGAGCAGATGTGGTTTAGGAGTCATCGCTGAAATCAGTGCAATCAGCTCAGGATAAGAACAACAACTTGCATACTAAATATCATAACTTGCAGCATTATCTTATCTATTGGCTACCATTACAAACATAACCTATGAACCAGTGAGCAAACGAGAAACTACAGTTTCACAGCCTTACATCAACCCAACTCAAAATCCTAAGACGTAGAACGTGAGAAGAAAATCTACGACTCACTAATCCAATAGCAGCAAGGCTAGATGGGCATGCCTCTTGCAGTCCTTTGCCTCTTACAGCTCAGCCAGTGAGTATAAGCCGGTCCAAGATGGACTTGTGGACTGTCTCTTGCTCCATTATGAAGAGAGCAAAACTGATTGCAGCATGAGGCAGAATTACAAAACCTATGCTCACGTCCGACATTATAAGGAAATGTGAAAGCCCTGTTGATGATCAAACAAAATGCATTTGTGGAATTATTAAATATATATTAATGCATTTTCTTAGCCTCTTCGTTAAATGTTACTGATTTTAGTAGATTTTTCTTTTTAATGCAGACTGTAATGCACATCCGTTCACATTAAGAAAACAAAAAATGACCATGACTTATAGTGTTTTTGCAAAGCACATGTCCTTATTGTATTGTCGTGGCCCTGGCCATCCATTACCATTATCAACCAGCCCACATTGTTGATGAGTGGTATTTTTGTGCCAGATTACCCACTGCACATCAGTCCCACCCAGGAGGCAGTGATTTAATTATGCAATTAGTGTGGTGGATGATTAAATGGCTTAATTAATAGAGGCACATTGTGAATTTGGCGAGAGTTGAAAATATTTAGCTAGCTCACTAGTTTGTGTGGATCTTTCAATAATTAGTCTTTAGCTCTTTTGTTTCGTGTAATTCGCTGGTATGATGAGTGTGAGATGGCAAGTCGGGCACTGCAAGATTTCAAAGCCCAACAGTTTCATTCATTTGGCTATTTTGAATTTCTCGCGGCATTGTTTTAAACGTGGGTTTTCCACAGCACTGGCGTATGGCTGGCGTTTCTGTTAACAAGCTAATAACTCTAGTCATTGATTCAATAAATATGTCAGTGCGACAAATGTAACTATAACAATGCAGCACTTGCAGGCTCAGCTTCTCCTTGGTGGAAGGAGCATTTCACACTTCATGCCTGCTTTGGAGTTATTAGATTTCTCTGTTTCCAGATTTCCTTCTGCGATTTGAGACTGGATATCCAAACAGATTTTTTTTTGTTTTTGTTTTTTTTTTTTTTGTGGCTGGGGCCCTTGCTGTAGTCACTGGATTAGTTCAGCTCAGAGCTCTCTAAGACAGCATAGCATACACTTGTCCATCTGATTGACAGCCTGTGGGCGCTGACGCAGCCGGTTATTTACTACTCGTTTGTTTGCTCTTGCACTGAGCTATGCGGAGATACCAGATTGTGAGGTAAAGTCAATGCTGAGTTACACGGGCCTTTGTCAATCAGGAATAGTTGTGGCAAAGGCACAGTCATTGGAGCTTGTCGTGCAGTGAGTGTGTCGAGCAGTGCTTGCTGTGAGTGCATATTGTTTGGAGCACTTGACACTAGAGCACTAGAGTCTGAGAGAAGCCGCTCACCAGCCCTCAGAGGCGTGATGTTGTCTTGCCTATGAAGAAAGATGACCCTGTTGACCAGGATGCTAGTCAACATCATCACTACCACCGTATGACAATTTTTTGTTATTTCTTCTTTGACACTGGCAGATTTTCAATAGAGATTTTTTTTTTTTTTTTAAACTGTCACCTGCACGGGTGTTTCACGGCATCAAATTCACACATTCTGCAAAAAGGCACATTATGATTTAACTTAACAGTTGTCTTTTATAATAGTTTAACCCCTGTAGCACTGTTAATGCTGGATGGAGCTTGAACTTTCAGTCTCATTTGGTAAACCCTTTTCATGAATCAATTTAGAAAATGGAACATTTTATTAATATACTCAGGAATATGGTGTTGTGTCTAGTCAATCAAACTGCCTGGACAGTTATAGAGTTGCCAGGGATTTCTCTTGTTCTGAGCTTGAAGGCATTACCATGGATATAATTACACTATTTTAATTACACATACTCAGCATTCATAATCAAATGGACAAATTACTAAATGTGCAAATTCCTGTTTGTCTGTACAAAATTGCTTTAACAAACACTTTAAAGCTCGGTGAAATAATCTGCTCTTCATTTTTGTCATGGTTACAGTATTCGTCTTTAATTTGAACCTTCTCTCAGTTAAACAGAACCAATTCTTTGATTCTACCCAGTCAGAATAAAAAGCACAGCATCTTCACAAAGAGAAATCTAGTTCTGTTTTTTAATGATGCTCTGTCAGGTCACATTTTGGGCACAGCTGAAAATCGGCCAGTGAAAATGAGCAAAACATTTTGCTTATTGCACAAAAAATATATTTGTGAAACATTTACAACTTTTTGGTCCAATCCATTTTAGATACACATTTTCATTGTTTCTTTCTTAATCAGATGCATAATATTCAAAGTCCAGATTTACTGTCTTAAATATCGTTTAGAAACCCGTGTTTACGTGAAACCTACACTGTTTGCTACCAAAAATACATTTCCAGCCTTCACGTAAAAATCCACTGGTTTATGACCTCTAGCTTGTGCTATTCTTGATCCTGATAAATAAAACACAGAGTGAAAATTTCACAAGCAAACCGCGAACCTGTGAAGACAGAAGTGGTCACTGTTCTGCCCTTCAATGCAAAAAAAAAAAAAAGAAAGTATGACTCCATATACAACAAATAAACTAGTTTTCTCCTTAATTTTATGTTTATGTGAATATGTACATTTAAAATAATAATAATAATAAATGAATAAAATTAAGAAAACACTTTTCTTCATAGTATAACATCAAGTCAATTAAACATTTTAGGACATTAATCTAATTATGATCATAGACTTTTAATATTATTGTTTCAACTGACGTTTGATATGGTATATTGATATTTTTTTATTATAAAAATGCACATCAGTAAAGATATTGCATTATTTTTTGATGTGCAATCTATTATTATGATGATAAAAAAGATAAAAATTAACCAATATTTTTTGATTGTGTTTTGTTTTTAGTTCATTATTGATGCAGTCCATTTACCAAGTTTATATGTTTGTTTCTTACTAGGTTCTAACTAGAAAAAGAGAAGTAAGTCTACAATTTTTTACAGTGGTTACCCGGCTGCCGGAGAATCAGAAGGTCTTGAGCAGCTTTTGGGTCATTTTGTTTATGCGAGAAATAAATATAGACATGACAGTGTAAAAGCGATGTATTATGTTTAAATCAGGGACAGCGTGTGTACACTGTGGACCCACTGCAAAATTGAAGGAGGTGTTGCTTCTGCTGTCAGCGGCCTGTCTGTCAGACTGCCACGTTGTGATTGAGACATCAACCTAATCCATGTTTACATGGTCCTGCATGTCATGCCTAGCCCTTAACCACACAGAATTAGGCTGTGTTTGACATCTCCTACAACCTGCCACTTGAACCCATCATCGACTTCAGGCTCAAAACACAGTAGCAGCGGAAATAAAGCAAAAAAAGTTTATTTATTTATTTATTTTGTTTTTCCTTTTTCTGCGGGAGCGTGGCGTTTTCCTGATGGTTATGGATAAGTGCCACTCCTTGAATATCTCCTCTGGCTCCCTTCCCATTCTTCTTCTGTCCCCATCCTTCAATCTCCTCATGTCTCTCCTCCACCCAGCTCTCTCCCTCGTTCTCTCTATCTTCTGCTTCCCTCTCTCCATTGCTTACTCAGAGAAGCTGCCAGTGTTTACTTCTCCTTATCCAGGTTTCTAATCCGCCGCCAGTGAAAGAGTTCACTAAATAGGTGGTGTTGAAAAAGGGGGGAGAGGGACAGGCAAAACCATTAGAGGAGAGTTTATCAGAGTCGCTCAATCTGTTATCAAGCCTGTCCCTCTGCCCCCCCACCATCCCCAACACCAGCTGCCACCTCTCTTCCTTGTCACAGAGCTAGTGATTATAACCCCAACTGGTATACAACACACACACAAACAGCCCACCTGAGTATATTTGTGCGTCTTTTCAACGGCTTTGTTGGTCTACCTGGCCATATGTGAGCATGCATGGTATTGTGCGCCGGTGCCTGTCGGTTTCGGTACCGCCTGAAATGTCTGCAGTTGAAAATAAATGCACCGCCACCCCTTCTCTTTTCAAAAAGAGAGTATTCTCCGTTAACTTCTTGTACCTGATCACAAAGGGCCTGAGAAATAAGATCGCATTTAGAGTATTTCACTAGAAACCAGAGAGGAGACTCTGAGTGTCCCTGAGGGCACTTTATGGTATGAAGCTCGTACTCCAAAATATCCCTGCACCATTTTGTTGGCATGGGTGCTACAGGGACTGAGAGGGGAGGGCTGGAGTTTACCTAAAGGATAAATGTCAGAGGATCGGTTAAATTAGATCCTGCCTGTATTAAGACATCAACTGCTGCTGAAGTGGGTGTCTATGTGTGTGCAAAGGGGTTGGGGGTGGGGTGGGGGGGTACTGCTGCTCTTAGACAGCAGCCCAGGCTAAATAAAGACCAAGCTTGAAGAGGTAAAATAAGTTATTTTCTCCATGTAGTAAAGAGGGATGGTCCTCCTCTCAAATGCCACATGATGCAGCTTTTTGCTTGAGCCAAAATAACAGCTCTGGTAACACTGTTTTACAAGGAGACAATGACAAAAACATAACACCACACTAAAACACACATAACACACATGGCGTTATAATTTTGATAACGCATTGCTGTCCTCCTGCCCATTTTTCTTTCTCAAACCTGATCCTGATCTAAAAATGCCTACCCCTTAGATATAAATTCACATTCAGAAATACTCCAAGGCATTCACCTGAGACTCTTCAGCTCAGTGATAAACTGTATCAGGCTCTGTGACCACAGTAGCTCCCGGCAGCCAAAGCCTATCTTTATTTGCCATTAGGTTTATATAGGAGGACTCAGTGTCAGTAGTGCTGTGGCCCAAATGTGTGAGACAAGGAATAGGTTGCTTCTTGCACCCCGGACCTAAGCGTAATCTATGAGACTGGAGCCAAAATAGAGGTTTCATTGTTGCAGGACACTCCTCACATTGACACCGACCACATTTGTTCTTCTATCTTTCTAACGCTGTCGGAGAAGCATGCTGGCTATCAAATTTATGTGAATACGCAGACGGGGAAACGGCTGCATTTGCCTATAGCTTCTGTAGGTGTTTTCTTGTGGAAACATTACAGCAGGCTTTACTAGAGTATTCTGGGTTCTTTTTTTTTTTTTTTTGCCCAGATTTCTACGCTTGGTGTATGGCAGAACAGGAAAATGGCTGGTGTGGACTGACATTTCTGTCACTCGGTCCATGTCCTGTCATTTAGAAGTAATGGCCGTGGCTGCCACCTCCATGTTTACATGGGAGTGGTCTCCCAGCACACATCCTGTGACAAATTATAAAAGCAGGGCCTGTGCAAGCGGCCTGCATTTCATTAAACTTTAACTTCGCTTATCTGTAGGAACAGAGGATGGAATAATAAAGGCTGACAGGTATCTAAAGATGTATGTTTGGACTAGGGGACAGGAACAGCATGAGAGCCTCGGCCAGCTTTGTCACCAATGAAGGGACATATGTTGTGGGCTATAAAAACTGAAGGCAGATGTTGCTGTTTTACTGAAGCTGGGTGAGTCTATAGACGTTGATGGTGCTTTGCACATATGCCCACCATGAATAGCTGTCTGTTTCACAACAATGTTTCAGATGCACACACGTGATAAAAGAAAACACTATATTTGTGTACGTAATTTGCATTTGTTTAATCTTCAAAAATGTTTTAATTTTCGGTTCTCTCTTTCTCTCTAAATCTATCTATAATATATATATATATATGTGTCTGTGTGTGTGTATTGCACGCATGCACATATATGATGCATAGCAAATAATAACATTAATTATATTAATATTATTACCAAGATTAATAATATGAGTGCCTTAAAAACTGCTTAGTGATAAAATACATGCATCAATATTACATTGAAAAGAAAAGGATGGTTCCTCTGTGCACAGTGGTTAAATCTTAATGCATAGAGATGGGAAAAAGTGCATGGATCTTATGTAATAAACACACACCTAATTACTTGTTAGTGTGAAAAGTTGAATATAAGTTAGAACTGCCTGACTTAAAGATGTCTCTTTGGCTGTGGGGAACAAAGAGTCACAAAAAATACTTGAGGTATGCTGTCATTCATTATTAGTGAGAACAATATGGCTCAGCCTTGCTCGTCTCTCTCTGCGCTTGTGTTTTTTTTCCCCCACGCTGAGGCCTCTCTGAAACCCACTCCACACAAAAAGACCCCTCAGAAAAGAAACTTGGATCTCAGGCGTAAGTTGGATGAGGTTTATATCTCAAAAGGACAATGTGGCAAGGCCAACATTAAACCGTGTTAAGATCTTCTGAGAGAAACAGTTGATTGATTCCATAGAACCTTGTTCATCAAGGCCACCAGGTTTGAACCAAAGGTATTTGGAATGTGAAGAAGAAAGAGGTAGTTACGGCAACAGAAAGCCGCTGAAGCAGCCTTTGTGGGTATCTGAAAAGACCTATCTACAGCTCGCTAGGCTCTCCCGTTGCGCTGACGAAAGACTACCATGTAAATAAAAGCCAAGGGTGAGCTCCCAACTTTGCCTGCATGAATAAAAATGGCCACAATAACGTTACAGATGCATACACAAATAAAGCCAGCCATTCATTTCCCTGTAATACTTGGCAGGAGTTTTTTTTTTTCTTTTTTCAGTGCTGCAAAGATAAATAAATTTCTTGTGCACCTCAATTCGAAGTGCAAAAAAAAAAAATCATCTTCTCCCTGCAATTTTGTTCATCATCTTCAGCACTGGGACTGATTTTGTAAGACTATTGATTGTCTAATACCATTTTCTCACCCTGTAATATCCATTTTTAAGATGAGCTAGGCGGCACACGTTCTGTTAGAGCTGCCGATATAGTGATTTTCTTATACTCTCCATGAGAGTTGTGATTTTTTTTTTTTTTTTTTTCTGTTACCGGCAGTGTGTTGATAGACAGCTGCACACATGCTACGATAAGGTCAGATATGGCTTTCCTTGTCGGTGGTGGTGGTGGTGGTGATGGAAGAGGGGGGGTAATGGCCAGCCCGGGGAGCAGACTTGGTGGCTAAGATAGTCAGCTCCTGCAGGCAAGTAGGTCTGGAGTGCTGCTGTCTCCTCCCAGCAGCCATGTCCTGTTGGAGTGAGCCCCTTCACCAAAGCTTTGTCTGAAAAAAGAATAGCCATAAGGGCCCTCTGATACACCTTTCAACATACAAGCACCACCTTCACAGTCTCATGAGCAACCTAAACTGCACACACACACACATATACTCTGCATACGTTCCTATATGGCACCATGTCAGTTGCAGTGTTTATCTGCTGCTTTTTTTTTTTTTTTTTTGGCTTTGAATATAAACATAAACATGGCAGCTGGAGGGAAGAGCAGAGCGCCACGTGCCCCCTTCACAGCCTTCCAGCCTTTCACTGTCCGTTTCCAGCAAGAAATCTTTCACATTCACAGCAAACCCGGGGAAGAGAAAAGCAGCAAGATAGAATTTAACACCACCCGAGTAAGTTATTAAATAGTTCTTTATCTACAGTGTTTTTTTTTGACTGCATCTCTGGAAGGAAAAATAGAGATGTAATCAATAATACACAACCTTGAAAATGGCTATAAACAGATGCCTTATTGAAACGAGACATGCTTTCACCTTCCCCCCCCCCCATATTTGTGTTTTGTAATTTACAAAAAGAAAAAGGGTTTGCTCCATTACTGAGCTTTTTTTTTTTTTGCCACATCTGCTCCTGAAAAGAGATTGCGAATCTCCTAGTCAATACCAGCGCACAATTGTCTCTCATGTTATCATAAATTATAACCCACCTTTGCTTGTCTCTCAGCAGACATTTCCTCCACTGATAACTCGCACCATGAGTCACAAGGCGTGACAAAGCCCACAGTGTGACATATCTAGACCAACGGTGAGAACTCGGAGACGGTGAGGGAATAAAGCAGAATAAAGAGGAGAGTGGAGGGAGAAGCAGCTTTAAAGAGGAATGCAGTATAATGTATAGTGGTTTTGTCCAGCTAACTGTTGGCTCAAATGCAGCTGTGACACATTTGAAATTGGCCCTGGCCTGCCCACAAAGACAGGAAGAGGCACTGCAAGCACTAGCCAATCCATACTCTCCAGACACCTGCTCGGCTCGGAGAATCCTCAGATATTGACCTTCAATTCAGCCGGCATTCAGAGTTGATGAAAAGAGATAAGCACTCTAATCTGTCCGTCGTCTTCGCGCTCCCATTTATCGACTAACTGACACAGACTTATTTTGGCTCCGGCTGAATGCTGTCGCCACACGCCACTGCGATACATAAACCTAATAGGTGTTTATTCGAAAGAGGCTAATAATAAAATTGCTGCAAAAAACACATGAATCAATTTCCAAAATCAAAACTAATTGGATATTTCAGGGCACCAATTAAATGTGACTTGTCTGTCAAAGGAATCTGCTTCTCCCACTTCCTTTTTCCTATATTTTCTTGTATGACATACTATCATGCTCCATTTCCCTCTGTCAGTTGGACCCATTTAACAGATTGCCTGTTGTACCTCAAAATCTCAGTTGGGGAGTGTCTTTAAATACAAAATGTGCATTTCCACAGTGCATGTGCACTCTTTTACAAGCGTCTCCTTGGGTCTCAAGATTCATTTAACATTGCACTTTCTTACCCCTCCCACCAACATCCTACATTTTCACACAACATTTGTAGGCTGGATGTTAAAGGCACTCAACAATGAGCAGGAGAGTAGGAGGAAGTACTTAGGGAGCTTCTGCAGAGGACAGCGATGCCTACATACTGTGTCACAATCCTACCATGAGGGGCAACCATGTGGATGCATATGATAAAACATGTGCCACTGCACAGAATATTGAAAACATGAACACATACAGCCATTTATGGTCATGCACCCAATATCACAGAGCCATCCGGACATTTTCATATTCATATTCACATGTATATGAGAGCCCGCACGTCCTAGGAGTACAGATATATTTAAATTCACTGAGAATCCATAAATATCCACCTTTAGAGAGTCAGGAGGGTGATTGGGGCAGAGAAACAGGCCAGTATATTTATTTGAGTGACATTGTCTAAATTGAAGTTTGACACTCTTCACCACTCTAACCTTTATGCAAATGTGAAAACATCTATATGTGATGGACAGAATTCAATTAACTGAGATGACAGAAAATAATCTAGTGAACTGAATACATCATGCAGTTGAAAGGTAACATAATCATCCTAGTAGGAATGGGTCGGGGTGGGGGGAGGTGGGGGATACAGCACTAGAAATAGAAGGAGAGAGAGAAGGGGGGGGGGGGTGTGAGGAGGGTACAGAGGAAGTAGAAGATAGAGCCCATTTCTCCGCCGTCTTATCAAATGGCACAAGCTCTATTTCTCCAAAACGGAGTCTTCAGTCCACTAAACTCTTGATCTCAAATGAGAGACCCTGGAACACTGTTGCTAAGCAATTAGGGGGGCTTATTGAGCCGCTGATTCTTGCCGCTCAGTGTCCATCATTACAATTTCTCCTCACCTCATAGACTTCCATACTGATGAACAGCAGCAATCACCCAGTGACCACGCACAAGAAAATGGGCTCCTCTGGCAAGGCTGCAAATTGCACTGCAGCACACAGCCACAGTAACTTCACCCAACGCAGAGAGACGGAGAGACTGCCCCCAAAACATCTGTTGCTGTACGAAACCTGAAGATGTGTGCATTTGAGAAACACACGGAAAGCAGCAGCAAGTGAGTGTTTTGTCCTAAATTATGAATTTTAAACACCATCACATAACTAAAAAGATGTGAATCGCCTCATTTTGGGTCAAAATTGTTACATAAAGTCCACTTACAAAATCAGTATTACCTGACAATTAACCTTCATAATAGAAATCAGTGTAAAGAGCAAATGACAGGGGTAGAAGGAACAAAAACAACAAGAAAACTGCTTTATGCAAACAGTTGACAGTATACTAAGATAATGACCAGATGGGGGCACCCTTACCCAAGATATGAAAAAAAACCATGTTACAGGAGGGGAGGCAGTTTGCCACACGGAAACAAGCAAAACCATAGATTTTGCCTTTTTCTTTTGCAATGCTTTAAACTATTCAAACCAAAAATAGAACCACAAACACTGTGAATTTGGGAGCGACGCTTTTATGAAAAGTAAACTTCCTTTTGTACCATAAACTGTTAGAAGTAGTTTTCTTGCCAGTTGTTTTCTTCTTTTATGCAGGTAAGTTAAACTGTACAATGGCACACATGTCAGTGAATTTTGTGGCCATGCAGCCACGGGAGTCTGTATTGTGAATTCAACTGCTAACACTAGGTGGCTCTGTACTCTGCTTCATGGACCAGAAGAGCTCCTCACTTTTACTGTATTGGTCAGGTTGTTAAAGCGCTGCAGGTTTAACATGAGCTCGTGTCACCTACTAAGTTTGAGAGGTTCATATCCTAAAACTAAAATATGTGTAGGAGTAAACATATGGTTGTTGAAACATTTACAATAAGCTCACCTCCGTTTCCAAGTCTCCTTTAGTTTTCATTCTGGGATAAATGGCGATAGAAGGATTGATTTAACGTCACAAAAATAACAAGGCTGAATATCAACTACAGCGGCAATGAAAGGTTAAGTGACTTCTCACCAGATCTCTTACATGCAATATAATTTCCATTAGTCCAGAAAAGGCTACTGTATGTCATTTAATTAAATACAGCCTTTCAAAGAAAACCACAGCGGGCAATTCAGAATATAGCTACATTTGAAGCTTGTGTGAGGTTACTAGTGCTTTTAACTACTGCACCATTTCACTGACTGTTAATTAACATATTTAGGAGGAATAGGTTTGCGTGCACTAATTATTCTCTAATTCACTGAGAACTGTAGCCTTTCAAACACAATAATCAACATGACAGGCCTAAATATGACATAATCTGTAATTATATATCAGTGAGGAGTGAAATATATAAAAAAATATATATAACTAAATTAACAAATGTCTGTTGGTTTTATTGCTTAATGGATGCCTTTACATGATGTGAAGGCTGCTTCTCTTGGCCGTGTATTTGATAAAACACACTTTGGGACCAACAATAGACGCATTCACAAGAATATTCGAGAGGGAGAGTCAAAGGACTGTGAGTGTTGTCGAGTGCCTCGAGTAGGCGTCAATACATAAAAACTGCATCAAACCTCTCCTGCTCCTTGGGATTATTATTATCTTTATTATTTATCAACAGCATATCTCCTTATGTGCTCATAAGGTTAATAAACACATTGTCCTATCATACCGGCTCATTGTTATCGGCAGTGGCTCCACCCTGTCCCATATCACGCAAGGGGTGGGCCTGTCCCAGAGGCCCCAGTGCACCATGGGTAATGTTTTGACTCCTCAGGTATAATGAGGGAGCTGTGTCTCAGCTGCTGAGAGGGAGAGTGGCAGCACTCCAGTGCTGACCTCCTCCTAATCCTGGGCCGACTCCCGCCTCCCTCGCAGCTTTAGGGTTGAAGAGCGAAACAGAGCAGCCGTTGCTGCTCGGTCTCAGAGAAAACCAGGGAACTCTGTGTAGCAGAACCCTTTACCAGGTTAAACACTGAACTTGTTCTTGATTACACGCCTAGTGCCGTCATTTTCTCGTCTCTATAGCTCTCATAAGACCAACAGGATCTATATTGGATAGGACTGAATCCTGACCTACTAAATGTGTATATATATATGGTCTTTTGTTAAGCATTTCATTTTTACATCAAAGATCAGAGCCTCTTGCTTCTTTACTTGTTTGAAAAATTCATCTTTATTTACAGGGCTTAAAAAAATACAGCTACACCGCAGTGCAAATGCCATATATACATTTGTCCAAGTTAGTGTTCTCTCATGTTGGAAGTCTTCTCACATGAAATCAAATTACCTCACGAGCTGGAACTGGTGGCTCGTAAAATATGAAAGTTCAGCTTCGTGGCAAGACAGTAACCGTCACGTGCCTTCTATGTGACCCAAGAAAACAAAAGCTAAAGAAAAGCTGCTTTATATTAATTATTTGTGCAGAAGTAGCTACTTTTATCGTTATATTGGACACGTCAAACTGTGAGGATCAAACATGCACATACTCCGACAGAAAGAGGCCCAATGAATAGGAAAACTTGCTGGGGGATCAGACATGTTTTTTTTTTTTTTAAACAGATCACATCACTTCTATCCCTAAGGCCTGTGGTTCAACAACATACACATGAGGAGGAGATCACACAGCAGGCGGGGAGGCCTTTGCTGTACTAGCTGTCGCCAGGTGACTCTCTCCGCAGCTTCGACGGCGGCACATCGCAGCAGGGGACACTGCTGATTGGTGACCACGCACACAACAATGTCGTCTGTGAACTCATTGCTTTATGGTCGCCTTAGCTTTGATGAAACATCTAATTGGACAAGATGAACTGTTGCCGTAGCAGCTTGAGGCCGAGCCCCACCGTATACAAGTCCACACAGTCACCGACTGCATTTAATTAGGTCCCTTTTGCCTCTCTGTGTTTGTGTGTACTGTATGTGTGCCTGTACAGTATACCGATACATACGTATGACTCCGTCTGACTGAGTTCCCGGTTCTTGTTTGTCTGCAGGATTTGAAATGATAGTTTATTGTTTCTTGTGACGTTGGAGAAAGGCGCAATTAGATTTCCCATGGAAATCAAGCCAAAAGCAAGAAGACGCTGAGCAGAGATTCATTTTACATCCCGATTTAAGACTGAGCCTTCATTGCCTAGTGGTTTGTTTTCAAGGCTGCTGCAGCTGTTCGTGGTACCAGTGATCGATCTGGGCGTTGACAAGGTGCGTTCAAGCAGAAGAAGGAGTGAAGGGTGTCATAGAGGTTTGTTTTCGAAGACCCTTCACTTCTCAGCGTTTGGTGATGGGTCTGGAGCCTGTTGTCACTGAAAAGAGGCTCTTTGTGAGTGGCGCTTTGTTTAACTTCCTCTTAGTGCTGGAGAAACCAGCAGGGCCTGGTAATGAGTGTGCAAACAGGACTTGCAAGGAAGAGAACCACATTCACCTCTGCAAATTGCAGGGACCGAGTTGCCTTCAGCGAGAGGTTGAGTTTTAGGGGATATGGTGATGTGATCTTTTTTTTTTTTTTTTTTTCCTATAAAGATGTCCGCATTTATACAATATACATAAAAGAACAAAACAGATTAGCTCACACTTACAAACTAAAAACAGTGTTGGCAGTTACATTCCAACATGTCGGAAACAATGGGCAATTTCAGAAACACTACCGCTTTGTTTATTTGCATAAAATTGAAGAAACACCACAAAGTATCATGCGTCTCAGCTTGTGCTAAACTCACCAGTGCACAATGACTGATTATGGTAAATTACTATCCCTGTGCGAGCTCCTGAGAATCCGCTCTCCGTGCTGTATGCAGCCCTGAAGCAGGGGAAGAGAAATTGTTCCGCCCAAGTACCATAAAAACAGATTGGAAGCTCGGCACTGTGAATTTGCTGCACAGGAAGCCCCCTAAACCCCTTGTTTTATTCATGAGCATGTAGGCTATCTGAGTCTAAGAAACCCCTGTGGTTTCGCCTGCTACATCAAGGTTGTGTGCCGCATCCATAGAAGGTTCTTTTTTTATTTTTTTCCCCTGCCTTTCTTTTGCACATGCCACATTAAAAAGCATTGGAGATTAACAGTTGCTTTTATCTGAAGGTAGTTAAACAAATTCTTCACTCTGATGCGGTGAGATGGACCAATCAAAGAGCAATTTTGAAAGACTTTTATAAGCGCGCTTTCATTCCACTCATGGAATCCTTGTTTAAATGTTCACAAGTTGCATTTTGGGGGTCATGGCTTTTGTCTGGTCCACGAGGAGAAGATGTGGTGAAGAAGGCAAGTGGAGGAGCTTTACGCAACTGTTGAGAACATGTATTGTTGCTGGTAATCCCTTGGAAATTGAAATGGGGAGAGGTAGTGGGTCCTAAATGAGAACTGCGCAGTGTACACACACCCACAGGGGTGCAGAGCCTGAGAAACTGGCGCTAACCTAAGGTGGTACGGTGAATTGTGACCAAGATAAAAGAGTGCCAGAGAGCCACATCTGCCACAACTGCATTGGACCACACAGGAAAGAAAAAAGTCAATCAAGGCACCAACGTTGACTTGCTCCTGTAACATCTTCCTCACAGTTTAGCGTCTGTAATACTCACACTGATCAAATCACAGCTTCATTTTAATACACAGTCAGAAGCAGACCTTGGATACATAATGCCACTTCAATACATTATACCACTTAAACAATAACTTTTTTAACAGTAGTTACCATTAAAACAGTAATTTCCAAGCTTAAATATTTTTTTAAAATCTCCCCTTGAATTAATTTAAATGTATCTGCAATGTCAAGCCAGAGTGACTACAATCCTTAGCCATGTGTCCTTGTTTACTTGATTTGTCTATGTGCCAGCATCTCCTAATCGTCCTCTCTGAATTTAGCAACTTTGTCTGTCATTATGGCGGCACTGAAGTCCTAATGAGTGGAATTGTTATCGGAAAGATGGCCCCCTTTTTCCCTGCTGTGAAAGCACATTAGATCCAGACAGCTCATTTCCATTCCCCCTGTCATCTCTCTAGAAATGACGTGCAGTGCTTGAAACTGTTTATTTCCAAATTCAGACCTCCTCCGCGGCAGCCATCGGCTTCAATTACCAGTTTTTCCTGAGCGGAGCCATCAGGCAGCCTGACACTGAGGTCCAACCTAATTCCCACCTTCTCCAAAGTCAAGAGCATAATGTGCAGATAAAAAAGGTGGAAAATAGCCTGCCGCTCATTAGCATGCAGCGCTTGCCTGTTCATTTGCTTGCTGCGAATGAAAGTTCTGACACTCAGCGCCTTGTGCAATACGAGAATAGTCCTCTTCAGACTGCCTCGTGTCCTTACTGCCACGGAAAGGTCATCGGCATAGGTGTACACTCAGCAACCTAGCTCACTGCTCTTCATTGGCCCACCTGAGAAAGGGGTTAGCTGAGGGTATTGATTCAGGGAGAACCTCATTACCTGCTGAATCAACATATTATTGCCATGTTTCACCCAGTCGAATTGTTTACAAGTGTCTTTAGTGCGGGCAAAAGCCTGCTCCGGTGGGCCATGACCACTTTCATTAGTCCCTGACCCTGGTGATTATGTGATATCTGATAGGCTGCTATCTGACTTGGCCGCATGAGCAGGGCAACTAACCTGCCTTGGCCTGGGCCCATTACAACCCAACTCTTTTTCGCTCTCTGCTATTCTCTCCCTATCCCGCTCAATCTCCCTTTCCCCACTCTCTGTGCTCCCTATGAATGTATCCATTAGCCTGGTGATGTGCAAATTGTTTTCACCTGCACAGCAGGCAGATGGGGAGCAGTGTCTCTGTCGTGATTTCCTATGCATGAGCTTTCTAATCAGCAAGAGAGTAAGACGATTCCCTTGCTTCTTGCTGGAAAAGGTGAGCTTGCGTGAGCATGCACACACACATTACATGCACACATGTTCTCTCACTGACAATTTGCAATCAATATGCATGCCGTGTTGTGGGGATATTGGTGCAGTGGTGGCGGTGACAGGGTTCATTACAGGAGCTCACTGAACAACACTGTGATGGCTTAATACTGAGGAGAGGGCCGGGGCCCGAGTTGATCCTTGCCCTCTGCCATTCCGAATTTTGGTTCAAATTGAAGAATAATTTGACCTGGAACACTAAACCCACATAAGTGCAATGTCTTCCTGAGTGTGACCCGTGGAACAGCCAGGAGACTATGCTCCAAGTGAAAACAAACGAAGAAATCCCCATTGTCTTAAGTTGGATGTAAAATGTTGTTGTGAACTTTCCTTGAGGACTGGATCGAACACACCATCCAGGGCTCGACCGGCGATTTGGGTGCAGGAAGAGGTGGTCATTTTATTTTGATGTCTTTTCTGACTTTAGAGAATCTTGTAGTCACACTTTGACAGGGTAAAGCCTGCTAATTACTTTCTAAATGATTGTCGTTTTTAGAGCGCATAAAACAATATTACATTCATCCCACATTTTTGCAGATGAAAAATATCAACCGAACGTTTTCCAATTTCCTCAAGTTGGTGCTGATAAGTGTGGAGGTGAAGGGGACATGATCTTAAGTAGACCAAAGATCAGCGTTACCATCCAGGCCCTCTACAAGAGCAAACATCACTGACAAGCATCTGACCCAAACAGCAAACAGCCTCCAAGAATCTCATCATCTAACAACCACACACACTGCTTGTATTTGATCTTGCTTGCCACACCATCCCTGCTATCAGCTCCTGGTAAAACTCCAAGCTCAAAGACTCACGCCAAAGTGGCGGATGATCGTCTCATTGTCGCCCACAAACAAGATCCTCCCATGGACCAAGTTGAAATGGTGGGCCGTGTTCGAGGCTACTCTAAAGCAGATGTATAAAGGATGAAATTGGAAATAAGCATAAGCAAAATGGAGACTGGATGCACTCTGTATCACAAGGCATGCACGTGCAAACAACAAACTACTGTCATTTGACCTGGGAGTCTTTGTTCAAAACCACAATGAAGCATTGTGCTCTCAGACAGCACTCGAGACTGCCCTGATGTTTATTCAAATAACCAACAAGTGCAGCATCAGGGCGAATCTGAACTTTGTGCTCAAGATTATAAAAAAAAGGGAATAAGAGGAAATAAAAGTTTAGAGTCTGTCTTAAAAATCGCTTAGCACACTCTCTTAGTGTTCAATTTCTTTTTCAAATGCAACCCAAAAGGCAAGCATTGGAAAGTAGCTCCCCTCAATCCCACTCTATTTGGTCAGCTTTCTTTTTCCATGAAATTATAAAGGGGATTTGTTGCAGCTTTTCATCCACTTGATAGCACTTAACTAATTTCTGTCCTCTCAAAGACAAAAACACACTCACAAAGCACACAAATAACCCATATGCAGGCTCATATGCACACACAAGCATAAAAAGACTGGACTGTGATTTTTTTTTTCTTATAATCCTTTTTAAAATTGAATCAGGTCTGGTTTTGAACAGATAGCACTAATATAATTGTCAGGACACATTTAATCTCTGTAATACAACTTCGTGAAAATGAAACTATACCTGTGCCAACCGTAAGTGCCTACTTTTAGAAACAATCATGAAAAGAAAAAAAAAGAAGGAAAGAATCATAAAAGCCTGCTCAAATCTCTTTTCCCGGCGTTATCAGCCAATTACAGAAATTAGTGACCATTAAATTAGCACACAGAACTTGAAAGCTTTTGCACTCTGGATCAGAATGGTCTTTGGAAAAATGATGTCAGACCTTAATTTACAATTTCACATGGAATCACCTCCGTTCTAGGTAACCAATGTGCTTTTAAGAGAGTGGAAACACAATGGCATTGTACATGTTAATATGTTGATAAATGTCACTGTACTTCAATATTTCCGTAAATGCTAATGGGAATGAATGAATAAAGAAGTGGTGAAAGTTCAGTTTAACCATGTTAGAAAAGGCAACTGTTCTGCCCAGATGAGGACTGAGTTTGTGCTTCATATCATTGCTTCTAAATCAAGCCATGAAATCAGCTGTGGAAGAACAGCTACAAAAGACAGATGAACCCAACAGCACAGAGAGGCGAGCCAACTGTTCCAAGTCTTGCATGAGGGGAGGAAGAAAAGGAGAGGGGATGGAGGAGATAATTTAACATTTTTGTAAGCTGTTTATCCAATTATTAACTGCACAGATGTTTCTGACTGGCTAGGGGCTGGACATGGGCTCTGTGAGGCAGGGGAACAAAGGTCTAAAGGATTCAATGAACTGAATATCAATTTAATTTACTAGCTGTTAATTCTCATGCAAATTGTGACCTTTGTTTGGGCATTCAGTGGCTATACATATTGTATGTCTTTAGAGGTGTAGCACAGCTATTACTACAACATCGTAGGATTTGAAAAAGATTTAAAAAATGTTTCCGTAGCATTTCTTTGGATATAGTGATTTAACATTTAAACTATGATAAAAAAAAAAAATTAAAAAAATAAAAGCTTTTTTTTCAACTTTTCAGCATTTTGTGGTATATTTTTTTTAATTAAAAACGAACTAGACAGTAGAGATTTTATTTTGGAGTTATTTTATTTTATTGCAAAATATGAGATAAGAAGATAAGAGATAGGAAGAAGCCGTTTGGATAACAACACAAAAATGTATGCAATACAGCCCACTTAAAAATGCCAGGTATTTTACACTATGGCATGCACCTTTTTAAATGTCAAGTGAAATCCTTTTTACCTTCTTGCTGCAATCTCTTCCACTGGGCCATGTGCATCTGGGTGACAAAATACGGTGGCTACACATCTATATTTGTTGGTGGCTGTTATCGACATAAATTTTAACGACTTTATGGTATAACATCAAACAAAGGTTTGATGATAGGCCACAAACCTGGCTGAGCTGCTCTGAAACAGCGGTGCCGTAAGTCTAATTTTCTTCATCACCACCAAAGTACTGCTTTACAGTTCTCCACGACACAAACAAAAAGCCTGGCAACAATATCAATTATACATGCAGGAGGCAAACAAGGGGATGTATTTCACTACAAATAGCCTCATAGAGAGATGTTGAATAGGGTGTATTAGCATTATAAAAGGACAACAAATCTCCGCAGTTCAACAGCTAAAGAGCAATTTGATGGAACTGGAGAACTGGAATTGGGGAAATTGGTTGATTGGGATGTGCGTTTAGTGGAGCTCTTAAATTCAGAATCCCAGCAAGGACATGCTATAAATTGATGTGGCTTTGCGAAAATTAAGCGCTGTTAACGTCAAAACATGACATTTTAAGAAATGCCAGCGATAAACGTTGATAATGCAAGATGAGATCTGATGAAACCATGTTATCAAACAAAAGACAAGCGAAGTCCTATGACGTCTGGTATTTATCAAATTCGGGTTACAGCCCCTGATAATAAAAAAATGACATTTAAGTGTCTTTAAACAGTTACAGCGTCTCTGTAAAGATTTTTGCTCCGTTGATGTAAATTTTTAAGTTATTTGGTAAATGCTGCACTTTTTTCTACCCCCCTCCCCTCTTAACAGTTATTGTAAAATGGTTTGAGCATTTTTTGTTTTTCAAACATAGTTAACAGCACACACGCACCAAAGTGAAAGCCGTACCAAGAGCGCGCCCCGGCGCCTGCACCACGTGCTCCATGTGTTTACCAGCACGGAACTCTGGGAAGCGGTGGCCATGGTAACCGTCGTAAACACAGCCGCCCTCCTTCCCCACCTCCTCTTTCTCATCCGGCGCTTTTACTCGCGGCGACTCCGCCGCAGCGCCAAACGGACGAAAATGGCAGGCTTGGGTCGTAGCTCGGATCAGTATTATGAAAAGATTGGGAAGATTCAGCAAAGCATGTATGAAAGGTGAGGTTTCCTCCTTTTTTAACGGCTGAAGACCGAGCAGCGGTCTCGGCCGGCTACTTCACTAGCCGCCCAGGCTAACGACAGTCGCGCCGCGGTGGTTTTTAATGTGGACAAACGGACGCCTGACCAGATGTAACAGAAACGTTCGTACGCAAATGTCAGCAAGCGTTTTCCTGAACTTACTCTTTTATCGTCTTATTGCCATTTTTGTTTGTTAACGAGTACTGCTAATAATTAGCCCGTAAGGCCACGGAGATGAATCGGATATCTGCGTGGGTGACAGCGTCTGTTTACATACCCGTGCGTGTGCATGTGCGTGTGTGTGTGTGTGTGTGTGTTTGTGTGCGCGCGCGTGCAGAGAGAAACGCAGGCTGAAGCTGGAGCGGGAACTCTTCGCTTATTCCAGATCAGATAAAAGGATGTAAGTTGAATGATGTAATAACTGCACATGCAGTAATAATCATCACACTGTTTTTTGTGAAAATGTTAAGCTTTTCATCAGGTCAAAGGAAATATTTTCAGGTGAATTTTTTTATTCTAAGAAATCTGATTTTTGAGTTCAAATCTGGAGTACAAACGGGATGTTTGTATTTTCAGTTTGAATTTACTAGGATAAGAATTTATATTCTAGGTCAAAACAGCAAAACTCATGTCGATGGAGGACTTGAGAACAAGATTTAGATTTAAATCAGATTGTGCTTAACCTTTCTTGTGTGAGAAGTCTAGCTTTTATTTTATTTAATTTTTTTTTCAAATGCTGAACAGATAATATTTCTAAGGAGTAATGTTTCTTCAATGCCTTCAGCACACAGATAAAGTGTTCCAAACTGCACAGTTATCTCAAAGAAATCTGTGACAGAGAAGCACGAGCGAAAATGAGAAACCTTAAGCTTCATACAGATGTGGAGTGCATAGAAATTAGCATGAAGGAGGATGGTCTTGACCATGACTCCCTGCAACAACAAAAGGTATTACACAGACACACGTGCACACAAATTTCATTTGTTCAGTGGCTTTTTTTCTTTATTAACATCATTCTTTGAAGTCACCACAACCATACCTCAGATTCTGATTAAACAATAATTCATGAACACCATGTTATTGAAATACCCATATAACAGCTACGGAAATGTAACATGACTTATTTCAGACATATGCCCAAATGTCCTCCTGTAACTTCCATCCACAACACATAAAGAATACATATTTGCTTAAAATGGCTTGATTTGACAGTAGTAAACACTCAAACAGTGCAATTTATCACCACAAGCAAATGAACAAGGGACAAAACAATGAGAGAGTCAGATTATCACTTAAAACTCAATGACAGTGCTTGACAGCTTAATATCAAATTAACAAAATTGGCTAATTATGACTCACTGAGTTAATTGCCCAATATAGAGACTCTGCAGTGCTCTAGAGGTTTAGTCATTGTCTCCCCTCAAGCAGTTGGTTTATTTCCTCTCAATGCTTAGAGTCCTGGATGTTTGCTGTTATTTAAATGGTTCTGTGGTACTTTGGCTTGACTTTTTCAGATCAACCCAGTTTGTTTATATATATATATATATATATATATATATATATATATATATATATATATATAATTTATTCATAATTATTCTGATACAACAAGGCAGAATTTCTCAGAAGGATATTGTGTGCATATTGACACCTTCAGTTGCATTCATAATACGTTTATATACATTAGCTGTGATTGTTGTTGGTTTTTGCTAGTTAAAATATTTCAAACGAAATAAGTAAGAAAGTGTTTTAAAATGCGTCGTGTGTGTGAGCTTGCGTGCATTGCACGAGTGTTTCTGCTCAGTCAGATAAATGCTATGGAGAATGTCAGCATCTACACAGGCACATTCACTCAGGAAAATCCACTTTTGACCAACTCCCATCCTCCATGTTTTCACTTTTGGATTTGATCCTTATGTTTTACAGTGTGTGCATATATTTGTCAGCAATATGTGTGAATTTTTATATGATGTATACATGGAAGTTAAATATATATATATATATATATATATATATATATATATATATATATATATATATATATATATATATATATATATATATATATATATAAATATATATATATATATATATATATATATATATATATATATATATATATATATATATATATATATATATATATATATGTGTGTGTTTTTTTTTCCAACATGATCAATTTAGTGTCCTTTTCCATTTTTTTTACAGTCAGACTTTTTGAGAAAAATTTCCAAGATTATTGAATCGAAACAAAAAATTGAGCTCCAGCTCGAAGCAGCAAAGGTAAAATGTTTTATCTTTTGATATTATTTATGTTTGGGGTGAACATAATTCTTATGGATACATTTCATGCATTTTACACACATCACACCATGTGAATATTGTTTGACTCATGCTGCGATTGCTCGTATTGCTCTCTTTTATAGTTAGAAAAATAGTATTTGTTTTATTTTTTCATGGCAGATCCTTCCTGTTTGAAATATTTACAAGGTTTATGCAAATTTCAGTTCTATCAAGCTACGTTTTCAAATTTAGAATAACAAAGAGAGTAGACATTATGCCTGGTAAATCTGTAGAGGGGTCTACATTTAAACTGTGTATCTGTAATAGTGCAGGTGTCTAATCCTGGCTGGTGAATCTGCACAAGCGATGTAGTTCAAGCCCATAGCTGCTTTCTCCCTTCACTTAAAGCAGTTAAAGCTCTTTTAGATGAAATGTCTAAGACATCTCATAATAACTTGGAGCATGCTGTCTAGAGCAGTCACTTGTAACTGTGTGCAAACCCCCCTTAGCCTGTCGATATTGTAATGAGCAAAATGGTACCGTCACTCCATTATGCATACAAGCCATTGGCTGGCAGTGTGCATGTCCCTCAGGCTGCAGCATTCATTAAGGGAAGCTTACCGGGCTGAAAGCTGGAGACAGATGATAACGGGATATGATTTTCATATTTAATACATTCCTTGGAAGAGCACACGCGTGCTGCAGATTGATAGAAGAATCAATTGCTACTTTAGTGAAAGACTTTCTACTTTGCCCTGCAGCTACCGATGGAATCACTCAGCCAAGAAATTAACTTTCCCTCTTTTTTACCTACTTTGTGGATCTGCAGGGCAGGCTGCATGGTTTACAGTGAATGTTATTAAGCAGCTAACTGTTTGGTATTTAAGACGCTTATCAAAAAAGAAACAGAAGCCATGCTTTTTGTTATTATGGTTGGAGGGAGGCTTTTTTTTCTCTCACCCCCTTAGTGACATTGCAGACATGAATCAAAACTTGTCTAAAGGATTTATAATAAGATTAAAAGTTAAAACATTGATTCCGAGACATTCTTCTGAAATGTTTGAGAAAAGTACTCTGACCTTGACCCAAATAAGCTACACTTTTTCAAAATCCTGAAGATGTTTAGCATACTTGAGTTTCATTCCTTTTTAAAACAAGTTATTCAACATGAGGGATTTGAATTAACAATTTTAGAAAAAGCCTATTCATGACAGAAAAATATTATTATAATAATTTCATGGAAAATTAGCTGAGAGAGGGATAAGTGTTTCTGTTTCATATGTTTATTTTGCAGGTTAACGCTGTTCATAGACAACCACAGCACAGCAACGTCTCTCAGCCAGCTAAGGATTTTACACAATCACCAGCTGATATTTTTACGGCCCAGCAGATCCCCGAAGGGTCTGACAGTGAAGCTGGCACCACAAGGGTACATTCACACCAAGCATCGCTTCATTCACCCAGCTGCAGCGTGCGCTTTCGTGAACGTCTACCAAGTGGCCTTTTGAAGAACTTTAGAGTTGGCGGAGAGGATGCTGCCAGCAAGCGAACACATTTATCAGATGACATTTCAGGCTCAAACGATTCCCCCGACGACTGTAATTTGAGTGACAAACATGAAAGAACGATGGGTCTGCTCCCATCTGTCCGTTCCTTAACAGGCGCAGCTGGCAGTGTGGCTTTTGGAAGTGATGATGAACAAGAAGCTTCACCTCTGCTGACCTTGACAGGGTCTGAGAAGAATCCATCTCCTGGCAACAGTAACCCTCGGAGAGCTAAGAATTCCCCTGCAGAACAGACTGACTCCCAAGAGGTGTCACGTGAGCCCATCATCATGGGAGATGAAGACAGAGGTCTTGGCCATTTGATGTCTGAAACCACTTTGGGAAAAGAAGCTCAAGAGACACCAGGTTTGCAGTGATATGTCTTTCTTACTACCGTGTAGTATCCTTTACTTGCCTCTACTAAAATTGACAGTTTAAAGCACTTTATTTTGCCCCTTTGAAGATTTTGAATAAGCTAAGTGATACTATGTGGTGTGTTCACATTCAGGTAAATGTGAGAGTGTCAGTGCTCCGAGTTCTGATGTGCAGTTGTCAGACAGCAGTTCAAGTGACCTGACAATTTCTCTAACACAATCTGAGCCAGAAGATGATCTACCAGCGGATGATGCATCTGAGAGGAATGCCTCTTATGAAGGCAGGGAAGCTCACACACGGCACAGTCCTGAAGCATCCCTCCACTCTAATGCATCTAAGAACTCACCCCAGTTAGGCGACGAATCCTCAGAACCAGTCGTGACCTTGCAAAGGTACAGTATGTTTTACTTTAGTGATTCGTTCTGTAGAATTTTAAACGTGGCTCATATGAGGACAATACATGTTTTAGTGTTTCATGACACATGGTTATAGTCCTATGAAATTTAACATAACACAGTATGTATTTTTAGATAGATGTAAAATAAGAAATTGAAAAAAAAGGACAATGTTTTGCAAGGCCATGCTGAAATACAAAAGGCAGTCAAAGAGTGGTAACACATTGTCCAGGCATCCTTGTACAAACATGCCTGAGGATGATGGAGAGGATTGTGGGTTTCGCGGTTCATGCCGCTGTACTCTGTGGCACGGCAGAGGCTGTGGTTGTGGAAGTGATGCATCTTATAGGGCGAGCTCAGGACCTGTTCACAACATTATTGCCTTAATCCAAGATAATGCTGTAACAGAGCAATTTTCTGCTTGAGAGACCTCAGGAAGTCCCCAGTGGAGGAAGAAATTTGTGGCACCATAGAGGGTTCTGGAGGATGGGCATGTGGACAGCACTTACAGCCTCAAATCCTTAGCGTGATGATGTCCTCTGAGTTCAAGGATCACTTTGGATAGGCCACCGAAAATCCCACGTGAATGCTTGTACTCTGTGCCACTGCTGTTCCTCCATAATATACAATATTTTATGTGCACCGCTACTTCTTTTTTAAAAGGCCTATATTTAATGAGGGATATTTGTTAATGTTTCTGTTTGTTTGGGTTCAATTGTGCTAAAACTATCGACATGATTTTTCTTTTCCACCTTCTTCATTTTCATTAATAAGTAACCAATTAGTCATGCGTGCAATTTCTTTTCTTTTTTTTTTGTTACCTTAATTATACATATAAAGAACTGTTGTGAGAATCTCTTATGAAAGGCTTTATTTCAAAGACTGGTATAGTCCCTTTATGTTTTAAAAGTAAGGTAAAGGATTTTATCTTCTCCTAGAGTGTAGCATGTTTGTGGTAAGTGTAGTCCACTATACTTTTTATGCCGTGGCCCTAAGAGGAGCTGCACTTAGTGTGTCGGGGAGACGATGGTGGGGGCTGCAGCTTTTCTTGTTAACATGGAGATCTTCTGTGTATGAGGAGAAAACCAGAGGCTTTGATGTACAGCTCAAAGAGCATCCAGTCTCTATCCTCTTCCTGTCTTTCGCTCTCCCTTAAGGTTAGAGTTTATATCGCTCCCTCTATTCAGCTCGCAGTCAGGAAAAACAAGCAAAGCCAATTCATTATATTTCTTTGCCAGCATGGCAAGAGCGAGTGAGACTGGAATATTGTCTGAGTTTCTTTCCTGAGATGATTCATAATGGCCTCAGTGTGTGCTGCTCAAAATGCACTGTGTCTGAACTGCATGATTGCTCTGTTTTGTTTATTTTTATAGATTGCATAGAACTGAGAAAAAATGTAATTGCAAAGGCTTTTGGGCATTGTAATTTTTGCCAGTATTACCAAGTAAATTATTCTAAAGGTCTCAAATGATGGGGACACGTCCCTTACTTAGTCCAGCAGCTGAAGCAAACGGTGTCAGAGCTATTTGTGGTTTTATTTCTCACTTTCTTTGTGTGTTACCTTTGCTGTCTGTGCCATCATGGTGAGATTCCCCTGACACCAATCACTCCATTTTGAGGCAGTTCCATGTGGTAAATCACCCCAGAGTCAGTGCTGTAAGCTGTAGAGGTATATTGCTGCTGACCTCTTCCTCCTGGCTAACAATACACTCCTGATGATGTCGATGTGCGGACAACAGGAGCATCTAAAGTGAGGTTAGAGACCTTGACATGAAAGCTGGCAACAATACAACTAGAGAGAGAGGTTTGCAGGAAAAACACAACTCATTCACTTTCTCCCTCTCTAAAGGTCTCTTTTTGAAGAGCTTTGATAAATAAAGTGGAAAGAGAAAGATAGCTATTTCAAGGCCCACACTGGCGATAAGGGAAAAAAAAAAAAAGACGAAGCTTTTGCCTATTCTACTTCAGCCACACTGAAGAGGACTTGGCACAGATGGATTGCACCCTACAAAATGTCATGGATATAATTCAAGCTGCCAGCTTAATCAGGATGTTACCAGGAAACAACCTGCAAAAAAAGAGGGAGCAATTGTTTGCTGACCCCTAACCCAAGACCCCATTATAGATTGTCATAAATTCTTTTTGGCCTCCCTTTATGGAAGGCGGCTCAGGATCTTGCGGCTTGGGGTTTTTCTGGGAGAATTCAATGAGGGCCACCCAGAGTTTAATGCTCTAGAAAGATGGATTGTCAATATCCACATGTATTGGGCATTCATTTATCATTTTGCAGCCTCATACAGGACCAGATGAAAGTGTAAATCTCTTACCAAAATTAAATCATCCAAAGGCCATGCTTTTATATTTCGGAATAATTTTATGTTCACTTTTTTACTTGAGACATTGTCAGTATACAGTATTTAAAACTTTTTTATTTTTTTTAAATTTCTGCTATCATATTACTTATTTTCAACATCATTTTATAATTTAAGAAGGAAAAACGGATGTGGTGTTTTACTTTGGCACGGCTGGATTTTTCTGTGCAACCTGTTAATTCATGTGGCACCATTAACACCCTGGTATCCTGCACTATGGACATCAGCGTTATAATGGTTTTTAATTTTTTAATAGTTTTATTTCGTTTTTCAGTTTGTTTGATTATTTCAGTTTAGTTTGAGTTAGTTAAACAAGCGCATCAGTAGTTTTAGTTTAGTTGTAGTCTTAGTTTTAGTTTTTGAGTTATTGACTCACAGATAAACAAAAACATCTAGGATAAAGGAATCCTATCAATGTCATACACTACATAAGTTCCTTATTCTTTATTTTGAGTAATTACAAGTAGAAAAAAAGAATTAATTATAAAAATGAAACAGCGGATATTAAAAATAACAAGACACAAAATTAGAATGAAAACAAAGTAAATCTGACCTGCAATTCTATTTCATTTCACTTAGTTTTGCACTGTTCATTTTTAGTTTTTAAGTTTTAAGTTTTTTTCTTAAATCTTTAGTTTTTATTATTTCAGTTAACAATTTTTTTTTTTTTTTTTACTGTTTCAGTTTTAGTCTTAGTTTTCACTAACTTTAATAACTTTGATGGACATCTTGTTTTAATGACCTCATTCTCCAGTTGTCCTTGAGTACCTTAAGAAAAATGTATTACAGACCTATGGAGGATTTTTTTTTTCCCTTTTACAAATAGGCCAGTCGATCACATGACCTCTCTTACTTTTATTTCCTTTCATCGCATTAATGGGTAATGTTTTTTTCAGCCTCTCCCTGGAAGGACTCTTTAATCTGCTAGACAGCATCGAAGGACGACTTGGCGGTGAACAGACCCGTGTGTACACGGATTCTTTAATAGATGGAAGACAACTCAATAGAATTATCAGGTATACCTTTTCTATCTTTCTCCAAACTTTAAAATCTTATTTCTCCTTGTCTAAAATAAAATGCTGTACATTTATTTAATGGCCATGGACCAGTTTGTGCAGATGAGGAAAACATATTATCCTTCTGCTAAGGGCTCTCACATTAGATGGAGTGTCTTCACCATCAGGCATGCATCTTTATTTCTGAGGGGTTTTCAAACACATGTGATTGTTATAGTAACCACCCAGCTGAATTGTTATTGGGAGTTAGAGAGCGTGCGAGAGAGAGGGGAATGCGGTTCATTAGACTGGGCTTGTTTTTCATAAGGTTTTTATACTCTATAGCATGATTAATTTACCATAATTGCTGCTCCTGTGGTGGAGTATAAAAGGATAAATGTCTAGCAATGGAAACTACTGTCATGCCTTTCAAAACCAGTACTAACTTATCTGTGTTTTGTAGCTGATCTTCATTAATGAACTGACTGACCGTTTCACATCTGACGCTCATAATATTTAGTTGCACTGATGTGCATAATTATACTTGTTTAGTATGATTTGCATGTTTTGGTGTGTGTGTGTGTGTGTGTGTGTGTGTGTGTGTGTGTGTGTGTGTGTGTGTGTGTGTGTGTGTGTGTGTGTGTGTGTGTGTGTGTGTGTGTGTGTGTGTGTGTGTGTTGGATCCTTTCTGAGTATTCCTGACCTGCAAGCTCATCCCAGTGCTCCATGGCAATAACTGACTGCTCTCTATATATTGGGCAGCCTTTGTGACGATGGAGCGGGTTTGAATGACGAGGACCTTGAAGCATGTGGATCAGTCGTCCTTCATGAGCTTCAGAGGTTGTCATGGAGCACAGAAAAGGGCTGTTTGCTACCGCAGGATGTAGTGAGTGCGCATCAGTCCAGCACTGAGCCTAATCAAATAAGGTAAGGTTCCTGGTCTTTTTTTTTTGTGAACCCAAAACGAAAAACCTGCATCAGTGTTTATTTTCTCTATGTACTTGTACATATGTGTGTGTTTTAATATATTCATATGGTTTTTGGAATTAAATAATTTTTAGACTTTTCCTTTTCATTTTGCTCATTGTTCTAGATCACAGAAAAATACTGATATTTGATTTTTTTTTTTTTTTTTCCAGATGGAATAACGATGACTATGTGTTTTTATTTGATTTTATTACATTACATTGTCGGACCATTAGGATGGGTCACTCACCTACAGTAGCTATTATTCTCAGCAACTGTTTGATTGGCCTCCCTTGTTCACAAATGTAAAAGGTCATATTAGGTGTCACCTCCCGCAGTAGCAAAGCATGCTACACAGCATGTCATGAGTAAATTAAAATGCCCAAACTGCGACTTCTAGTCCTTTGGATAATGAATGGTTATACTTTGAGTCAAATTCACTCGCTGCTTCTCTACTCTATTGATTTCATTGAGACCTTTTTTGTTATATACACAATTTTAAGAGACACATCTGTGTCACTGGGACTCTCCTCCAGAGATACCCATTGGCTGATCTTGCAGTTTCATCCAGCATTGCAACCTGAAAAATACCTCACTCTCAGTGTTGATTGGATTGCATCAATAATACATATCTTATCATTGATTAAACATAACACACAACCTCACAGTGTTTCTTCAAAAGAAAAGTGGTTGAACAAATGTAATGATGATAATTCAAATTTCCTTGCTAATCAAAGAATCTGTCACCGTATGAAGGTATGATTGTGCCTTAATGTTGTATTTGTTATTATGTGTATGATAAGAAAGGCTCTCTTTCTCGTCACGTGACCCAACCCCCACCCTTGCCACAGTACTCGGCTGCCTCCTAATTCTGCTCGGTTGTGGGATCGGTGGTTTAAGCACGTCCTTGTGCTCAAGGAGCACAGTGTCCTCAGCACTGAGCACTTGGTCCAGCTGTTCACGCCACTATTACTGGAGCGTCATGCCACCTACAGCCAGCAGGTAGCGTTAAAGGCACATGGTCTCTCAGAGCACACTCTTAGTCACACAATTGCATTCACAGCAGACGTAAGTACATATTAACACACAATAATGGCTGATAGACAGATGTTGTCACCTTTATAATGTGCTGTTTTTATTTCTTTACTTTATGCATGTTTTTTGGATGGAGGTGTAGCTGTTCCTGAATGCCCTCTTTATACCTTGTAGTTGACACCAAGGCCTTCCCATGTAAACTGAGAAAGAAGGAAAAACCTTGACCCATCCAGCGATTTCAAATTTCTACCTAATCTGGGATGGACTTGTTTTTAATTTAGTTTAAGGCAGAAGTATAACCATCCACTGAGTCAGATTGAGAGAGGGAGTCATTTGGGCGGCCACTGGTATTTTTTAAATTTTCCGCTCCTTGACTTTGTGTAGATAATGTCAGTTTAACTGAAAAAAAAACATTGCAAAGAAAATTCCCGTTCACAGCCCAACGATGACGTCAAGAACTACTTTATTTATATCTGCACCCCCACCGTGGACCATGCTTTCTGCAGGAATTATCTTTCACATGCAGGTTTTTGTGTTATTAATTTGTGCAGACTCATCATATTTTGGGTTTTTGTGGCTTAGAGATCTTGCTGCAGTGTCTCCAATGCAATGAGAGAGCCAAAGAGGGAGACTGTAGGGCCTCTTGAAAATATGAACTGACAAAAGGAAGAGGGGTACTGCCGTCATTGAATCCAAGTGCATCAGGGAAAGCCCGAGTGAAAATCTTTCTTTCCCTTTATCACTTGGAGTCTCACTCCATCTATTCCTCCCGTTCTCTATTTCTTCATCTCTCCCTTTATGTTGTGTCTTCTCATAAAACAGCTTACTTTCCACACACAAGAGCAAACAGAAATTTCCATTCACATCTTGCCACGCAGCCTGGCTACTCTGACAAATGGGAGCATGCAGCTCGCATGCACACACTCAAAGAGGCCCTTTGAATATTCAAGTGCTAACAGTTGCATTCATTGATATTTAAAATGCTGTGGATCTGCGAGAGCTCTTAACTCACGGTACATTTGACCAAGTCTTAAAAAAAAAAGAACATAAAAGATTTCGGGAACATAGATCAAGACAATTTTTAGTGTGCAGCAGGCTCAAATCCCAAGTGGAAAGTCATTGGCATGTGTCTGCATCTGTTGTCCTCTTAGAAAATTAAAGCCTGCGCATTGTCAGTCTTCACTGTGACCTACTGATAACAATTGACAATGTACTTTAAGTTTGTCACTGTCAAAATCTTCCTGATCATCCCCTTCATATTAGTCCTCATTAAAAGTTGCAAATGGCCATCTGAGGCTGAGAGGCAGTCTTTGATCAAAAAAGAGAGATGATGATTGCAGGATTTGATATGGGGGAGGGAAAACGCAGAGAAAGAAAATCGGTGTGTGGTATCTCCCTGCTCCTCATCTCCCAGAGCAGCTCCTCTTAATTGTGTATCCTCATCTCCACCGAGATAAAAAATGAGCTGGAGAGGGGGGACGAGAGTAGTTTGTCTCAGTCCTCTCAGCCAAGAGGGAAGATATCTGGTACGTGTTGCACATTAACGGCAGGATGATTGCATTCTTTCAGCAGTTCTCTAATCTCATGGATGAGAAGAGAGGGAAAGGAAAAAAAAGTGTAATTGAGGGAGAAGGCAGTAGCAAAAGTGTGCAAAATATTTTTCTTAAGTTAAACGAGTGAGAGAATTTGAAGTTATTGGCCCCCAGCGTTTGAACACACATTACAGCTGCACCTCTGTGCAAGCAGCCGTGGCCAAAGTAAATGACTTGCTTAATCACCAAGGGTTCAATTTGACACTTCCTTCACAAAAAAGAACAATTAAGAGTGTGGTTTTAATTTGTGCTGCTTGCAGGCCAAAGTGTTGCTGAGGACACTTCTCTCCCGATGCAGTGAGGAGTGCCCCTCAGCAGAGGACGAAAGTGACTTATCTTCTTTATGTGGTCCTTCTCTCCTGGCTGACAGAGATGTGAAGCTTGCCAGAGTTGTACCGAAACAATGGATGCAAGGTGACGGGAAGTTATTAGTGTATTACACCAAGCATGTTAAATAATAATGACACTGATGTTACATGTGATATTTTAATGCAGAGTTCCTAGTAATGATGGAATTAATATGTTCTCTAACTTCTGCAAGTTAAAAAAAAAAAATCTTTTTTTATCCCAACATATTGCCAGAAAAAAACCCAAGAACATTTAACAGTGGCATGTCTTTGTATTGAAAAATGCTATTTTTATCTTATTTCATTTTTCCAAACTACCTCTGCATGAAGCAGAATCTGTCCTTCGTGAAAGAAATGGATTTCCACTACAGAGGGCTTTTTTTTTTATATTTATGAACCCTCGCAAGCCCAGTTTCATACAGCCTTCCATTCAGAGCTTAAAAAGACCCCCCTTTCCCCATTTCTGCCCAAGACTCCCTTCTTCCCTGCCATTGCTTGTCACCATGTGCTACCCTTTCTTACAGAACTACAAAGCCCTGAAGAGGACAGCCAGGACGAAAGCCCTGTGGAAAGTGGTCCTATTAGAGGTAAAAAGGCATTGCTGGTGCCTCAGCATTCACACTGTCCTTATGTTGTGGTTTGTTTTTTTCCCACTGCAGTGAATAATGGGCTCTTTTACACAATGGCTGAGGCATGATGATCAAGGTGAATCCAGGGTCAAAGTCCCACCTGAAGAGCTGCGCTAGTTCTCTCTAATTATCTCTGAGAAAACACTAGCCATGTTTCCAGCCTGGTCTGAGACATTCTAGCAAGACAGATAATTCGCTGGCCCAGCATAATGCAGCTGCTTTAATTGTCAGGGCGCCAGGGTGGGCAGTGTAGAAGATCTGTCATCGCTTCTCATTATCTTCTAAACAATGCCCTGGTAAGGCTGGACTTGAAAAATACTGAAGCAGTCGGTGTTCTCATCCCTCAGCTACACCTCTGAAATGTAAAGCAATCCTACGTTACCCTTGGCTATCACATTTCCAACTGGGTTCTTCATGTGTCTGCATCCCTAAGGTGCACAGCCAGCAAAATGAGTCCAGTTTCCAATCGCTACACTTAATCAAAAGAGCTGTAACCAGCTAAGGGGAAAAAAAACAAAAAAAAAAAAGAAGCATGACTAGAGATTTTACAAGGGAAATGTTTTGCTGTGCTGAGCGAAGAACATGTCACAATCAAATAGTGTGACCTTAGAACTGATAGTAATTACCAAGAGGCTGGGGGCTACATCTAAAAACAGTGGCTGTATGAAGTGCCCTGGGTGAAACAGAGGAGGTTACGGTGTACTGTAAACACTGGCTTAGAGACAGTGATGAAAGACAGTGACATTTGATCTGAAGCAAGAATATTTGGGTTTTGTCACATAAGATCACAATATTTCTATGTTTTGACATGTGTTCCTTTACAGCATCACATGTAATCTGGCTCTGTCAATTTTTGCCAGGGCAGCATCTGCGATCCATTTCAAATATGATACCCGTTTCATTTAAACAGAAGTCCATTTATTGCCTCCCTAGTAAGGGATGTCGAGATAAAGTGAAAAGGTGATTACTGTCTAATGGAAAATGTTGCCACATGCGGTAGGTATAAATCAACAGCCTATCTAATTGAGTCGTGTTTTCACCCTCTCTGTTTAGCACCGAGACCAAAAATCTCAGCTACTGAAGCGTATTGTCTCATCAAACAAAAAAAGCCCCTGAAAGTTGGAAACCTTGGTTTTGAGCAAATATTTGACCATGACTTTGTGTGTGTTTGTGCGTGTTCGTATTGTTTGTGTGTGTCCTCAAACAGAGTCAAAAGCATATCAGTTACTTAAACAATCAGCCATGCTGAAAAGGCTGCCCAGTTCTGAAGAGGAGGAGAGTGGCTTTTCGGGTAAGAGAAGAATTCTACGCGGCCAGGAGTTTTTTTACAACGACACTAGATTCTGGTTTATGACACGTAATCGGAATGAAAGCTTAAGTCGCAAAATATTGATTCAGGTTCTCTCAACTATTTTTTTACTCATGGTCTAATTTTGAAATCTTTCACAGTCTTAAACTTGAACTTCTGATCGGCAGTTATATATTGAATCTTACTAAAAGTGTTTTCGTGAAGATAACTTTCCGCCCTCGTCTGTGATTGCTTTCTCGCAACAAGGGACCCCGAGGCCGGCGTTGAGAAAATTTACCAGAGCTTCTCTTTAAGTCTCATCATAAGTTTAAATGTAAATATGCATGGTAAATTAGCTTTTGATGAGCTCAATCAAGAAATCAAATGGTTTTATCTGGCCTTGTTTGCTCTTTTAAGGAATAAATCACGGCCATGAAGAGGACCTGGGGAGGGCCAAACGCTCCTCACATCAAGACCCTTACCCTCGGTAAGAACATTGTTATCATTCAACGGGCCACAGGAAATGGGCCACCAGACGCCAAAGTGGTTGATGTACATTTGCATGGCGGCTCTCATAATTCCCTGTTCATTTCCATAAGATCAAGGGGGGCGCCACCCATTAACTCGCTTACAAAGACAAAAGGCCCCTAAAGCCCCTCTTACTCACTGTTAGCCGGGTTCAACCAGGTTTTAGAATTCAAAAGCAAATCAGCTGCCACAAAAAATAAATTGGAGCCATAATCTCACTGTTTTCAGGCTTGTTGTCAGAATGCAAACAGATCATGTGAAGAAGAGAATCACTGACAACTTTAGGAAGATGGGGTGCTCAAGTGCTCACAAGGACAAATGTCCTTTCATTTGTCACCCTTGAAACATTATTTAGGTTGCTCAAATCAGGGCTATAAGTGGATATGGAAAGAACATCTATGTCTAAATAGCTCGGTGGAAGCTTAAAGCATGACGATTACATTTGAATATCAACACAACTTCATCAAATCTGCAATTGCATTTCAGGTCCTCAGAGCTGCTCTTCACTGCAAAACCCATTTGGGTTGTAGTAATGGCTGGGTAAACGTTATGAGGAATAATCTTCTCTGATTTCATGTGATTACTGGACACCACGCTGACACAAGTGCTGAAGTCTGTTTCTCCGTGGCATGACAAAGTGCTGTTCCTAGTCCAGCCATCAGTCCAGGGAAGGGACTAATGGCCTGCCTCTATTGTGGTCCTCATAGCTGCTGATGTCTGCCCCTGCCAGCTCTGCTGACCAGCCTCTTTAATAAACATGAGCCAATTTTAGGCCCAGACCCTCTCAGGTGGTGTCTGTCTCTCTGTCATTAATGCACATTGGAAGCCAGCAATATATGGGATTAAACAAAATGTGAAGAACAACAAATTAGAAAGATACAAAAGCTAGTATGACAAACGAACGGTAAATGTATGCAAAATTTCCACAAATGGGGAGTTATGGATGGGAGACAGTGTGATCTGACCAGAGTTTCAATGGAAGCACTAACCAGACCTCCGAGTCATATCATAATCTTCTCTTTGGTCATAGTACAATTTTCCCTGTCCTTCCCTTTTTTTTCTTTAGATTTAAGCATTCCACTTACCACAGTCACTTCTTGTGCTTTATTGCTTCTACAAGTGGTCTGGAAGCCCTGCACTTGAGCAGAAGCATAACACAGCAGCATGCTCTTACCCTGTTTCACTCCCTTCTCTTTGCATCTCACTCGCTCTGGCTCTCTTGCCCTTTCTCCATCTCTTTCTGCCTCTTCTTCTCCATCATCCTGTTCCCCCACTCCCCCACCCCCACCCCTCCATCCTACTTGTTAATTATTTGCTTTATTTTGTCAGCGAGCTGATGAGTGACTTCAAAAGAAGGATGGAGCTGGACTCAAAAATACAAAAATGGTTTTCTCTCTGTTGTCTTAGACAATAATTATGATTTGCCTGTTAAGTCTGGACTACAGCAGAGGGATTGTAGTTTAAAGCAGAGGCTTTGGTACAAAAAATGCATTTATAGCCCTTTGTGAAGCTCCTCATTATGTGTGGGCTCGATTCATTAAGTAATTGGTTTGCAGTTGTTTACATGAGTATTAAGGCCTTCTATTCAGGGCCTTTGAGAGATACATTGTGCAAATGTTGCATGTTATGAATGCAGAATGAGAGGCGGGGGGCCAGTCCTATTGGCCAAACACTGCTCCCAGCTGAAAAGCGAGAGAAAAGCACTGGGTACTGCTTTGCATAGCAATGACTAGGGCCTTAATAAGCTTTACAGATTAAATACATGCAGTCTATAGAAGATGCAAAGAGATACTCTTAACACATTTATATGTGTTCATTTCTCTATTATAGAGTTTGGGAGAATTGGGTCTTTCATATTCTTTTTTCCTCTCACTCTCCCTTTCACACTCCCACACAGTGTTTTTCAGTTAGATACTTTTATGGAATGTTCTGTTTATTGTATTGTAACTCGCAGGGAAGCGACAGATCTGCAACATTTATTAAGGATTTGTCCATTAGAAATCTTCTGCAGTCTTTGTGAGTGGCAAAGTAAAATCACTTTGTGGTTGAGTGGGGATGAAAGGAATAATACACGAAGGAGTGAGTCTTAATAAGCAGCTGCACTCCATGTAAAGACCACTTGTTCCCCTTTGTATGTGGGTGCATGCCACTGCTTCCTCTCGTGCAAAGAATCATTGTGCCTCCCTCTATTACAGGCATTTCAGATACCACTCCCTGTGTTTTATGTTTATTTTTTTTTAGCATACCTTTTTATTCTAACCCCCCTGTTTTAATCTAAAAAAAAAAACAATACTTAAGCACATGTGTTCAGACACAAACCGAAACTCTGCAGCTTTGGGGCAGAGTGATGATTGTTGACAAAAAGTCTGACTCAACACATAGCGGTTTACAGCTTTGCTTTGGACAACAGGATGTGCTAAAGCATTCGATGTCAAATCACTGAGTCTCAAAATCAGAAGCTCCATCTCTCATCTACACCCTCCCTCATGAGGAGGCTGTGTGTGCAAATCTGTGCCGATCCACTGGGAGGAGGTACAGAGGGGTGGGGGGGATATAAAAAAAAGATTTAGCAGGAAATGGAGAGAGATTGCCAAAGTGATATTGAAAGGTACAATTTTTAATATGAAAATTAACAGTAAGTTAATGAAAGCTTATACAAAGGAAGCTTAATATTTAGCATTGTGAGGCATTATTTCTGTAGTTCTCTAAATATTGTCCTCTACAGAACAACCAACAAAATCATAACCTTGTTTTACTCTTGACAATTGTAATAGTTGAACTAAAGTTTCAGTTTAAACCAAAACATAGGATTTTTGTTTCTTTCTTTGGCTGTAATAGAATGACCAAATGACTATAGATGAAGGCAGCATTTTGGCTCTCCAACCAGATGGGGTCACTGTCCTACGCAAGCTGTTTGAAATTAGTAAAAAAAAAAATGCCTGATGGGTTTATCTAATATGACATTTAATGTCAGACACTTTTCTATGCTTGATTTGTGTTCAAACTAAGCCTGACGATGCAGACAGATGTTTCCATTAGTTGTATGTAGTCAGAGATGAGGTAAAAGATAGACGATAGGTAAAACACCATTTTCAAGACTGGCATGAAAAGGTGATTTATGTGAATATATATAATTTATGATAAAAAAATGAGGCGTAGAAATGCTGGTTTTCCTTCAACCATCGTTTGCACTGGCAGTCAGAAGGAGAGCACACCGTGTATATATAAATCAGTGGTGTGAACGTCTTTCTTTAGGCTGCAGTACTTAGCCACTGCCAGCAGAGAGCACTCACATGTTGGAGAGCGCCCACTCAAAGTCAGCTGCCTCTCACTGTTTGCCCCCACTGAGGGCTATATCCTGCTACCATTCAGGCCTGTTAGAGCACATCTAAAGGGAGCCTAAACAATGTTTCTGCAGGGTCAGAGCCGGGATAGGAGTAGGAGTTGATGGGAATGATGTGGCGATGGGTCTCCCTTTACCTTTAGACAAGCACAGCCAAGCAAAAGTGCTATTGTGCTATTAGCATTTCTGTGTGGGTGGCAGGAGTTTAAAAAATCCAGGGTAAATAAAAGCAGTTTTCTAACTATCAGCAAGGCAGAATTCAGTGCTTGATAAGCATAATTTCCGCTGACATTCTTTTATTTTCTGAAGTGACTCCAGGATTTTAACATAAAATACATTTTCAGTGAGTCCAAGAAGCTTGACCCAGTCTAACACGGGGGCCGTTTTAAACTGCAGTTTCAAAGTGTGGTGTTAGTAAGACACTAGTTTGTTTTGTGTCATATGGTGTTTTTATCTGTATGTTGGTGGAAATGTTTTGTTAGTGCCAAAATTATGAAGTTGGAAAGGTACAGAAAAAGTAAAGAAAACCAGAAATTGTTACATTTACTTTGACTTTGATCCATCTGCATCTATTATGAAACACGATATGTCATGTTTGTGTCCTTAATTTAATTTAATTTTGTCGATATTAAAAAAAAAAAGTTGACATGAATGCGATTTGAAGTTAGTAAAGAGGCTAAAATAATTTGCTTTGAAACAGGTGACTGTAATTGTTATTTTGTACTGCAACAGTATCCACAAAAGGCTTCGTGTTTGAGAAGCAAAGATGCTGCTCTGCTGTTCCTCAACAAATGTGGGAGAAAAAGCGTTAAATATTTAAAACACATTTTACTTAAAAAAAACACCAAAAAAAAAACACTGAAAGCCCCTCTTAAATGCATGTTATTTTATCATTTATTGCCTCAAGGAATCTTGGGAAAATTAAGTTGGTAAAAGCCAGTGGTGCAAGTTTAAGCCAGACACCCGTGGTCTCTGATAACTAAAAGATACTTCAAGAACGTGCACCCCTGAATAGCTGATACAACCACATGGTCAGGGGAATATTGAAGGTAACCTTTGTATAACACTACAATTGGGAGTTAAATTAACAAATGCAGCTTTAAAACCTTACTCTGCAATAAAGAAGTTCTATGTTAACCTTGTACAGAAGTGTCCTTGGAGTCTGTGAACGTAGATGCATTTGAATGGACTTTCACACAGTAGAAACGTGTAATGTGGTCCAGGGATTCAGGATTCCAGATCTTTTTGGAAAACAAGTGGACATTGTGCGCTCCAGATCAAAGACAACAAGGACCATCAAAATGTTAAACGCTTTAGATTTGGTTAATGAACCAGATTTTTAGAAAACAAGTGAAGGAGTCCATGATCTGATTCAGAAGTAACCCAGCACAGTTGTCAAAAACCTGCAGGAACACTTTCCTGGCGCTGCCAGCTGTTATTAAAGGACGATGGGGATGCTGTGACATAGGCAACACATCAGAAACATACAACAGACTCACTTGGGTTTCAAAAGTGGATCACCACTACGTTAATCTCCAAAACATGTGGGGATGTTTTCACAAACCAGCTTTTGTCCGTAAAATACGCTATGACACATTATTTTCATAGCATTTGTAACTTATCTTACCGTTATTAAAGGTATGTCTACATCATGACTGAAATGATGCCATGTAAAGGTAAATCATTTGGAAATATGTAAGTTTATAGAAATTTAGCATGGCCAGCCCAGTTTTACACATTCATTTAATTTCCTTAATTAAGGGAAGCCTAAGAGAAGATGAACTTGCAAACGTGTTTATGGAAACTGAATATTACACGCGTCTAATCCAGGCTTGGGTCTCTGGTAATAGCCCCGTCTTGATATGAGTCCTGTCCCGTACTGAAGAGGGACTCCTGATAGACTGCTCCCTGCCCATGGGTTAGGGGCTGAGGCGAGAATGGTAATGATAAGTTCTGTTTTTATTTATATTTTTATTACCGTTGGGAATGAGGTGTACTTTCCTCTTGTTCCATGTACAAAGCTGAATATGTATAGCAGGTTGATTTGCCTTTTTAAAGAACATTTATGTGTTTAAATACTTCTGCACTGTCCACATATCATGCCAAGCTTCAATGAAAATATGATTTAATGTAAAGATTATATTGAACACATCAAAACAGGCTTCCAGCGGTGTGATCATACATATATATCATCATAACTTTATGACCTTTATGACCAAATGACAGTCTGGTATCACGTTCAATCACATTTGATGTTGCGTAACATGATAGTAGTTTGTTTCAAACAGGAAAGACTCAAACTAGACTACAGAATAGGAGCTTTTTCTTTTTTTTTTTTTTTTTTTTTTTTGCACCATACACTTATTTGTTTTATTTTTTTTATTAAGGATTGTTTGTAAAATTTTGACAAACAAAACTCTCCATTTCAACTAAATGAAACCACATCATTTGCAGTACTTCTTCAGCCTGCAAGCAGACTGCTGGTTTCTTTTCTTTTTTCTTTTTCCTTGTGGCCTTTTTGGGTTTTGTTAATACTTTTCCTCCTCATCCCTGTTTCATTTTCTTGCCGTCAAAGTGCCCAAGGTTTAATATGCAGTCTGAGCAGATGGAAGAGTCTTCCACTTGTCCTGAAGGAAGTTCTATCAGCATATGAATTTAAAGGTTATGTTGTAATGAATATTCTGGCTTTGTGGTGTATTGTTTGTAGCACAAGGCAATCTGCTCCCAGTTAGGAGAGCGAGGTATATCTTTTTTTTTCTCATTCTGTCTTGAGTGGTGCGAAGCAGCAATATATAGTTTGGAAAATGGCAGCTGGAATAGAGCCAAAGTAATTTGGTGCTTGTGCTCAATGTACAGTCACATGTGCCAAGATTTAGCTGAGGAAGAGATGAGGAGATGAGGCTGAATGAGAGGGTGACAATCGAAGAGGTCACGGGTTTGAACTGATGTGCATAGAAGAGTACACCGCACGACTGCTTTTTTTTTTTTTTTGCTTTAGTTTAACAGTGTAAATCTCTGCATCATTTCTTAAGATTTCCAGGAAAAAGTGTCAACAAAGCTCTGACACGGACAACACATAAGCCATATGGATATGAATGCTAACCTGAGACATGATGAGGATATATTGTAGGGTTTTGAATAGGCTCTGTGATGATGTAAATGAAGGAGGAGGCCTTTAAAAGTGGAGCGGGGGGCCTTATTGCATATGCATTGAGATAGATCAAAGCCTTTTCCGAGGTCACACATTTACATAGCGATATTACCAGAGCTATGGGAACCTGGCAACCCGGTCTTTGGACTATTTTTGAATAAAGAGGCCTTTGTGGACGTCTTTTGGCACAATTAAAATAGGAGTCAAGGAAATTTCCTCTACTACACTGTCTTGACTGTAGCCACTATATCTAATGATTATGTCGCGAAATGTATTACTGTTTATTTTTAATCATTTTGGATATTTATATGATTTTGGACTGTTGTTTTTTATTATTATTTTCAGTGGTATTAATTTAGTATTTTGTGTTTGCTGTATGAGGTGGTAATATTTTAATCATTTTCTTTGTTGTTTTATCAGTTGGAGTATGCTACATATAAATACAGCGATAAGTCATTTTAAGCAATTTATAGTGCGGAAAAGTTCCTTTTCAAAGAGATTTGAGTAATAACTTTGCAAGGTTACTGACTGTCTTTGTATTTCCAGGAGAGGGAACTCAGAGGTTCTACAATCAAAAGGTGAGTATAGTCTCCAACAAGTAATTTCCTTTGGGCACAACGTCAAAATAGGCTAATTATACCAAACAGATCGTCATAAAGAGGTCCGTGTGTGAAAATGTATGAAATTATTATAAAATTTGTGCTTCACGAAACTCGAAATGTTTCATTAAATTTTCCCGTGATTGCAGCTGTTCCTTTTGAGGATGTGTAAATGGAAAAACACGACCTTGATGCCGAGTCTAGGTTACTGAAAGACTCTTTTGAAAACAACTAATCCCCTTATAAACAATCGAAATGGTTCAAGTTGAAGAAAAAGAAGAACATCTTTATTGTTTTAAATTGCACAGGGATATTTTAAACCGTGAATATTTTTTAAACTCTTAAGTGTGGAGGACCAACGCTTTATTTATCTCTGACTGTAAATCAAGACTGCGAAGGTTTTCACTGTGAACTCAAATTCAGCTCCTTCACTTCCGTTTATTCTTACTTAGCTCATTTGTCTAGCCCTGAAACATGGAAGAAGGCATCCGCTCTAATTATTATTTTTTTTACCTCTCGTAAAAGCTCTCTGGAAGGACTCAGATGACAGCGATTCAGAGATCGAAGCAGCTTTACGTCCTCCAACTTTCCGCACAAACAGCGATGCCATCGATGACTTCTATGACTGATATTTCCGCTAAGTTCTGTCTTAACTGTGTTGCATTTTAGCACGGCAGACTGACTCTTGGTAATTCACCCCCTCACCATCATTTTACTGTTATTATTATTATTACTGTTATTATAAATCATATGCACACTACACTGTAAAAACAAATAATAAAGTTGACAGCTCTCACGCTGAGTAAAGTATGTGAAGAGTTGTCCAACGCACTGATGTTAACCCTGCTTCAGTCTCTTTATCTGAACAACTCTCCCAGCTCATAATAACAGCTCGAAATAGATTAAACTGATCTTTTAAAGCGATTTGTTTGCAGTAGGCTAAAAATCATGCATTTTGAATGCTGCAAGCATCTCCGAGTACTCTATCTCCAGCATGCTCGAGTGTGATGTGAGTCACCTGTGAAATGACAAAGCACAATGGCCACTCTGCACGCTTCTGCGCGACCTGTGAACCTCCTGAAGAGGCCCATCTCCCAGGGCACAAAGTGTTACAGCGCTAGCAAACTCGCATTATTTAGAGCCTCTGACAAATGTTCTGCACCTATTCTGAAAGGTGCTTCATCAATAATTGCAATTACGCCTCAAAACTACAGACGTGTTTACATTCTTCTGTGTTATTTTACAAATGAGTCACAAGTACCAGAATTGATGCTGAAACGGCACAGTGGTCTTGTGCAGTTCACGCTTTTGCAGCACATTGTATGTTCTGTGTCTATTAATAAGTATGAGCCGCTGTGTGGGAGGTTGCATTCCAAGGTTTGCATTTATAGTTAATTATTTCTGCAGTGTAGATTTCCAAAACTCCCATTCTGGGATGTGGTAAAAGCCCCTGGCATCCAGTGTCAGCAGGATTCCATTAGTCAGCGTTAGGTGACTTTACATGCCTGAACCTTTTAAAGTAGAACTCCACATTCATTACCAATAATGGTTTCAGACAGCCCTGACCCACCACAGGAAAAGGGATTGTGGCAGAGTAATTTGGAGTTTGCTAAAAGGCTCCCTAACATAATATCCTGTTAAGGAGCATGTCAACAGATACTCATGTGTGACAGATGGCTCATGGTGGAAGTGGAGTTATATTGTACTAATGTGTACTAACAGGAACATTTTGTATGAAGAACTTCTCTGAGTCCACACCAAAGGGACAATGGGGATGAAATTTGGCTCCTTCTCTTCACATTGTTAATTGGAGGAAGTGTAAGGATTTGTCTTCCAGTTAAAGAGATGTTATTCACAATATGATTGCCTTATATAGTGTTTTCTTTGTCATATTAATTTATCTGTCATACTCAGGTTCAAATTAGACTGAGCTCCTGCTTTTATTTGCCTTAATTAAAGGAATCATGTTTTCAAAATAAATATTTTTCGCAACAACTTTATTTGACTGTTTGTCTTTTGTATAGCAGAAAAAAAGCCACTCTATTTTACAACCATGGTTCTGAAAAGAAAGTGAAATCAATACAAAGACAGTGTAGAAAATACTGAATCTGAGAAATGTTATTGTTAATTTGAAACACATGTAATCATGCTGAATTTAATGCAACCAGTGCTCTTTTAAAAAAGCTGGGAAAGGATCTGGAATATTTGTTTTTTTCTCTTTTAAACAAAGCTCATACTAACAAGAGACCAGTCGCAGTAGTTCTGAATAGACAATAACACAATAACATAATAATAATAACACAATAGTCTGCTGCCTCCTTTGTCATATTTGTCAGATCTGGATTGATTCCTCCCAGTTTTGCACTTTTTGCTGCCAATTGCTGTCATAACTAGTACAGAATTTTGTTGGCATTGTCTTGGCGATTTAAGCAAAGCCTTAGCAACGTGGCTGCTCAAAGATCTGCCTACATTATTCAGCAGCAGTGGTTCCTCGTGAGGTTGGAAAATTGTCTACGTCGTGTCTGTTAATGCGTACCGACATGGCTGATGGTTTCTGAACTGGGCACTGATATTAAGCTGCGCCCTTTGTGATCTGGAGGATACTTTTCATTTTTGTCAAATCAGGAGTTTCCATTTTTTTTAATGCTGTTTTTGTTCTGTTTTTTTTTTTTTCCATACACTTTTTTAAACAAATGATGATGAACTTAGTTCAGTGACAGCACTACTCAGTAGTTCTTGAGTCTATAAAAGGATTTCTGTGACAGAATCATATCTTTTTTGGGTTTTTTTTTAAGCAGCAAGGCCTTGAAGACCGGAGCCAATCAGTACCGTTTTTCATCTTTGTCTGCTTCAATGACAAAAAAAAAAAATAAATAAAATAACTGGATTCCCAGAATTGTTAAAGTACAACCCCAATTCCAATTACGTTGAAATGCTGCATAAAATGTAAAAAAAAATAAATAAATAAACAGAATGCAAAGCTCATAAACACATATTTTTTTCCCAATATAACATAAACATCATATGATATTTTGAAACTGAGACGTTTTCTGGAAAATATTGGCTCATTTTGAATTTAATGGCAGCAACACATCTCAAAAAAGTTGGGACAGGTGCAACAAAATGCAGGAAAAGTAACGGGCACAAATCAAACAATGGCAGAGCTACTGACAACTAATTAGGTTAATTGGCAACATGTCAGTAACCGACTGGGTGTAAAAGGAGCATTTCAGAGCCTCTCAGGGGTAAAGATGCAGAGAGGTTCACCACTCTGCAACAAACTGCTGAAAAATTGTGGAACATTGCAGGAAAAAGCCCTCAACACAAAACCGTGGTCTTTGAGGATCCCATCATATTCAGTTTATAATGACATTAAAATATTCCGTGAATGCGAAGGAAAATGGGATATGGCCAAAGACCAAAACTGGATGCTCACTATGTTTGGGCCTTCAGACGGCGCTGCATTAAAACCAGGCATGACTGTACTGGAAATCACTGCATCGGCTCAGAAACACTTCCAGAGATAACAGTTAACGGTGTAATCAACAACTGCAGCACAGCTTTATTACTAATAAAAGAAGCCATATTTGAGCACGGCCGCCGTACTCTCTGGGCAAAAGCTGATTTAAAGTGGTCAGAGGCTAAATGGAAAACTGTCCTGTGGACGGATGAATCCGAAATTGAAATTCTGTTTGGAAACCTGCGGACTACAGAGCCGTCAAAAAGCGTGCTCATGTTAAGTTCTGGATTCTGGATTCTGTGGTAAAACCATATGATCTTGTGCTCTGAAGCCCTTCTGGCCTCAACTGAGCTCATAAAATACAATCAAATTTCCCTTCAACTTGCAAACTTTGTAATTTGCCCCTCACAGCCATAGCACAGGAATTGCAGGAGTCATGGCTTGTGTGTAAAATGTAATTATTGTTCATTTCTGTTTAATCTTTCGTTTGTAGGTGTTGTGTATTATGGTCCACGCCTGTCAGAAAAAGAAAAGGGGAAAAAAACAGGAAAAGTATCTTGTTCTGTAAATCTCCACGTTTAAATGTTCAACACTGTTGCACAATGGCTCTTCAGTGTGCAGCTTCTGTTCTCCCCTACACTACTCTTATTTTACACTGAATAACCATTTAAAGCAAGGTCATTTTGATCTTCTACCTCAATAAGTTTCAATTAAATATTCATTCATTCTGATGTGAGCTCCACAGCAGCTTCTTTGGTATGTGTGTTAAGGAGACAAAAGGCTTTGATTTTGATTATACAGGCCTGGGCTTTCTCAAGAGATCGGCCACCATTGTGTAAAGTTAAACAATCTTCTCCAAAGATCAGTTGGTTTTGGTAAAATGTTTGCTTTAGGTAGAATTACAGATTTTGACCTTGAATATCGAAACAAAAGCAGTTTGTTTTGTTCGCGAAGCTTGATCACACTTTGTTTGCCGGGGCTGTTGTTTCATGTTTCATGCTCTTACTGCTGCATTTGGAATTCAATCAGCAATTTATTTACAGCTAAACCCCATTTCATTTGTGTCTCTTTTGGGACAAATTAGAGTGTTTTTATTTAAAGTGAGTTTGTCAACATGATTTGTGAATGTGTGTTAGCAGAGCTGCTTTATGCTCACATGAGCTTTTGTAGGTTGGGAGACGGCAGTATAACGTTTTCATTCATCAAGATAAGTAACTCGGGTGGATTGGCATTGAATTCCTACAGATGATAAATCATATTCACCCCTGTTTTCTAAGTAAAGCTTCCAGAATATCTTATATTTCAGTTTACTTTAGCGTTTTCCATCCTAAACCTAACTAGCTGCAGCACCAGTCAAAAGATTGACTTTTCTCTGCAGACGTCTCTGTACTGGAGATTAAGTGCACATGTTATCACACTAATGATTGCTTAGCTCTCTGTTTTACGAGTGTGACAAAAAGTATAGCAGCAATATAGCAGGACACACGCAGATAAAAGAGCTTTTTCCTGCAGCAGCTCGTGTGACCTGTGTACCTGCAGGGCTCTGGAACTAGTAATGCAAATGTTTTTTGTTTTAAACAAATACATTAAGACCACTGTGGAAAGGATTTCTATCAAAGTCTCTAATTGTGTAACTGACCTATGAGTGGAAGGGAAAGTATAGTTCGAAACTACAATAACTCGAGTCAGTCAGGAGAAAAACGTGTGTCTCTTTGCAGGACAAAAGTGGTCAACGCTGCAGTTTTCAAACCTCAGTGCTGCTGTCAGCCTGTGTCTCATTGTCGTGTGTGTAATTGTTCTCATGCCGTTGTACAAATACACAAAGAAAAAAAAATTGTGTCCAGGGACACCAAATCAATTCACTACTTTATGTGGCCAGTTAATAAACAGTTGTTGGATTGTCGGGTAAATATTTCCATTCAGAAAGTTAAAAAGTAAGAAAATATCATGTTCATTTCACACACACGCCTTGACTGTGAGCCTGAAGCAGCACGTTGTAAGTCAGTTATTTTGATATTTATTGCACCTCCTTTGCCAGTGTGAAAGGTGTCATTAGCATTATGAGCCTTTAAAAGGCTACAGACTTTGTAGGTTTCCTTTTCTCAAACATTTTTGAGACATTAAATCCTATAATACATCTGCTAAAATGACCGTCCGCTGTTCTTCACTGACGGTAGGAAAAGGGAGCAGAGGGGATGCAGCGTTCACAAGGCTTACACCTGCGGTGGGGGGTGTGGCTTGGGCTCAGCTGTAGGGGGAGCTGTGGAGCAGTGGTTCAGGTGATAGCGGCACCAGAGACTGGACTGACTGCGTCCACCCTGTTTTTTATCCATCTTCTCTTTATGCATTTTCAGCTGGGATCGGAGTAGAGTAGAAGATCAGGACTGCTGGTGGGATGTATGTCCCTGTCCTCTAAAACGGGCATTGGTGAAATAAACTGTTTAGAGGGAACTTTTTTCACTTTGTGTGCTAAACAAAGTCACTGCCCACTGTGGAGGCATAAGGGAAATGTCACAACAGCGGCAGCAGCAACCACAGCCTCAGCCTTTGGCAGCTCTGGGACAACCGACGGCAGAGATTCACGGTGCACAGTCTGAACCTGCAGTGGCCTTCGCCCTCCTGGGGTTGGCTCAGGAGAGTTTCCCGGACATCTGATGGTAGTCCTGGATAGGTTGGATCCCCCCTGAGGACTATCGCTGCTGGTTCTGTAGCAACATCCTTGGACCCTCATGGAGAAGATCGTGCTGGAGCAGTTCTCGGCTGATTTTCTGATAGGGGTCGTAGAGTTGGTGCGCTGCCACCGGCCATGGAGCATCATGGTGCATCTCCACCAGGGAGATGCACCATGATGCTCCATGGCCGATGACTACATGGAAGTCCATCTGGCAGTATGGACTTGGCTACAAAGGGTTCTGTCCAGCATACAACGCACAAGAGGTTCAGTTATCTACTCGGTTAAAATGATTGATTTATTTGTAAAGTTCAGAGAATAGTATCAGAGCAAATTTTATCTTTTGCACATTTGTTTGTTTAGCAAACATGAATAAAAGGATTTGAAAATTACTTAAATACACCAAATACATACATATGTCATATTTATTGAACTCTACATTTGTATGAAATGAGTATTCCTCCCTTCTTAGTTTTAATCATGCCTGTTTAAATCATTTGACACTGAGGACTGTTTTCTGTGTGTTGCATTCACTGACACCTGGTTCACCAGGAGATCAGGCTTCTGCTTTAGTAGCTCAGCATTTTTATGCATAAAACAACTAAAAAAAAAAAGAATCAGATAATGTGGCATGTAATCATACATAAAATATAAATGTGTACAATATCTAAAGTCTTATACACGGAATTACAAAACAGACAAATTTAAATATCGTTTGTTTCTTTCTCGGAAAACTGAAGCTAAGGACGGGATTATGTTTCACAGAAGTTGCTTTACACCAGTGTTGCAAGAATGACAAGAAGTAAGAGATTAATTGGCTTCCAGCATTTTATGAAGCTGATCTTTAGCGGTTTTCTCTCCAAGTTACCGTCTGGTTGAAGGAAAAAAAATTAAAAAAATGGAATGCACTTTAACGCCACACTATTATTTCACACAGTAATTGTGTTATTAGCCAGAGTTTCACACACAGTGCTTACAAGTGTCGTATGAGGCCACAGAACCCTCTCCATTTACATTTGGTCCCCTTGTGTAGTAAAGCATTCAGATTGGTCGTACGTTAAATATGGTCATTGCAAGATTTTTAATTGTTTTCGTCAGGTTTTGGTTGTGCATTATTTACAATGCTTTTGCTCTCTGTTAATCCAGCTATCACCCACATGACTCCTGGAAATATTTATTCTTAAAACTACTAACCTTTAAACCCGATTCATCAACAACACTACAGTTATAGAAGATTTTAGCATCACAGTAAGGACTGTATATGGGAAGAGCATATTCCTAAAAGAGAAAAAGAAAATAAAAGCTCTAATTCAACAATTGAAAACTGATACTGTTGTATGAAGTTGGTTTTACACATTTTATGCCAAATGTGGTGTCTGCAGAGTTCTGATATAACCTTTACACAAAGCGAAATGTATGTGCAGCTCTGCTGTAACATTTATCACTTGATTCAGCATGTATCTGAGTGCAGAGCAGGTGAATAATAGCTCCAAGGATGATTTGCACATGAATGATGTCTGTGAATGAGAGCGTGTAACAGAGGAAGGTTGTATTTCGTGGTCTGAGCAGCAAGGTTTCCTCCCCTTTGCCCCCACTCCAAGGGCCAGGTGAGATTCTCTGACACAAAGGGCCAAGTGAAAATCTGTTCAGCGTGGACCTCTAAAACCCCTTTTATGGCGATGCTTTTGGGAGTCATTTCATGGACATATATGAAAGGACAGTGTTGTTCCCATCCACAGCTGGATCTCACCCCACTATAGACTGATGTCACATGTTAATGGGGCTTTGATCTTTAGATTATTTTATTTATATTCCACAAATCGCAGTCTCCATTTCTGTGTTTAGCAAAACAAACCTTAAACCCCATTTACACCACTGATTTTACGAACAGGCGGTATTTTTTATAATCCTTGCTGGAAAACAAATTGTTTTCCGATCCTCCAAAATCCACCTGTCGCTTTCTAAACCCTCTTTATACTTGTATGTTTGCTGCTGGGCTGGTGTCGGCCTCAGCAAGCGTTGGCCCGACAGTCCATGGATTGGGCGCTGCATGTTCAGCTTTATTTGCATTTTTTGTATCGAAAATAATGATAACTTGATGTGACAAGAATCAGCACAGGGAACAAAATTCATGCAACAATAAATCCCCCAAAACTATAAACCTGACCAATTAGTTTTCATATTTCACTTTAAGCATTCCTATTATAAATTTGTCGCTCTTTGTTTTTCCATACAGCTTGCAATAGAAAAAAACTACATTTTGCAGTGTATTTTAAAGCATCAGTCTGAGCACCTTAAGGAGTATGAAATCACGTTAACGTATCAGTCCAGAAATGTAATAATCCAAAAACACACAGAACAGTCAAGCCTTGTCGAGATTATGCTTAGTTTTTAAAATTTGTAGGTAAAAAAGAAAAAGCAACTGTGCCTTTCCAAACACCTTGAAGACTTTGCAGTAGTTCCTTGTTGGATTTGAACATTCTCAATTCCTTCTCGGTGTCTTCTGTCTATTTCTTTTTGACTCCATACCTTGACAAAACACAGCTTGACGTCCAGGCATGGCCACAGTGCCCAGCTCAATCTGGCCTTCCTTATATACCAATGACACGATCACGATGCAAAAACTCTCATAAAACATGCACTTTGGAAAAGATTCCTAAAGGGATTGAAAGCACAGTGTGCCCTATATGCTGCCAAGCTGACTACAACAAAGAGAGCAGAGATAGCGACAGGTCACTTATGCAGCAGGGGAGTAATGGATAAGTCAAGCGAGTTTTCAAAGTGAAACACCAAGACATTTTTCAACCAAGCGCACTAACTATATCACATACGTTTCATTTATGTGAAAAGAAAAACATTTTTTAGTGCAGTCTATTAAAGCTGGTGAAACCGAGCAAACCTTTATATGATGAGGATTTGTGATCAAATCAGCCGTTTTTAAATGAGATGTGGTTCTTTTTCTAGTTTTACTGTGCGACTACGGCCCTATGAGAAAACACGTTCCCCACCACGGACGCAGAGATCGTAGAGACGTAGAGGACGTAGAGACGTAGAGGACGTAGAGGACGTGGAGCACGTAGAGGACGTAGAGACATAGAGGACGTAGAGGATGTAGAGGACGTAGAGCACGTAGAGGACGTAGAGGACGTAGAGGATGTAGAGGACGTAGAGCACGTAGAGGACGTAGAGACATAGAGGACGTAGAGGATGTAGAGGACGTAGAGCATGTAGAGGACGTAGAGACGTAGAGGACGTAGAGCACGTAGAGCACGTAGAGGACGTAGAGCATGTAGAGGACGTAGAGACGTAGAGGACGTAGAGGATGTAGAGGACTTGGAATTGTAGAGCACATGGAGGACGTAGAGCACGTGGAGGATGTAGAGGACGTAGAGGATGTGGAGCATGTAGAGGACGTAGAGCATGTAGAGGACGTACCAGTCTTGCATCCGTTTATTCATTTTAACGTGACTTAATTATTGTAATGTGCATGCCGGCACATTTTGTTTTATATAACTCTTTTATATAACTATAAGAGAAATACTTGGGTCCCCTGCAAGGTTTGATATATAAATATAATTATCAGTCCGGTTTTATGGTTTGTCGGTGTTGTCACTTGTTAGGATGTTGGTTGGTGGTCCTCTGGGCTAACAGTTATTGCCATTTTCCCGCAAAGACATATTTCTTTCTAACTCAAAACTAACTTCATTCACATCATTGCGGTTCTTAACAAAAGTTTAAACTCATTACCATCTGGCAATAAGTAACTCCAGAATGTTCTGTTAAGTCATTTCACCTCACCCCAAGTTTGACATCTATGCTTATTAAGTTGTTATAACAAAAACAACTCATACTGTACTGTTGCTTTATGAAAGAAATAATTAATGAAAAGATATTTACAGATGAAAAAATCATAATCATTGATAATAGTTGACGCATTTATCTTCAACATACATGTTCACATACACAACACAAACCAGTTTTTGTAATAAAAAGAGTTGTGCTTCATTCTTCCCATCAAACTTTATCAAAGTTGTAAAAGAAATACAGAAACGCTGTTGTAGAATCGAAGGCATGATTATCACTTTCCACACTAATAAAGCTTAATGAACTCGTTGGAACAAACAAAGTCAGTGTGTCCTCGATGAATACCTATAATCGATTTCTTAGACTGCAAAGATGACAAGGTCTGGTCATGTCGCGCTGTAATGAGGAAACCCAAGCTGAAGCTCTGGTCAGAGAGCTCCACATCTAGATTTCTAGTCTCCTTCTTGAGATGCTTCAGATCACATTATAATTAACCACATTTAAGATGAAGGGCAGAGAGTCCCTGCTTAGAGTTATTCCCATGATTAAGTCTCTCTTTTTCTCTGACAAACACTCTTCTTCTGTTGCTCTCCTCCTCCATCCCCATCTCTTGCTGTCCCTATTTTCATCTGAGGTAATTAATATGGAAAGATGGAAAGGCATCATATTCTACAAATTCCTATGAGATTGGCTTGCAAAAGCTGTTAAAGCCAAGTAGCTAAATTAGTATTCATGCAGGTTTTTCTGGTTGCAAGTCATTTGTTCCTGTGGGAGCGAGTAGTAGATTGGGTAGACAGGCAACGCTCATCCTTGATTATGTGAGCAGAATGCCACTACTGAGCCACAGCTAAGCAGAAAAAAGAAAAAAAAAAACTGAAAAGAATATTCTTTAGGCAGTAAATCAATTTTTGTGACCAGCTAAATGTAATAGACTATACTGTAATTCTTTAACCCTGTGTATGAGGGAGAAAACACATCCTCAGGTAGAATGATGAGCAGCTGTTATATAAAGCCATGGTTTCTGTATCAGTTAATAACCATTTACAGCAAAATTATACATATGCCATGAGTCGGTGGCAATAAACAATTGCTTTAATCTAGTAGCCATGTCTTTGTTTAGTCAATCAACTGGATCCCAGAAAACGGCCTATTATTCAAAATGGGGAAATGGCTTGGTAAAGAGTTTTTCGCTTTTAGATGCATGGAAATTTGTATGTAAATTGAGATGTTAATATTTCTGCTTGTGCTGAATACTGGATATGGCCTATAATATTATGGTTCATACGCCATAGGATTCACTGCTACGCTACGTGAAATGCATTGCTGCACGGGACTGAATTACTGCATGACTTTATCATGAAACACTTGTCAGAAAACAAATTATGGGACCATTTCACTTAGCTGTTTCTATATATATATATATATATATATATATATATATATATATGTATGTGTCGCCCTGGCCTCAACTTGTCCAGTTGTCAGTGGACCCAGAACATGGGCTCTGACTTAGGACAGATTAATTAGTAGTCTGTCCTCTTCAGTCCATTTTCCCATTCCTATTAGAACCAGCTCAGCAGTCTGATGGAAGGTAATTTGGTGCATGCACACAGGGCGCCGCATTGACACCTTATGTTTCATGATTGAAGGCAATCTCCTGGGGACAGTGCTAAATTTATTCATGGTAAGCTCTCCCATAGCCACTAGATACGTGTCTGTGCCCGCCCGCCACACATCTACACATTTCCTGCTCCGCATCTATTCCCGAACGCACAAATAATACTAAATGATCTGCGGGAGTCTTACATTTCTATGCATACAGGCACCTGGTGATCTCTGGGTGAGCGAGTTGCCTCTCTCGTTCATATTTCTCTGGGAGAAGACAATGCATAATTTGAGACTGGTGAATATTATTAACATTTACAAATGTTCACTTTTACCTCTTCTAACTCTCTCCATTTCACTTGGGGAAACACGCGTGTTAACAAGGTACCTGTGTGAACATGTCTATGTACAACGCAGCTGGGTCACAGGAAGTGGCATTAATGTAATTCCTTGTTGATGACTGAAAGCTGTTGATAATAGAGATGTTACCAAAGGTGATCAAAGTAGATTAGCCCAAGACACAGCAGGGGGATCGTTTGGGCTCCCTGTCATGAACACAGGCTGTTATCTAGGAGCTGGCACGCTCACCGGTCCTCTCCAGGGGGATAAAGGGTCAGCCATTAACATGGAGGAGAAATGCTAATGCTCAACTTGAATCAACAGACTCCTGACTGCCTGCCACTGTTTATTTACTGCGAGCGTTTCAAAGATGTTATTAGCTGGGGACACAAACAGATGCATCGCAGCTCTGCTACGCCTCACTGTGCCTCACTGTGCTTGTGTTTGCTCCTGAGTACACGTAGTCATTGACAAATATCACTGAGAAATGGGGGTTTTGCCGTTAGGTCATGTTCTGTTAAAAAAAAAAATACACACAAAAAAAAACATGCTTAGTCTACCTGAAGCATTGCCTCATGTGTTCCACTCTGCTCTTTCAACCAAAGCGTCCGAAACATCACAAACTGTGAGTGTGACGTGAAGGTAAAGATGTAATATTAGATCACCGTAGCGTTGCTGAGAGTTGTGATAGTGCCCACAGTAAGAGCCCAAGAACACACATATCAACAAAGCCGCCGCTCCTGAGGCTGCAAACTTGTTTGGAGTTATTGTATCATAGCAGGAGAAGAGGCAAACAAGCACCCTCCAGTCTTGCAGTACTTGAGAGGGAAGAGGTATTTTGACAATTAGCCTTATGAATTTTGTTCCCTGGGTATCAAAACACGAGTGCTATTAATAATTCTTGCAAAGCACATGTGCATGCTTTTCTGACACCGAAGATTGTTTACTCCCTACTTTAATATGTCAAACAGAAATCGTACAGAATTTAACTTTTCCTATGCGTTTATACGTGCACATTAAGTTAAAATGTGTTGGTGAGGTTTTTAGTCATCCCAGTGATGTTTAGTCAGTCATTATAATTTGGAAAAGTTATTATAAATACATAAGTGGAATAGAGCATATAATGGAATATCAGGAGAGAGCACAGCATAACAAAAGGGGAATAATGGTAAAATCCTTCATTTATAACAAGACATAGCTAACCTACAACCTGACCTTAACGACAAAACAGCTCAACAATAAATTATCCCCCTTACAAATGTATGACCGTAAGATGTCTGGAAGATTTGACATTGAGACATTGTACTCATGTGCCAAGCCCTTGGTCCAAGAACAATCAGCCAAATCACGGACTGTGATGTAAGCAGATAGGCAATTATCAACTCGAACATTTCAGCTTTCATCCATATGTAAAAACTGAATTTCTTTTTGTCTCCCTGTGACTCACTCACACGCAGGCATGGAGCGTTATGACTGAGTTTAGGTGAGCTGAAAAATAAGAAGAATAGCTGCTAAAACATCCTACATCAGTAGCCTTGACCACTTGCCAAACAGATCTCATTGGCAATACTCCAAAAATATGAATAGAAATATACATAATAGCGGTTATATGAATATGCGCTCTTAGAATTAACATGTATTTCATGCTGAGAATTCCTAGAATATCTACTGATGAAAAGCTGAAAAGAGCATTAGTAATTATGTTAAAGGACTTTTAAACGTATTATAGGGAGAGAAATATTTGATATCCTTTGGCATTCACCATATTTCTATCATTTCTTCATTAATATGAAAAGCAAGCAAAGCCCACACAAATGTTTTTCAATCAACATTTTTTTTTTTTAATTGAATTTGAGTAAGTAGTATCAGGATCAAATATTCTATTCAGCTCGCGTTTGAATCAGGTAGAGAGGTTAATTTTCTAACATCTTTTGCTGCCTCAAACAGGACTTTATTTGGTTTGTCCCACATCAGGCAGGTCCAAGAAAAGTAAGTGCAGCTCTTCGTAAACAAACATTGTCGGGAACACAGCAACTTTTCACATTTACTTTGCTCTAGTTTTCTTATTCAGAAACTCATCATTTCTGAAGGAAGGCAAGCGGTAGAACTATTCATGAATCCTCCTAACATAATTTGTGTTTGCTCAATATTGCATAAGAAAAGTGCCCTTCAAAGAAATCCTTTTCGATACAGGGAAAATGTGAGGTTTCTCTCTTTTGAAGTGATATGGATTAAAAGTGACTAGAATTCCTTGTTGAGTTAAGGCCACAGAAGCAAACTTTAAAGTATTCAAATGTGTGTTCTAGACACTATATTATATTAATGTATTTAAACCCTCCATTGTGGCAATGTGTTGTGTTGATGTATAGTCCTGTGCAAAACTAGGTAACCCGGTGTTTTATCAACGTTCAAATGACCTTCAATATTTCTTTTTCTTTTTTTTTTTCAGTAAGATACAAACAGAACATATAGCGATAATATTTCAACAATAATGTGAGAGGTAGACTTTAGAAGTAGACTTTCTCTCTACAATTTCTAGAGCAGTATGTGATAGATGCTGTAATTACATTTTATTCCAATTTGTTTCAGAAATAAAATGTTAGTAGATGGCTAGAAAACAGGGAGCAGACAGATAATAGAAAGTTTTGAATAGGTGTGCATGTTAAATTACAAGGAAAGCTGCTTGCTTTCAAAGTTTGAGATTTTAGAACTGCTCTTTGCCTTAAAAATTCAAACTGTACTGAAGTAGTAGTAGACGTCTAAGTGACCTCTAGCAACATGACGTATGAATGAAATGCATGCTTCAGTTTATTACTGAAATCATTCATTAATCCGTGATAGTCCCTAGGGCAGTGTACATTTTCTGTCTTAAGAATTATTGTGTCCCAGAGTCTTTTTCATCATTGTGGAACTAGTTTGGAGAGACGTCAGCGTAAGACAGTGTTGCACAGTGAATCTGCTGGATTTAAAAAGTTCAGCCTTACATGCCTCAGTTGGAAATCCAGAACTCATAAGGTTCTATAGTTTTGAAGGATAAATTGTATGCATAAAAACTGCAAAGGTTGAAATACTAGTTTTAAACAATTAATGATGTAAATGCTTATCAGATATGAGTCTGGAGGACTGTTAAATTAATTGCAGCTTTAGACCATCTGTTAAAGGTAAAAGTATCATCGGGGTCTGAGGATTCTTTCTAAATTCCAGCAGCGAGTGACTTTTCTAGTTGCAAAAATAAGTCCAGAGATAGAGATAAGCACTGCTTTGTGAGAGTTTCTATTCATGTGAATATGTTAGAAACCTGGATTGGTTGATATACATGCACCTTTTTATATAACCTGAATAATATTTTGATAGTTTGCATACCTCTAACCTTATAATCCTCCAAACATGCATGTATTAGGAAATCACATTAGGACTGTTAACAATATAGGTGATCAGGTTTTACCTACTGCACAGATCTACTAGTTGAAGCTCAAGAAAGAGCATCGTTTGGTGTATGCTATGTTTTTAAAGTCGTGCATGTTCAGCAAAGCATCCGTGTGTAGAAGTGCAAGAGATGCCAGATTCAACATAGTATAAGTGCCTATGGAGTTTGCATGTTCACCCCTGTGCCTGTGTAGGTTTTCTTACTTTGCTCTGGTTTCATCTTAAAGAACTGAAAGGTTTAGTTAACTGGTGATTGTAAAGAGAGCAGAGGCAGGACTGCAGGTGTGATTGGTTGTCTAGGTCTCTCTGTGAGCGCTGGGAGCTCATTCAGCCAATTTGTTTAGTTCGCATAATCACCTTTGGCCTCAGGTTTAGTGTGGGATCTGGGACCAGACAGCAGACATAAATCCTTGGAACAAAATCAATATCTTCCTGTGCTGTTTCTTTAAAAGGATTTCGTTTGGCCAGAGGAAGACGGCCATGAAATTCTTAGCAAAAAGGAATGCGAGAACATGTTAATTAACACAATAAAAACAATAAATTGTGAATAAAGTATTTAAATTTAAATGTAACATTTGAATTTAGCGATAAACTTCAGTGGTAGATGCGTTTTAATACGCAAGGATTTTGATGTGGTTTAAACCTACAGAAATATGCACAAAGGTGTCTGTCCTTTTTTAACAAACTTGTTGATTTTTCTATGTTTTCATTCAGATATTTACATGAAAAATGCACAAAAAACATCTACAACAGCATAGAACATATTGGCAACTTTGGAGCTCTTTGAGACAGGTGGCAAAAGCCATGTTTTCTATTCACATACACCCATCTACATGCTCATTCCAACTACACCCTCCAGTTCATTCTTCTATTAACCTATACATAACTGCCAAGCGTGCAGCTGCTTAAAGCAGATGAAAGCATCTTCATACCTTGTGGCTTATAAATGTAAAATATGCAAATGCTGTATCGGTCCCTTTAGAAAATTGAGCAGTGCAGTTCAAACATGAAAATTGTGCGGTGAACATACCCTACGCAAAAAAAAATCTGTATATCGCACCAGCTTTGGTCTGCACAAATCTTCACACTAGATCTTAAGGGATCGCTTTTCACAGGTAAGAACAATAGTTTAAAGTCACTTTTCAATGGTATAAAAGTGATTTTAGGACTTCACTACCTAAATTGTCAGCACTTCTGAAAATGACTGCCAGTGCATGTCTTTCAGGACAAAACGCAATTTAATTTTATTTGAATAACATCTATTACAATACAAATTGTCTCTAGGTGCTTTCCAGAGACCCAGAGCCTGACCCCTGAGCAAAAAATAAACAATGAGTGGTAAAAACTCCCCTAGTGGGAGAGAAACCTTAAAGCCATTAAAGCTTTAAAATAGTTAAAGCTCTGCTGTAATCAAACACAAAAAAATGACGATATATATAACAACTGCACTGCCTTCTCTGGACTCAAGGTCATTGAGGGGAAGACTGAGATTAAGAGGATTTCTTTTTTTTTTTTTTATTGTATGATAAATTTACTTTTAAAACCCCTCATTTAATCATGAACACCGCTAAAGCGGAAGAGGATCTTTCTTCCTGTTAGTGGATCAACATTCAACAAGCTGCATCAGTGATGGTGTGAAAATGCAACTTGCCAACAAGAAACTTCTACATTTGTGAACGATATATGCAGGTTTTTCAGCAAAATACATGATGCCAGGGTTCAGGTCTTTTTCAGGACTGGCCTTGCTTATTTAAGCAAGACAAAGTCAAACAATGTTTTGCTTGTGTCACAGCAGCATGGTCTACAGGAAGAAGGTACACCTGCTGAAATGAGCTGTCTTCTGTCCAGACCCTGAAGTACAGAAAAAGCTGTACCACTGTACCTCAGGTGCTACTGAAGACACCTGATTTTATAAATATCCATCTGTCTAACAGCAGAAACCCATATCTGTTTCAAAACTCGATAGCCTTATTTACTTATTTCCCAAATGCTGCAGTTTAAATAAGGAAAGAGGTGCTGTGAAACAAAGAAAAATATGTTCCTGGCATCCTTTCAATTCTGTTTTTATGTTATCTGTTTACTCTACTGTATTTATAATCTAATATAGGGTTGTTTTGACCATCAAATCGGTCCCCTTTATTTGTATTGATATTTTACAGAGTCCTGTCATTAAAAAGAGTTGGTCCTTGGTTTTCTGCTTCCACCCCGTCCCTGCCTTCAGATGTTGTTTGGTTTTTAACTCCGGAGCAGAATGAAGTTTTCTAAGCCATTCAGAGCTCAACAAGCAGCGAGCTGGTAGACTGAATGAAGGGCAACGCGGTCAATCAAAGACCACCTTTCCTCTCTCAGCTGTTGCTTTGGGGTCTTCCTGACGATAATTCTCTGATTTGACTTTGATGTGCCAATTTGTTCCTGATGAATAATTGTCTGGTCTGCTGATAACTTGTGGGAGTCAAGTGTATTCTGGTGGCACTCAATGCAAATGGGACATATTTGGGTCCTTCAAATCACGACAGTAGACCCTCTACATTTGCCTCCCCGTTCCGTGAGTAAACTGACCAATTAGCTGTATTTGAAGAAGCTATTCCTGATTACAGCAATCAGTAAACAGCAAGGTCTCTCTTTGATTGTACTCCTGATCAGATGAGTTCTCACTTGAGAAACTGTTTCAGATTTTAATTTATGGCCTTATATTGCTCAAAAGTATAGTAATTACCCAATCCATTCTCCACAGTTCAGCACTTGGATTAAAATCCACCCGCACTGTTAATGCTGATGACCTCATTTTTCATGCCAAAGTTTCTTAAGTAGTTTCTGAACGATCCGAATCAGACAACTACAACATCTGCCATTTACAAGATGGACGGACAGCACTGATGTTAATGGTGATGATATCAAGATAAAGATAATAGACTGCAAGACACAACCCAATACTAAAAGTACAATTTGAATACTACACTTTCTCACAGTTTACGTCTTTGTTTTTATTTAGTAATTGTTGTATATACTCCCTGTCTCCACTCCCATTATTCCCATCTTTGAGTGTCTATGCATTAGTCTCTAATTAACAGTATAGGCCAGTTAATAGCAAAAAAAAAAAAAAAGGTTCTGATAAGCGATAAATTACAACAGTCTTGCCAACTGCCAATTTGGTATTCAGTGATTTAACGCATTTTAACTGAAATAGGATCCTTGGTGCAGTAGTACTGAAATGGATTTGTTTGTTTATGCTTTTGTGTGTGTGTGTGTGTGTGTGTGTGTGTGTGTGTGTGTGTGTGTGTGTGTGTGTGAGTGAGATACTGAAGAAGGTTCTGTCTTAGTTAAAACAGGTCAGTAATCTATTTGAGGGCATAGACTATTAAAGAAAGACTGCAAAAACATTTTGCTCTATATAGTGGGTAGCTCTTCAGTCCACACAAAGTGAAATTATCAGTTTTATCGGAGATTTTCAAAGTGACTTTACTTATGAAGATCAAGTTGTGCAACCACTTTGTGCATCAAGGGTATATCCAAGAGCTGCTCAAGGTTTCGAAGCCTGAAGAGGAAATTCAACACGAGATGCAAACAGCCGGATTCCACCAAGAAGTAAACTAAAGTTTGGTAAAATACGCAGTTATGTGTGTTTCCATCAACGAAAGTTGTGTCCCAAACCAAAATAAGCATACTGCAGTATACTGGCTTCTGGCACCTTCTGTTGGAGTACCAGTACCAGTGGTACATATGCTTAAGGTGGAGCTACAAACATTACATAACATATTTATATAGCGTCTATTACAACACACGTTCTCTCTAGGTGCTTTCCAGAGACCCAGAACAAGACCCTCAAGCAATTATTACATAAACAACAGCAGGTAAAAACTCTCCTAGTGGGAGAAAAACCTTAAACCAAACAGTGGCAAGAAAAACTCCCCTTTAAGAGGGAAGAAACCTGGATCAGGACCTGGATCATAAGGAGGAAACAGAGAGGATCATCACCTCGGTGAGACATGGAGATAAACACAAGATACATCAGTTTGAAATTGTTTTATCAACTGAAGCTCAGCTTCATCTTTTTAAGAAAAAAAAAAATACCATGTGCTGGATGTCCTCCACTGTTGTCCTTTCTGACATGACTGACCTTCTTCTATCTTGATATTATTAACTGGAAATGCACGCTTTTACGTACAGATGTAGCTAAAGTTATCCAACCAACACACCTGCAGTGGAAAAACCAGGTCCATCAGGGCTTTCCGATCCAAATGGCACCATACCAACTCAGACTAGTTATACACTTATAAATCTAATTTGGAGTTAATTATTCAAAAACTGAGAAGAAATTTGTATTTATCTCACCTGATTAGTAGTTACCATGTATGAGTCCGTAATGTAATATTGACTTGTTTTCTTGTATTTTTTGTTTTCAGGTCATTTTGATGGAACAATGTAAAGATTCTAAAGCTTCACACTTTTTTACTCTTACAAGTAATTTGTGTTAGATCTGAATATTCTAATATAAAAAATGTTTTACAGCACGAACACTTGACAACAGACTCTGGTCATGGGTGGTGGCTTAATATTCTGGCTGACTGAAAGCACGTGTGCAACAGGAGCATGATTACAAGGTTATACCCAGATATAGCTGTACTTCAACAAGGAACAGATACAAAAGCTCATGAAATCCTTTTGAGTTTAAGTTGAGAAGGTCCTGAATTACTGGTGTGGCTCAATAAGCCCACTGACTTTGTTCTGTATTACTTACCCTGCAACTATCATCACTACAGACCTGGACTGCTGGAGGGCGTCCCTTGATGCACTGAGCACCTTTTCTCAATCTGTTCTTATTTTCTGCACATATACACCATTATTTCTGTGATTAATGCTGCCTTTTTCCTTTGTCTCTCTCTGACTCTCTCTTCCTCATCATAAGTACCCCCGGCCGAGAAGTGAGGTGTTTGTATCTGTTCTTGGACTGGAAGTCACCCGCTGCCCCACACAAGTTCAGGACAGGGGATGGAAGACTGAATGCGATCAGTTTATTTGCTTTGCAAGTCTGCTTCATGAATGAAGTTATAATTAAATTAAATTAACTGAAATGGAGTGTACTTGTGTTGAACCTGTTATTGATCTCTGTAAAGTGAGCCAAAATGAGTTTTAGTGTGAACGGGGGCTATAAAATCAACTGTATTGAACAGTTTTATGAGCCACTGATATACTGTATGTTCAGCTGAATAAACCTACATCCTGGCAGATTTGGCACCTAACTAAACATTTCATTCCAACCAGTCACTCTCTACAACCTAGAAACATCGTTACCCTACAGTAACCACCTCCCAAAGCAGGGCAAGATCGTGCTGGTCTCCAAACCCCCCCCCCAGATAAAAGTCTGACGGGACCTGATGGGCATCGCTGGGAAGCAATCCCGTCTGACAGAGATCCCACACCACAAACCACAGGGCACAAAGGATCTATTGCTGACAACCTAGTACCAGACACTCCAGGATACCCTCGGATGCTCTTTATCCTTCCCGTGACAGGTCAGTGGTCTTTAGGGAACACAAGCAAGGCTATCTCAATTGGTCTATTTTTACTTATAATCAAATTTTAAACATCAAGTTAACATGCAAGGTCAATACATGTGCACTATAGTTACTTTATATGTATAGTATAATGTATTGACCATGATGCCTTAATCAGTGCTGCAAATATACTAGTAGACAAAGGAAGTGTGTGTGTGTGTGTGTGTGTGTGTGTGTGTGTGTGTGTGTGTGTGTGTGTGTGTGTGTGTGTGTGTGTGAGAGAGAGAGAGAGAGAGAGAGAGAGAGAGAGAGAGAGAGAGACACACACACAAAGCCGGGATTAGGCCTGATTAGGGCAGTTTTAACATAACCTGCTGATTAGGGGCCAGTGGATCTGACCGCTAATTAGATGTGAAGTGTGGCTGGCCACACAGACAGGACAGCAGCCGAAGGAGGGGTTGGCAACCCAAACTCACTCTCTCCCTCTCACTGTTCCCCAGCCTCCACACCAACGCCCCCCCCCCCACTCGTCCGCTTGTTCATCTCCCCCACAAAGAGGCCTGGAGCTGCTTTCATCGGGTGTGCTGCGTTGTGGAGAGGGGACTTGAAAAAGAGCCCCCATTTCCCTTTTGCTGTGCAGCTACCCCCTGCAGGGTGGAGTCAATGTACTCTTTCTGCGCCTTCGTATGACCAGCTGGATACAGCAGGGCAAATAAACACTCCAGATCCACCGGCCAGTGTGACTCCCATCTAAAGCTGAACCTTTGTCCCATGTGGATTGTCCCTTAATTGGTGTTTCTGAGACAAATTCTCCGCGCGATTGTTGTTTGGCCTGATGAGGCTTTAATAGACAGATGACACACATAAAATACAAGTAAATGGCAACTAATGTTACTTTGCTGTGAGAACAGAGGGAAACTCTCCCTTTTTAAGACATTAAAAAATGTTTGTGTTAACTAATCCAAATGTATTAACTCAGTTTGTAACCAAACCATTTTATGTCAAGTGAAAAAACAGGTGTTAATACCGTTTTTCCCTCTGAGGAATTTATAGGCAACTATGAGCTATGCTGTGTTCCCACAGTCTCCTCCCCTGCCACCACCTGACCACCTCGGACCACAGCCGCTCAAGAGCAGAAAAGGAGAGAGCGAAGGAACATAGGATTTGGGGCGTAATCCTGTTTGTCCTCGGGGTCACATGCTTTACGGAGCTGAGGTTGTCAGCTACTGTCTGGAAGTTTATTCGAGGGACAAACAGCAGTCTAATTGTAATTCCCTCTGGAGAGCGGTCAGTGTCTCCTGCTGAAAGCTGGAGAGGAGACAGGTTGTTGCAAGATGATAATTGAAAAGAAAGTGGGTGGTCCTGTTTGCCCCCCCGGCCCTCTGGGACAGTTATATTGAGACTCCTGCGTGTTTTGGAGGGGGAAGATTAGCGCATGTTATATTTGAAGAAATCATTATGTCCTTCTGGGCTTAATTTAACAGACGTTTCTATTGAAAGATGTTTTCCTTTGGCATTCATGTAGTTGTTAGTGTCTGTATGTGTGGTTTGCAGTTGGATCATTGCGACAAAGTAATTGTACCAGAATCTATTAAATATGGTTCCATAAGTTTTTAGATGCTTCTTGTTATTTGACACAAATGTTCTCTTCTTCTAAAAGAAACCATAAGTTGCCATTATTATTTTTATATTTCTAAAAAAAAAAGAAGATGGTTTGTTGCTGGTGGATTCAGTTGTGGCTATAAATGTTATAAAGAATCAAAATGAAATACAGAAAAGTAACACACTTTTATGGCCATTTACTCTTAAAAAACCTTGCAGTCGCCAGCACACACCAATCTTGTCCATTGCTTACCTTTACTGAACAGCTCTTCAGTCCTGGCCTCATCAACCAGTAATCCGAAAACTGGCAGCTGGCCATTACCGTGGCAACGGTGAGCTGGAAGAGAATTGCTTGCTGGTTCAAGTAAAAAGGAGTGTTGTGAAGGACATAGATGAACTCTTTTGTCCTGTAAATGCATCTTTTACATATCTCTGAATATAGGAACTCTGCACTAAACAGTTTTGAACTTCATTTCTCTCTAAATACTGTTTTGTGGCGGTTAGAGAATGTTTTCATGCTTGTTTGTTTTTTGTTTAAGCTATCTTTAATTACTCACTTATTTATTTGGCATTTTTCACACTATGAAACCCAGTCCTGCTGTATAAATATATAACATGCAGACATGCAGTAACAGCAGACGCACAGACACATAAAAGAGACGCACTTGGAAGAGTTTCCGGTTGGGAAGCTTTCCCAGGTCAGAAAAACATATTGGTTTGTGATTTTTTTTTTGTTGCCATTTCAATGTGAATTATAGTGAGCAGGGGTCTAAAAGCAGAATAAACTTTTTTTTCTTTTTTCTTTTTGGAGAAACTACATATATGTGTCAATTTTTTAACCGTAACAATGTAAAAATGATGTTACATATTTGACAAAAAGGCCTGTCTTTTAAAAAAAAACTATAAAGAGCGCAAAGCTGCATTAATATTGTATTACATGGATTCAAGATCACAGACGTCCAAACATGTTTCAAAAAGTTATTAAACAATAAAGCAAGCCTTTCTTCTTCCTCTTCTGCCAGAGGCCAAACACACTGGCACCTCAGTAGGGGTTTCACAACCGTAATAGGTTTCAGAACTGGCTCAACTAATTTCTTAAAGAAGAGTTTGTGGGACTTAATGAGGCATAACTAATGGAGGTCCCACAATCATCAGCGCCATGCTGGAAGCACTGTGGCAGGACAGAGCAGCCATTGATTCTTGCTTCAAACCTCTTGAGTTCCTAATCAGCTTCTTTAGTTGTACGTTTCAGGCCTGACAAACCTATTGTTGGCCTGTGTCACCGAAGGTCAGTAGTTATTAGAGGCAACTGAAAACAGTTTCTCTAACTACTTATGAGAGAATTGAAAAGCATGCAGAGGGAGACATGAAGGGGGGATTACTGGCGGTGCAGCGAGTCCAGTTGGCAAAGAAGAGAATGTGACATGGTTCTCTAATAAGGGATACCGCCCCCCCACTCCCATCCCCTCCTCTTTAGCCCTGTAATGCCTGATATTGTAAGACTGTATTCATAAGAAATGGCATTAGCCAGTGGAAGTGCAGAAATAGTCCTGTGAGCACATGAAAGTGCATTTTAGTTCACGTTCTGGTTGAGTACAAGGCAATGGTAAAATTGGGGTTGTGTACGTTTCCTAAATTATGAGACAGAGAGGAAATAATTTTTCTCTCTGTAGGGACATGACTATTTGCATGTATATTTTTCAACTTAAAAATTACTTACAAAACTTTTTCTCTGTTTTTTGGGGCAAAGACTTGCAGCATTATATAAAGCAGAAACAAATTCGAAACACACGCAGACTGCTTGTAGAAAGGAGAAAAGCTGTCCTTGACAACTCAAATCTTACTCCGTTACTCTCAGAACTTTCTAATTCGATGCACTTCTCTTAATATTTTCCATGATGCAGGTTTTGGGGACTCTTGGGGACTGCGTGCGTGTTTCAGGATTTACTCATCACTCTTCTGCTCAGAACCTCAGGCAAACTATGCTTTCAGCTTGCTCTAATAATTGCTCCGCAATTAACTATATACATTAATACTCCCTTCTAAGCAAAAGAAAAGATAGAAAAAAAATATTTATTATGATATGTTATATGTTTGGTCAATGTTTCTGCGAAAACTATGCAGCTAATAACACGAAGCCCTTGCCAATTAGTGCTCTTCAGGTTGCTTGGTCACCATAGTCAATTGAGGAACACATCAATAGGACTTGAAAAGGTTCTCTGCGATTAGACCTTCTGACATATTAAGTAGAATAATAGGGCGAAGGGAGCTGGGGCTGGGCGTCCTGGGCGAATGGGGACTTTTTCAAGCCCCCATTCGTCCAGAAAAGTGAAGCTTCCTTCTACGTTCACATTATGCAGCGAAACCTGCAATTACCTGAGAATAATAGTCAAAGAAATCCTTTACATCAGTGAAACACAAAATCCCTTTGCTCCGTGTTATACGCTAACATTGAAGTAGTAATAGACCCCTTCAAGCCCTGATGGAAATATCTGCTTTGTATAATAGTGGCAATTTTTCATAATGTATGAGTTATTCAGCTGCCTTGTTTGTGTTTGTAAATGTGGGCCGCGTGCATGCACGTTTGTGTGCGGGCTAATGACACAGATGTGCTTTGAGCAGGTTCTGCGTCGACAATGGCAGAGCGTACGCCGCGCAGTTGTAGCAACTGTGCTCCCCGAAACTTTCCAGACAGAAATGATGATGCCAGCACCAATTACTGTGCCCAGCCTGTCTCATATAACCTTACAAAGAGAGGTACCCCCCCCCCCCCCCCCCTCATCCCACCCTACACACCCCCACCTCCAACTCAATAAACTGAGAGCAGCAACAGGCACAATAGCCAGTGATTACCAAGCATAGCCTATTAGTCTGCCATAACTATGGCTATTGAAAAGAGAAAAGAATGGCTTCACCTCCACTTTTATTTTATGTGGTCCACCATCAAAAGCTTTGTTGATAGCACATTCATGCCTTCAATTTAGACACAAAATCTTTCAGAAGCATCTGGGAGCATCAAAGTGCATACTGAGGAATGCTCTTATGAAACTCCCTTCACGCTGGAGTTGCTTACTTCCAGATATCTGGCGAAGGGATGATAGCACATATACATACAGCTGCCAGGTATTTGAAGGGGTGGAAAATGGATGCCCTCGAAGGTCTCCATTGACATTCACTGATAGCCATCATCATCATCATCATCATCATCATCATCATCATCATCATCATCATCATCATCATCACAGGGTGTCATCAGCAAGAGGATTGAGAAGTAATTTCTAAATGTGCTTAAACAACCACAGGAAATGAAATGTTAAAACCTATCATCAGCTGCTGCTGGAGGAAAAGGATTTTGGAGGACTAAAGCAAACGGGGAACTGACACTGATGCTTACTGATGACCTAAAACAGCTTGGAGTTTATTTGCACAAATCGTTAAAGTTTGAGAGATCTGGACAAGTGAGACGAGGTCTTCATGTGGGCGGCGGTTCACGCCTGGCCTTACTTCAGAAATAAACATCCACAGTATTTAAAAACTATTCAAAAATTAAAAATAAACTATTAAAAAATTGTATACTGTATGAAATAATAATTTGTAAAAAAACATTTGTAAAAGAAATTGTATTTACTTTCTAGTTGGATTATATTTATATTTTATTTTCTCTTCTCTTTCAAAAGGATTGGTTAAAGTTTTGTCAAAACAAAATGTTTGGAGGTTTTAGCAATACAAAAGAGTTGA
>CM026210.1:15604832-15624832 GCA_014839995.1 Xenentodon cancila | reverse complement strand
AACCTCTCAACCTTGGATTACCGAGTCAGAGAGCAGGACCCGAGTGCACAAAACCCCTCCACATTAGGATACCATAAAAATCTGGAGCTAGTCGGCTGCGTCCAACGGTTATCAGGACTTATAGTCCACATTGTTATTTTGTAGGTCTGAGTTAACTTTCACATCCAGTAAATATGTTGTGACGAAGGCACCGGGAGGCGGATGTACGGACGTGCAGTGGACAAATGAAGAAGGCCAAGGTTGGTTCACACATCTTGGAATTCTACAGAGACAATCATTTGAAATCAAGCCTTTCAATTTTTTGCTTATCGGTTTTTATTAGATAAAATGTATTAGCGTGTACCTAAAACGTCAGCAGGACGCGTTAAATATCAAAAGATGCTCACACGTACTTTAACCTTCGCTGACCTTTGTCTCTGAGGTCGTCAGAACTTGGCTGTGGTTAAAAAATCAAATCAAATCAAATCAAATAAATGCGTTTTTACTCCTCTGCTAATGTACGAAAACGATGTTTAAGTTTTGATCCTGTCCGTTATCAAAACTATACCCCTGCTTTATGAAATGTAATCGGATTACTTGCCGTGGATAAAATGTCACTTTTAACGTGAAAGGAGAAGTCAGTTAAAACAAATAAATAATAATTTTAAAAAACTAAAAAAAAAAACGATTGAGAAAAGACAATCGTGCTATATTACTACATAAACACATAAATATAATGTATAATCTTCTTAAATATCTCGCAAAGTGATGAACCGCCGTTTTTAGACATCGCCGACTTTCTGGAAGGGAGCTCGATCAGGTTTTTCTGTACCTGTAAGCTTTTAACTGAGCATGCAAGTGTTGTTAACTATTGAGCCCATGACAACCGTTTAGTTGGTTTACAGACAACCTTTTTCCGATATGATCACCCCCATCACCCCCATCAGCTCACCACAGCAGATGGACCCGGGCGCCTGGTTATTAACTGCTTTTCTTCATCTCATCGATGCGAGTTCAATACCTTGAGAGATGTGGAGAGATGGCTGAAGGACCCGGGTCCTGACCTGCCGACTCAATCACACACTGACCGAGCACAAAGTGCAGAAAACACGGCGATTTGTGTACACTCGCAAGCCCTAACTGAACTATTCACTCATTTAATCTCATGGGAGTGAAATTCACAAATAGAAAACGCTGGAAGTGGTTCATAGATTTCTTCACTTTCTTTTTTTTATCTTCCTTAAGTGTAGCTGAAGTTAACAAACATGCGCCGTGAACATAAGCATGATTTAACTGTGGAGTGTATCAATCCAAGTTTCATTTTTCATGCGTAATTTTACGCACAACTGTGTTTTTTTTTCTTTCATTTTTCCATGGGCCTCCATGTTTCATATATAAATCCAACCACCAACTAATGTATACGTTCAGAGATTTTGTTCTAGTAAATCAGGCATTTCTTTGGAGGAAAGAAAGCGAATTAGGAATGGTGTGAGCCCCACAAGGCAGCGATATTTAAGAAATAATAATAATAAATTAGCCTTTAGTGCATGGAGGTTAAGAATTGTGGTCACACCCTAGAAAAACCTTTCTTTTAATATTTTTAAATTATTAATTCACACACACACACACACACACACACACACACACACACACACACACACACACACACACACACACACACGGTTCTGAAATAGAAGATATAAAACAAGAAAAAATACGTTAATAATAACAACAAAATAATAACAAATAAAAAATCTCTAAAATCTCTTTGACAGCCTGTCTTTTACTAAACAGTGGAGAGATTAAGAGAGATTGAGATTTTATTCCGCCTATGAATTATATTTGTTTGTTATTACGTGATTACGCAGAAATTAACTACTTTCCAGCTTTAAAACTGAAAGTGAAACTACGTCTGGCAGCTCACACAAATTATATTCTTCATTCGTAAAGACGAATCCCCATCCTTACTTTACTTTACTTTACTTTACTTTACTTTGAGACTCAATTGGTGTGGGAATTTGCGGAGGAAATTCCACACCTGCAGTCAGTGTAGTACCATTTAGATCAAATACTTTCTCTCCTCTTAAATTGCCGCGCAGTGCGAGAGTAAAAAGCGGGCAGGTGCATATCTTTCAGGAGCACTACTTGAAACAGCGGTTCCTCAGCTAAGTAGGCTAAAGGTCCTCCCGAGTGGAGAAAGTATGTGACAGACCTCTTGAAGACCGTATTCTTCTGCAGGAGTTTGCATTCATTCACAATTAATGTCGCTTGATGGACGAAATGATGCTAATAGGGCGCAAAAAACAGAATGTGGGTTTTAATGGGATGCTGACCATAATCTGGCAGCTGCATGCGGGGGAAACAGAGAGCAGAATAATTCAACACACTGTAACAGGATTAGAGTGTTGAAGTTTTTCTTAGTATCTAGTTCATTAAGTTGAGTGGAGTTAAAGCTATGCAGGACATCCCAGGACAGCGACTGCAGTAGAGGTAAGGAAGAAGCCTCATGGGTGTCAGAAAATAAATCGTTCTCGTTTTTCCCTGTACATATCTGTGGTTTTTGTCCACAACAAATCGCTTCCAAATTTCAGGAGTGACAAAAAAATCAGGTTGTGATTGGTGTCATCTTTGTCCCTTCTGTGTCACATAAACTAATCCACGTGGTCACTTTTCAACCTTTTCAAAGCACACCAAACAAATTAACAACTTTCCAGCTTCAAAAACAGCAGTACTGCTTAGTAAGTGAAGTGACATATTTGTAATCTAAACCTTTTAAGTTTGAGGCGATTTTAAAAGTCAAGTGAGTGTTAACGCCACCGGCTGCTTTATTCTCTTTTTCATATATGAAGAGTTGTTAAGTCATCTTGTTAGACAAGTAGAGCATTATGCCAAACACTCATCAGCTGTCTCTGCACTCAAAGCTCAAGAAAAATAAGTTAAAACATAATTAGCCTTGATTTCATAATTTAAACAGATGTTAAGCATTGTTAATAAACCACTACTCTCCTTCAAGTTTGTCCACAAAACTCAAATAGTGTTTCCGTTATCACGACCTGTTTTAAAGAATGATGGATGAGATCACCTGTAAGTGTCAAACTGCAATAATGCAAGAATAAGTGAACACATACCACATACATAATCGCTTAAATTCATCCTGTAGTTCTATCTATGATCTTTTTAATAATTTGACTCATAAAATTAAAGTCCCATGCAGCTCCGGTGACCTTCGCATTGTTTCCGTGGCGACATATCTTTTGTAACAATTAAAATGAATCAATAAATGAAAAGTATGTAGCAGCATATCAATGCAAATTATCAAATGCATGGCAATAAAAAAAAAAAAAAGAAAAAAAAAGTGTACAGTGTACTTGGACTGGGTGTTTGGTTGGTCCACTTCTCTGCTGCATTAATTGTGGCAGCAGGAAGGGCAGGTAAACAAAGCTGTTAGGGAGCCTAGTTGTGACTCAACCGCGGCTCACTCCAGCTTTGTCACCCAGCTACTCCAGTGACCAAATGCACCTGCCAATCTTTCTCTGTTTGCCCTTTTATGCATTCGGTTGTTGTGACACAATGAAGTCTGTTTGATATCCTGAAATGATGTTTTACATTTGTGGGGGGGGTTTTTTGTGTCAATTTTTGAGTATGAAAATTTAGTGCGCTTCACCGCACAAGAAAAACAAAATACTGTTACTGAGTGTTTTAGCATTTATGTTTGAGTTATGTTATAAAAAACAAAATGTTTTTCCTGTTTAATGATCAAGACAGTTTGTAATGAAGTGTCTTACTCTTTTCCCATAATTTTTTAACAATATATATATATCTCAAAGCATTTTTGTACATAAAACATGCACAGTTAAACACTGTCTTGTTTTAAGTGTTATTATTTTATTCAACCCTTTTTAGAAAATATTTGACACACATGTTGGGTTTTAAACCTTTTTTGATATTAAAAAAACCCAAAACAAAATAAAAAACCCAACCTTTTCTGATAAATTTGATCATTTTACCTGGAAAACGTTTTCACTCCATGTTAAACGTAAATCCACAAAACTGTTCCTGCTCTGAATATGTTGATGTGGGATAAAAGATGAAAAACAACAGTCCGACACGGTTTTACTCCTGAAATGCATGCAAATAGCCAAAATTGGTGTCAATGCTTCCTAACATCAGCTAAACCAGAAAGTTATTTTTCTGCTTGTTTTCATTTTAACGGTCAGGAGATTCCGCTTCTACACAGATGACTCAAAGCACTTTGAGTGCTGCATGTGGAGACAGAAACTTTTTTTTTTCTTTAATGGCTCCACAAGTCAAGGGTAGAAATGTGAGCAGAAGCTGCTTATCAATGCGCCTTTTTTAACCTGTTTGTCTCCACTCTGGGATGCTTTTATGCTGTAGACCACATGATAGCCAACCATTATTTAGATGAATCCACATGAGCACATCACAAAACTACTTCAGTTTCTGAATGTATTGATTCTGTGGGACAAAAGAATGCACCACAAGCTGGGATTTAAAATATAAACTTAAATTCAACTTTCACTACTGGGTGCAACAACATTAAAATGTTAATTTCTTCTTTTTTTTTTGTTCTAGACACTGAATATTGCTTATTTCAACAGCTACTTAACTAGAATAAAATGATAAATGCAAAGTTACTGCGAAATCAAATACAGCAATCAAAGTATTTCTGTGATATATATTAAATTTAAGAATAAATGTACGCAAAAGTGCTATTAAACTGTTGTTGTTTGAGTTGACATTTTTTTATATATGTAACACAATTTCAACAGAATGCTCTTCACATCTTTTAAAAGTCAGAAATATAATTTTGTTTTCATATTTCATAAATAATCCTTAGTTTCAGTTTATATATGCCTGTGTCTAAATTTTTAAAAAGCCATAAACAAAAGAATAGCAATAAACAATAAAGAACATCAGTGTTTTGGGAAAATCTTTACAACTATTTAAATTATTAATGATGAATTTTAAGCCTGTGACCAACAGTTTTATTCATTTAATATTAATAGAAAAATAACATTTTACTTTCTGTATGCGGTTGTTCAGTTCCAACGTTGACAAGCAAATCTGAATCCGAGATATTTCAGCGAAGAGACTAGTCTGCTCAATGTCCAGACACTTCTTTCAACAACAGGAATCAAACTGTCAGCTCACCTTGAAAGTCGTTACTTATCTGAAAAGACATGGTACAATAACAACTAGATCAAGGAAAAACTTTGAACGGGCTGCTATATTACAGCTGTTATTTTGTTAAATGTGGTGTGCGTCGCAGACATGCCAGTGGTCCTGAAGGTGAACAATGAATAAAAATCATTTTCTAGTATTTTGCATATAGAAATATCTTCAAATCGAACATATCTGTGGCCATCTAAGGAACTACAGCAAGTCCACGTTCAGTGCCATACTAATAAAAACACTGCAACTTATTATTATTGTTATTATTTTATTTATTTATTTTGCACAAACTTTTCATGAGGAGAAGTGCATTGCACGAAAATAAAAAAGCACTTTTCTTATTTAACCAAACAGAAGTCTGTCATTACTGGCAGATCGCGTTGCAGATCCCAATATAGTAGGTGAGAACAGTGTTCATAAAGGAAGTAAAAATATGATTAGGAATTATGCAACATGTAACATAATGGTAGCTATGAAAACAAAGAAAGACCAACAATGAGCTTTTAACAGTTTCCCAACACATGGATCAGTGTTAAATTACTCTCTTGAAACTCTTTAAATTTAATTTATTTTGTGCCTGCTGCCATTTAAGTGATAGCTAAAAAGACTAAAAAAAAAAAAAGTAAATATTGCTTCACAAATAATAATAATAATTCCTCCTGTGCACCAAAGATAAAAGTATTCTAAATTAAAATTTCCTACAGTGCAAAAATTAAAATCAAAATTCCAAATTAAATGCTGATATTTGAGTTCTGGAATCTGTCTAACTTTTTTACTCACGTTAAATCTATTTTTTTTTATAACGATTGACATGTTCACCTTTGTTCTGGTTTCATTAGGTGCCCTGTTTCTTCATATACAGAATGGTAAACAATTGTTTTTAAATGGGATTTTTACAAATGCAAATTTCACCAAATTTTAAATTATTTGAAACTTTAAGAATCAATCAATAAACATGGTGTTTATAAAATAAAGTGAATAGCTTTAAACCCATCCTTAACCTTATGTTAAAATATTTGCAATTACATTGTGTGAATTTTGTATTCGGAGCATAAGGAATTGTAATATTTAATTTCCCAACTGAGGCAGGGGTGTTGGATCTGTACGAATGTTTTCAGTGGAGTGCTTCAGCACAAATATTGTCAAGATTTGTTGTTCATCTGGAGGTTAAATTTCTTTGGGTCTGCGTCTTTGCATTGAGTGAGTGACTTTGTGCTGCTGTACAGTAATAACAAGTCTCTCTGACTCCCAGCTAATGGCTCTCCTGTTTGTTGGTTTTGTCTCGTCCTGTTTCAGTGGCTCCTTTTGTCTGGAAGGATGTGAGCTCACTGCGCCTGACCATCTCTGAGGACGCTTGATGTCATCTTGTCTACCTGATCATTACACTACCTGCTCTTCTCCACAATGCTGGCCTCTTGCTGCTCTGCCACTTGAAATGCTTGGCTGGCCTCTTTTCTGAAACCATCATGAAATTGTGTACAATAACGCTCTGCGCTGTTTCTCCTCTCTCCTCCCTCCGGCTGCCAGAGCAGGAGACTTAAAAAGATTCCTCCACTTGGATGACAACTGCTGCTGCTCAGACAAGAGGAAAACACATCAACTGTCACCACACACAACCTTTACTGCTTTAATTGTTTGTTGAGCAACAATTTAAGTAATGTACAGCACCTTTATAAAGAAAATTACACTTGCTTGTTAAATTTCTGCAAATATATAAGCTGTTTCTTTCAAGGTTCCTAAAAGTATTCTTTCTCCCAATATCTCCATATTATTCTTGTTTAAATACTAATATCAATTGTTTGTGCAAGCTATTTAATGATTACTCTTTGAATAAAATGTGATACATAACTTTTTTCTATGTCAAATATTTTCTATTTGTGAATACTGACATAACTGACACTGCCAGTTTAATAATTTTGAAGGCCCACATGTAAAGGTAATGACTGAATTTCACTTAGATGTTTAGGGTTCCAGCGTTCTTCACGATAGGTACACATTAGCGGCCAGTATTGTTGTAAATAGTGACGTCTCCAGTTTTCTCGCTATGACAAATTAAAAAAGCATAGATCATTGTTAAAAATTATGCCTACATGTTATCTAATTGATATCTCTACTATGATCGTCTGTCCATAACGTCCATTTTATAAGCATGTCAACTGTTTATGTTACACAAATTGGATTAAATAGTGCATGAACAAACAACTGTGTCAGTGTGTAAGTGTATTACAGGTTGTTTTTTTTTTGTTTTTTTTGCTCACATTTGAAGCCTCAGACGGGTTTCAACTAAATTGAAGTACATTTTTGCTGCCTGGTCTCATGTCAAAATCTGTATCATAATCACACCAAATGAAGCTTTTCAATTAAAGTTTTGTGGTTTCTCTTGAGTTTGAAATTCGGTGTTTCAAATGTACTAAATACATGATTTATAAATATAATTTCTTTGCAATGGCCAAAGCTGTAAGAGAAAGTAATAAAAAGAATGTCACAAAAAACATATATATCATGTAACTGTAAACAGATCAGACATGGCATAAAATACAATTTCAGTTCAATTCATCTTTATTTGTATAGCACCCCCAAAGGTACTTTACACAGAAGTTCAATTCATTGTAATTCAGTTAACCCAGTTAATTCCATAGTTTATTATTTATTAAACTGATTTAACACTTACTGCAGGGTGTTTACCTGTACTGTAGCTTGACTGACTAACTAAGAAACTCAACATAGTGCATTAACTCTTCGTTTTGGTAAAATTCCCTATCCTCATCAAGCATGAGGCAGAAGTAGGTAAGAAAAAAGAAAAAAAAAACAATCGAGACGGCTGAAACACCTCCAGTAGAATCAGACTCGTCCGCATCGATTGATGGTCTGAGATGACAGGAGGGACAGGCCAACACAAAAGAGAACAATGTTAATTTTAATAAGAGAAATAAGAGAAAAACAGAAAGCTTGAGAACAGAGCCCAGTGTAAATGCAAAGATCTGCTGTTAAAACGTGTCATTCATGTAGGACTCAGGTGTCGGACTCCGGTCCTCGAGGGCCGCTGTCCTGCTTGTCTTAGATGTGTCCCTGCATCAACACAAATGATTCAGATTAATGGGCATTCCCAGCATGTCGCTATGGCCCGTACAACTCTGTTAATGACGCAGTCATGGTGTGAAGCAGGGTAACAACAACATGAAGGACAGCGGCCCTTGACACCCCTGATGTAGGTGTAGCAGCCATCCCCTGCAGGACGGCGGCGGCTGCGAAAACTGCTTAGGAGGCGGCCAGATGTTTACCTGGCCCTCCAAACTCCCCATATACCCATCCGATGGCATACGTGGGAAGCAAGCCCAGTCCACACAGACCCCACCCAACAACCCACAGGCCCTAACACATCCTCTCCTCCACACCAATCGCTTTAGGACGTCGTCAGATGTTTATTTGTTGACATACTGACTGGTCAGAACTGGTTTGGTGCCGTATTAGGCATGTCAAGGCCTGATGATGCATATCATTAACTAAACACATTTAGTTAATTTCAAATGCATTTTCATAAACCTTTTAACAACATTGAGTAAGACATGAAACATTTTGCACAACGTCTCACTAATATAACCATCTTGTCCTTAAAGTGACGTGCAGAAGGTGGGGAAAATGTTTTGCAACTACACACGACTTTACTTTGCTTTTGAACATTTACCATTTATGAGACTCAAAACATTCTGCTCCTGGTGAAATTCTAGCTATAATAAAGCAGCTTCAACCCTTCAACCTTTTAAGACTTAGAGTTGGTTTCACTTTGTGGGGAGGTATAGACCGTTAAAGCCTCGCCCCACAGGATGAGCCGAGGGAAAAAAGGGGTAAAATACTTTAAAAAATGACCAAAGTCCACAGCCTCTTCTAAGCTTTGCAAAACTCCTTTTATTTTACAACAAAACACATATTTGACTAGCCCTCTCTTCTCTCAGAAACCCCCCCCCCTTTTATTCCCGCCTGTTCGTCTGCCCCAGGTGCCTTGATGAGCCGTAAATTGGGAGCAGCCTTGGTCCTAAATCACCTGTGCACTCCGTGAAGCCACGCCCTATGCAACCTCAGTGAGGGGAGGTTCACCTGAACCCTCACACACTTGTAAAGGAGCATCATTTTTAATCCCTTATTCACATGTTATATGCCAGCAAAACTTACTTAAGTGTTGATATTGACTCTTTTATGAGACAGACTTTTAAATTTGTAAATTATGCATTTGATACATGATATATACTGTTGTCTCTTTTTTAAAATATTCAACCACATTAACTCAGTGTGTTAAAAAAATAGAACTAAATATATAATACTTCTAATCAAATTTCTTGTATTTTTTTAATATGTTAATAAAGACTCAAGAGTATTACAAACCTACACATATCAGCCAGTTGTAAAATCTTTGTACCTAAAAGGCAGAGGAGTGTGTCATCTGATTTTTCTGGAGCTTCCTACTTAACCAATAAGCAATTAACTTATTATTTAACATCTTTCCACTAGCTCAGATAGTAATAAACAAGATAAGTTACCATAACTACGCAGATGACACACAACTTTACATAACAATGTCCCAGGTGACAATGAGCCCATACAAGCGTAGAGTAGATACACAGAACGACTCGAGTGGACGGGCCGAAATTTTCTTCAGTTGAACGAAAGCAAAACTGAAGTAGTTGTTTTTGGACCCAAAAAGGAGCGTTTAAGAGTCAGCACACAGCTTCAGGTGTTACAGCTACAAACCACCGATAAGGCCCCGAAATCTGGGTGTAGTCACGGACGGAGCTGAACCTTCAGACTTCAAAACACTTCTGTTAGTTTATAAACCACTGAATGGTTTAGGACCAAACGACACCAGAGACTTGTTGTTGACCTCAACCATCCAGACCTCTCAGGTCTTCTGGTTTATTTCTGCCCTGTGTCCCCAGAATCAGGACCAAACATGGGGAAACAGCATTCCGCTTTTATGCTCCACAGATATGGAACAAACTTCCAGAAAAGTGCAGGAATGCTGAAGCTCCTTTGTTTACATCTGCCTTTGACTTAATTATTTTAAATCTTGTGATTTTTAGATTTAAACGACATTAATTTCACTACTAAATTGTAACTCTAGCTTAAGTCTAACTTTTCTTTATTTTGCCACTGCACTGTAAATCATATTTTTCTTATTTAAAGTACTTTGAATTACTTTGTTGATGAAATGCGCTACACAAACAAACTCACCTTGCCTTACCTTTTGACAACAAGACAATTTGGATTAACATGAGTTTGTATTTATCCATATCTGCTTTTACCTCTTCCAGTAACATATTACAACATATTAGGGTACACAAATACACCAAATCCAGATCCAAGCACTACATTTGCCACATAATAACACTGTCACACTCTGGAACGGCATAATTATTCATCCTGGGATCAGATGTAAACACAGTTCAGACTGAGGATGACTAGGATTAATCCAGTGCTGTTGTAAAGAAGAAAAAAAATAAATAAAGTTTCTTGGAGAAAGCTGATGTCTACTGCTACTAAACTACAATGCAAGTATATTGTTTCTGACTTTGCTATAAGTAATTGAAATGTGTTGAATTGGATGCAATGATGCAAAATAATAACAATAGTAAAAAAAAAAAATAAGCACAAATTTTGCCAGAACAGTATTTGAGCAAATAGAGATTAAATAGAGATGTAATTATGGTCTGCTGAACGTGTGTAAAGTTACAACATAAGATATAACTACTGAAGCAACTATCTCAGATATGTGGAAGTTTTAAATTATAGTTGGGTCAGATGTATTGATTTGTCCAAATCAGTGTGATTTAATGACACACACAAATACATACAAATAAAACAAATGAACACTTTTGTTCTCAGGTAAACTTGTTTTTATTAAAAAGATCATATTTTAAAACAAAACAAAAAGTAAAAATATTTACAGAACATTTTTTTTAAACTCAAGGAAAATCAAGCAAGATACAATGAAGAAGCTCAAGAAGGATGGAATTGGAAATGGCGACTATAGGCAGGTGATGGATAAAAGGATATTTTTTGTTCAAAGAAGTAAGACTTTTTACAGTCTTCTGTTTGATCACTGTGTAGGATTTAAATTGAAAGGTCAGAAGAAGGAACTCGGAAGATGAGCAGTGTGACCTGGAGGCTGAGTAACACCTGACATGTCAGAAATCTTAGTATACTGGGGTGTTTTACAGAAATTATTTCACTATAAAGTGGTACACGATGAATAAATGCAAGAGCAGTCATATGCTGAAATATCAGCTTTAGGAAAAAGTCTATGAGTCTTTGTATGTATTTCATTAGAGAGATGGTGTATCTCTCTTTCCGTGTGCAGGCTATATAGATATAGACATTTTCTTTATTTTTTCCAAGCAATTATCCTCTTCTAATCATTTGTAAGGCTGTGTCGCCTTTGTGTGGATGAAAACGCGATGAGCGTGTGGAATCTGCGACTGATACTGCCTCCATCTCAAACATCACAAAGACTACAAAGACTGAATGTGAAACATGTCACACTGAAGTCAGCCGCACTGTTGTTCAGTCTTGTTAAAAGGCTGTGCCCAATGAGCGGTGTCTTCAAGTGGAAATATAAACTTTTGTTTTCATACAGTGCTGCTAATTCTGTAACATAATATAAATTCACCACAGAGTACAAGTGCACAAACACATAACAGTCACAATTTGCTCCATGTACTTTGGATCCTCTTTAAACTGGGAATTAACTACACAATTTGAATTGGTAAAACTGCCTCATTGCTGCTTTTTGATTATCACGCTGATTGAAGCACGTCTGAAACAGATGACGGCTGCTTGTTATCGGGCTCAAAGCCCCAGGATGTATTTGCAGTGCTGGCATCTCAAGCACCTTGTGTTCATCCTCTGAAGAAGGTGAGACAATCCATTAAGTGAAAGGCATAAACACTCAACTCTGGGAACCTGATTGTTGGCGCGGCCTCGCATCCAGCCCACCTGACTGCAACGGACGGTGGGTTTTATGCAAGACAATTCAAGTCCTAGGATGGAACATTGAGAAAGAGAAAACAGATGGAAGTAAGATCAGATGGCAACATGTATGTCATAGTTTTTAATCAGAGTTGGTGTTAAATATTCATTCTCATTCACTTTGGGTCTAAGTTGCAAGTTGTTGTGTATCTCAAAGTATTTTTGCTACAGCACAAAAAAATAAAGAAGACAAACAAAAACATATGGCCTAAATAAGTAACTAATGAAACTACAGGTTTTTGCACCAGTGCTTTTAAGTCATATTTTTGATTAATCAGAATCAGCTTTATTGGTCAGATTTGCACAAACAAAGAATTTGCATTAAGATGAAGGCAAACATCTTGATTTATCAAAACTACAGACTATATATATATACATATATATATATATATATATATATATATATATATATATATACACGTGTGTGTGTATGTGTGTGTGTGTGTGTGTGTGTGTGTGTGTGTATGTGTGCACAAACATACAAAAGTGGTTAAGACAGAAGTTCAGATATCCCTGCCGCTCTGTGACTGCCAGAGTTCATCAAAGCGACAGCTTTGGGACAAGAACAGTTTTGGTGTCCGGTTGTTTTTTGTACACAAAGCTCTGTAACTTCTACCCGAGGGGAGAAGATTAAACCGTTTGTGTCCAGGATGTAACAGTCTTACAGTGTAGAGGACACCGTACAGAACGGTGTACAGTAAAATATCCTATAATAATATTTGTCTTAGCACTGTAATTGTCAAACTAAATGAAAATATTTTGTTGAATGAAATGTCAAACTGAAGCAGGAGAATATAAACTGGGATTCTGTTTCACCGGGATATAAGGAAAGCCCACGTGGCACAGAGCGATCATGTTTTTTTGAACTCGTCCTCGGTACAAGAACACTCAGCCTCCGATGACTGACTATGATCTGTGACGTTGGGAAGTTAAAGTGTTTTAAGAAATCCAAATATATGTTGGTTACCACAGCCTCCATCCGTTTCATAATTACACTGTTTCTTACCAAATCCTTTTACTTTTATACTGCTACGGCCGCACAAGAATATCCTTGTATTGTTGAACCTGAGCATCTCACACAGCTTCAGGTGGACTAAGGGACAGCAATAAAAGCAACAATTTCACCATTAGAATCAATCACTGATCAAACCTATCCAAATGATTGCATTAAATTACAATAACGAGGTTATGGGTTCATGTACCAGGTCAGTGACATTTGCCTCACAAATCAACCCAGTTAACTGTAATGGATAAATTGTCACATGTATGTCTACTAATAAAACCAAAGCTTGCACGCCGAAAAAGAGTGGAAGAAAGCCGAATTCAAGAGTTCTACTTGAGACACATTTAGTTGTTAATAGCACTCAACAGCCTTTTTGTTTTAAATTGGCTGTGGCGTTCCTTTATCATTGTCTACCAGAGAATAGATAAGGCTTTTACAGTCAGAATATGTGTTATGAGCTATACCGTGTGCATAAACGTGCAATATTGTTAGAGAGAACTCACAGTCGACATCTGTTGTTTATTATAATCCCCAGTGCTTCAAAATCACCAAAATAAAGAGACAATACGAATGTTTGTAGTCCTTTATTTGATTCATCATACAGATGATTTATTTTATTTATTTATTGCATGAAACCTGGGACAGAGTAATGAGTCTGGAAAGGGGGAAAAAAAAAAGAAAAAAGTCTCTGAGCTCCCTACCATTACCACCCTCCTCAGCCTCCTCTTTCTGCTCACTCGGCTGTTTTCATAATCTTAACATTCAGCAAAGTCAAGAACCTTGACACTCACTCCTTCTTCACAAAGATGACACTGAACCGGCTGTTATTCATCTGCTGCACTTAAAAAAAAAACAAAAAAAAAAAACCTACTTTAAACCTACTACTACCACATTCTAAGAACAGCGCTATCATCAACAAAGCTCTGCTCAAGCTTTTGTTTTTGTGCAGAGAAAAATGAACAGAAGGTGAACGCACATCTGTTTATCTGCATGTGACATGTGAGATATTTTTTTCGTTGACTGAAGCTTTGGAAAATGTCGCAATACATTTCTGACAATTTGTGCAGCTCATCTCCTCTTGTTGGCATCACATACTCCATGTGCAGACTGCGTCCGTCTAAAAAGTGACCACAAAATTTGGTTTTAAATTGACCAAGTAGCTGTTTCAACCCATGACAAATGACGCTGGAGGAAAACCAGATACATTTTCTCTCAGTTGTGTTTTATGCATGTGAAGCGACAAAACTGAATGCAGCTGATAATGAAATGAGGCACGAGTCATAACCTCAGAGTAAGTAGCTGGAAAACTAATTGTATAACCACTTATACAATGGCGTGATGTGTAGACGTGGGATTTATGCAAATTATTCAAATGAGCGTGTTAACAGCTGTGAAGAAGTGATATTGATACATTTAGGTAGAGTTGTACATTTAATATACTCGTACCTAACAGTCATGAATCTGCAAGAATATATTTACAACATCACATACTTCATTTTGTTTGTTTTTATATTTATTTATCATACAGTTTAGACAAAAAGAGCCAAATAAACATTGAAAATATGTTGTGAATTGTAACAGACCACAAAAGTAATGGCCATTATTATTTAGCAATTCTTAAATAAATCAGACATATTAAATTTGCATTAAATCTGCAACTTATCGCTTTATTTTGAAAATGCAATAGTTCTTATGAATTGAGCTTTTGTTGTGAAATAAATGGCCAAGCTGTGGGCTGTTGTGGACATACTTCTTTTTTTTGTTTTCTGTCATCATACTCGGATGGGGCAAACTCCAAATTGAAGTGGACAAAAAACAAAACAAAAAAAAAAAAAAACCTTTTTGTTTAACACTATAAATGAACACAACACAACAGAAACTGAAGGGATGCTGCATGGACATCTTCTTCCTTTCTGCTCCGCTGTAAGCTGCTGTAAAGCTGCAGATCCTCTGCTGTTAGTTCAAATCACAGAGCCTAGTGCTTTTGTTAGTCAGCTCGGACCTCGCCGTGGTTGTTTCTCATGCAGCGAGGAAGCTGATGTGACCAGTACTCATGGACAGCCTGCCCCAGTTTGATAATTCATGGATTGGTTGTATGACTCTGCCGTGACCTCACCACTTATATGCACACCCATTGTTGATGTCACCAACATAGAGCTGTGTTTTTGTATTTAACTTTTCTTTTTTTTTTTTTTTACATTAATTTTTTTAATTGTATTTTATGTCCAATATGTGTTATCCCACCAAAATAAAAGAGTAACTCCTATTTTTGATGTGTGGTTGTGTTATTAACCCGTTTTGCGGTGCAATATTTACTCATTTAGACAAAATGTAAAAGTAGTTAAAAAACTCTTGCAGAAGAGAGCGTGTTCTCCTCTTCACTGAGCACCAACCCCCCCCCCCCCCCCCCCCCCCCCCCCCCCCCCCCCACACACACACACACACACACCTTTTTTTTGTTTTTTCATCAGATCCAGCATCCATCCCCTGCTGCTAAATCTTTCCAACCCAACGAGGCCCCCTGCAGGTGCAAGCTCACGCTCACTGATGCCGTTTTTACAAGGTGCATAAAGATGGTAGCCTTTTACTTTGACGTCATTCGACCCATGCTGCAGTGCCCTACACACTCCTGTACTAAAAACAAACAACAACAAAAAAAAAACAAAAACAAACCTATACTACTATACTTGAAAACATAGTGGTGCTAGTTTGCTTTTATAAGGAAGATCCTTAGGCATCGTAGATACCTTTTTCTGACATTCTAGTTTCCTTAAACGTAAAAGAAAAACAATCCAGTCCTGTGATATAAATGATACCAGTAATGACCCAATTTTTTCATGTTGCTGGAAACACAGACTTCGGTTTTCCTTGTGAGTTCGGGGCAGTGGGTGAGAGAGGACGTCCTCTTATTTTTCTTTGAGATTTTTACTTCACCTCTATTGTTCACTTTCACTGAAGTGAATTAATCTGACCCATATTTTTCTGCCTATCCTATAGCGCCACGCCGTGGAGAAAGCCAGACGCTCTCCTCCTTTGCTCATCTCCCAGTTAATGTCAAAGTGAACTGCAAACAGCACTAATTGCCTGCAAAATGTTTACGTCCTCACTGCCTTGTTTTGAAGAGCGATATGATTATGCTCTCAAGATCCTTAACAATGTCATAAACCGCAATCATGCACTTAAAAGACAGTCAGGCTTACTGCGATGTGCGTTCATTAAAGAGTAAAAAAAATAAAAATAAATAAGGAAAGAAAGAAAGAAAAACGTCATTTTCAGCTATAAGAGTTAAGCTCCTGCAGTTTGCAGCGACGGCATCAGACGGAGTTTGCAGGTAAAAGCTGCGCGAGCACCATCTAAAGGTCTCTGCTTCCATCTCGTGGCAGTCTGGCGCAACGATCTCGACTCAGCCCGCCCCCCCACCCCCCCTCTTCCCAATCACTCCCTCTCTCTTTAATATCAGCACCGTGGCGAATCTAATCTGGATCTTCTTTAGGGCAATAAAACCCAGATAGCTTCCTTAAAATGAAAAGCAGCGCTTATTATAGCTTTGAAATCCTCGTTTATTTGGCGATGTGCATGATAGAAAAATGATTCATGTCGAGGTTCAAATGGGCAGGATGACGAAGATCCACTGTGTCCCAAGTGCATATTTCCTCAAGTATTGTATTCCAAGGTATATAATAGCGTTATCCACGCAGGTTGAACTATGCAGCAAGCCGAGATGCTTGTTTCAACGTCACACTTCTTTATCCCTTCATGCAGCCAAAAGCAATTTCCGACAAATCTAACCCTGCTGCAAAGCTGCCAGAGGAGTACAGTGTTATTTTCTGGCGGGTTAATGACAATAGCAGGGTGCAAGGCAAATGATGCTCAGCCTAAAGGTTTGGTAAAAAAAAAAGGCTTTTATGCAGCTAAAGTTTAAATTTGGTCTCACTTCTGAGGTGAATAAAGCGAAACCTGACTGGATGAAAACGAACTGAATTATTTTCACATTTGCAAGAAAAGTGTCAGCTGGCTCACCGTTATTAGGATCTACATTTCGGTGGTATTACCGGCTAAAATGACTCAACAATGTCAACAACATAAATATTTGATTTAGATAAGTTTTGATCCCTATCCATGTGATAATTTCCAATATTTCCACAGACACTGGATCTGTTCGCATTCCACTTGACATAACTAGATCTGTTCTCTTGGAAAACTTTCAGATTACTGGATCACAACAAAAACTACAACGCAATATTAAAAGAAAAGAAAAAAAACAAGCTTTGGAATTTACCTCCATAAGCTCCATCGGCTCCATAACATAAATCGGTTTTCCTGCACTTGACACCACCATGTATGGCATCATAGAAGCGACAGGAATGCAGAATTCCTACATTTAACAGATAATTAGTTGAGGTCGTCCTGTTTTACACCACATGGAAGTTATTAATAGTGGAAATAGTGTAAGATATTTTTCCACTAGTTCATTTTAGACTCATGCCCACGCATATCAGCGGGAACTCAAAGCAAACAAGGAAGAACAGTGTCTGGAATTAAAAATAGTTTTTGCGTTCTGACGAGCCACTTTTTTTTTTTTTTTTTTTTGGGGTCAGACAATAATCAGCCTTTCACTACGGGGAAAGAGGGGATAGAAGGAATAGAGAAATGAGAAGGCTGTTGTTGGCATAGCTTTATCAAGGAAGAAGGACTGCCTGTTATGTGTGAATGGGGCTTCTTTTTTTTGGCCAGAATAGATATAGCACGAATTTTTAATTCGTTTTTCTTAGAGAGACAACAAAGCTTTATTTGAAAGCTTGATACAATTTGGGGTTTGTAAGAGATCCTTTTCTCCTTTTCCGAGCCCAGCTGCCCATATGGGACACAACGTGTGCAGCAACGATCACAATGGCACCAAGTGACAGGCAGGACAAAAAGCCCAAGGATACATCTCCCTGACTCTGAACAGCACCAAGAAAGTCTGTCTATCTACGCTGTCTGCATCCCCACTCCTGCTGCTCGTTAACATGCACGCCTCTAACATCCAGCAAAACTGGCTCCGGGCTTTTGTCTCTGCGTTGCCTTGTGTACTATATTATGCAGTGATGGAGTCAAAACAAAAACCGCCAAGAAAGGAAAAAGGAGAGAAAGAAGTCAACACGTTTCTTTTGCGTATGAATTTTTAAATGAATGTTATTGTTCCGATGCTATGCGCTGAGCTTGTATTCAAAGACATTTCCAAATTCAAATCAGAGAAAGCACAACCTTTTATGAGTTCACGTCAGAAATTTAACTTGTTTTTTTTTTCCTTACGTTATATTTTTCTATTATAACTGTGTTATAAACATTCATTGGCTCATTGCAATGCTGGTGTTTAACATATTTTTTTCTTTATTTTCTGTTGTTAAAAATCAGATTAACTAAAAAAAAGAGGACAAAAAGGAAGAAAGAACAGGACTAAGTTGTTTATTTATTTGACCTACAAGCTCAGTCAGTTTTGTGTCAGAAAGCATTCCTGTCAGCGACAAATTAAGTCTGTGTTGTCCACAAAAGCAGTAGCCCCCTGAGACTCAATTCTGTAAATAATTAGCAAATCTGCCCAATTTAGCTGTTTGTTCAGTGATGATAGGGGCGGCTCTAACATCTGCTGTGAGAATTTTGTCCCGGGACAAACAAAATGTATAGATTTTTCTAGCAGGTTATCATATTTACCCAAGATATTGACGGAGTCAGATAATCCGCAGTCGCTCTGTGGATCACAGGAGAGACCTTTGCGCTTGTTTTGGTCACACAGAAAATGAAAACCACCTAATGGAGTATAATATATTTTAATTCGGCGCGTGATATTGTTATAGGATCAAGTAAAAGTAACTTTGTCAGGCGGTTAAAGCCCATGTTGACCTGCGCGTATTTTTAGTGGCGCGGTTGGCTGTGGTTAAACAAAGACGCCTGGTGAATCATTGGCGGCTCTATCTGCAATTTAGCGCATAATAAGATAACAAAACATTTATTGCATTAAACGATGCTTTTTCTCCACAGTCCACTTTACACCCAATTCCGACAGCGGCCGGGGATGCTGACAAAAAGGAGTGCTTTTGACTCAAAAGCTTCTTATGTTGAGAAGCCCACTTATATTAAGTGAGTGGATTTTGGTCCTATTTCTCAAGTGACTTTAGGCTCTTTATTAGTGAGGTGTTCGGACTGAGAAAAATATTCCCCGGATTAAATTCGACAAAAAAAGAAAGGACTGAAGTGCGCTGGAGATTTATTCCCATGGTCAACTCTATTTTGCGCCACAATATAGTGTTTGGTCATTGCCTTTTCTTGAGGTGTTGAGCGATTTCTTTTCAAATCAAATCGATAGGACACTTATAAATCAAAGCCTTATTTCACAAACACATTATTTTATTTAAAAATCTTATTTAAAATAAGGATAAGTCATCACCGCGTGACTACAGATTACTTTACATATGTAATGTGACATGTTTTCCCCAAATTTTCCTTCCCACTTTTTAAAATGTGGAAATATAACCCATATAGCCCGATTCTAATAGTTCCGGTCTTCAAATCACCTGCCACAAAATATTTACAAGAAAGAAAAACAAAGGGGAAACGGCTGAAAACTTGCCAGTTTTTATTCATGGCCATAAATATTTTTTTTTTCGGTCCATAAAAGAAGAATGAAATTAAAATTTCTATAATTATAAAGTGGTTCGTACGTGCTGATAATAACACGAAGGGACAAAATAAAAAAATAAAAATAAAAAAAGAAGAGGAAAACATCTCTACAAGCAACACACAACATACTTTACAAAAAAATCAC